>LR738715.1:59989956-60004371 GCA_902687465.1 Secale cereale
CCCGGCTGTCCTTCGGACGCACGGTAGTTTCCGGAACGCTGATTTTTTATATAATTTTTCTGGATTTTTCCTGGCAGCTCTCGTAACGTGAAAACATGAAATAAAAAAACAGCCGAAAACAAAAACTGGCACTGGGGTGCACTGGATTAGTAAGTTAGTCCAAATATGATCAAAAGTGTATTGAAGTGTATGAATATCATGGCAATATCACCCAAAAGTGGCATGGAGCAAGCAGAAATTATAGATACGTTTTGGACGTATCACTTCCTGAAGGGCTGTCCAAGTGACGGTCCGAGTTCTGTGAATCCTCCCGAAGGGTTGTCCGAGTGACCGTCCGAGTTTTGAGGGTCCTCCCGAAGGGCTGTCCGCGACACCATCCGACGGACTGTCCGACCGCCTCCCGGAGGGCTGTTCGTGGGGTGGATGAGGGTATACATCCTCGTGGTTGGGAGGTTGTAAATCCTAGCTACGGGGATCTGCACTGCCGTTCATCATCGACTCTACTTCTGATGCGCTACGAGTCGGTAACGAAAAAGATCGAACCATGTATGCAGTCTCCATAGTGGTCCTCGACTGGTGCGTAGGTCGGATTTTTTTTTTCTGCTACGTTTCCCTACATATGGTGGCTGTTTTGAGGAAGGTATAAGGTGGGTTTTATGCACCGGCGAAAGTTGCGCAGCACTAGAGTGGCTAGCAAGGTGGAAGAGTGAGAGTGTGTATAATCCATGGACTCAATATTAGTCATAAAAAACTCACATACTTCTTGTGAAAAAAATTATTAGCTCTCGAAGCAAAGTGCTACGACTCATGCTTCTAGAGGGGAGGTTGGTAGGAGTTAATCATCGCACGCCCCCGACCTTCACGCAAAGACAAACACTCAAAATACAAAGTGCTCCAATTCAGTTACATAGTTAGGAGACCATACGTGCATGCTACAGGAATCACAAACCTTAACACAATTATTTCTTTAACCTCACAAACTACCACTAGTATGACTCTAATATTACCATCTTAACATCTCAAAACAATTATAAGGAGTCAAACTTTTCCTAGATTCAATGCTCTATATGAAAGTTTTTTTTATATCTCCCTTGGATGCCCATCATATTAGGACTAAATTCATAACCCAAGAAAATTACCATGATGTTTAGAGACTCTCAAAATATTATAAGTGAAGCATGAGATTTCATCGATTTCCATAAAATAAAACCTCCGTCGTGCTCTAAAAAGGTATAAGTGAAGCACTAGGGCAACTGACAACTACTCCAAAAAGATATAAGTGAAGATCAATGAGTAGTCAAATAATTAACTAGGTATGAGAAGACCCTATCTCATTTAAGAATTTCATATCTTAAGTAATTTATTCAAACAACAAGCAAAACAAAATAAAATGACATTGCAAGGATAGCACATATCATGTGGAGAAGAAAAAACTTAGGCTAAACCGTTACTAACCTATAATTGTTGAAGAAGAAAGGTGGGATGCCATCTGGGGCATCCCCAAGCTTATCTGCTTGAGACTTCTTGAAATATTAACATGGGATGCCTTGGGCATCCCCAAGCTTGAGCTTTTGTGTCTCTTTAATTCCTCTCATGTTGCGGTTTCCCTAAATCTCAAAAACTTCATCCACACAAAACTCAACAAGAACTCCTAAGATAAGTTAGTATAAATCAACTCAAAATCTTAACATTCTCTACTGTAGAAAATCACTAAAATTATGATTTGACATTGCATACTAAAGGCCCCTGGATATTTAATACTCATATCCTCAAATGGTATCATTAAACAAGCAAACATATGCAAACATAACAGCAATCTGTCTAAACAGGACAGTCTGTAAAGAGTGGAATTGTTCTCATACTTCCCTAGCTCTAAAAATTCTAAAAAATTACCACGTTATAGAGAACTTATTCATGCTACCTTTTTTAACAAATTTCAAGAATTTATCATGTTCTGACTATCCTGAAGAATTCAGACAATGATAGAAAACTTTCTATTTTCAAACAACAACATATATACTTGCAAAATAAACATGGTAAAGGCTATACTTGTCTTTTTTATTGAAACAAAAGATACTAAAACTTATTATAAATAACAGCAAGCAAATCTAAACAAAATAAAATGACGCTCCAAGAAAAACTCATATCATGTGGTGAATAAAAATATAGCCTCATGTAAAGTTACCGATAGACGAAGACGAAAGAGGGGATGCCTTCCCGGGGCATCCCCAAGCTTAGGCTCTTGGTTATCCTTGAATATTACCTTGGGGTGCCTTGGGAATCCCCAAGATTAGGCTCCTGCCACTCCTTATTCCATAGTCCATCAAATCCTTACCCAAAACTTGAAAATTTCACAACACAAAACTCAACAGAAAATCTTATGAGCTCCGTTAGTATAAGAAAGCAAATCACCACTTAGGTACTGTTGTGAACTAATTCTAAATTCATATCGGTGTTATATCTAATGTATTCCAACTTCTCCATGGTTCATACCCTCCGATACTACTCATGGATTCATCAAAATAAGCAAACAACACATGAAAACAGAATCTGTTTAAAACATAACAGTCTGTAGTAATCTGGACAACCACCATACTTCTGGAACTCTAAAAATTCTGAAAAAATAGGAAAACATAGGCAATTTGGATATCAATCATGTGTAAAAATTTCAGCTAATTATCACGTTCCAGTGATTTATTGGATTTTCTGCACTGGATGCAAAATCTTTTGTTTTTGCACAGAATCAAGTCAATTATTAACCACACTATCCCAAAGGCTTTACTTGGCACTTTATTGAAACAAAAGTTATAAACATGATTACTAAAGTAGCTTAATCATGTGAATACACAAAAACAGTAGGTAAAAGTATTGGGTTGTCTCCCAACAAACGATTTTCTTTTAACGTCTTTTTAGCTAGGCATGAAGATTTCAACGATGCTCACATAAAGATAAGAATTGAAACATAAAAGGGAGCATCATGAATCATATTGCAAGCACATTTAAGTCTAACCCACTTCCTATGCATAGGGATTTTTTGAGCAAACAATTTATGGGTATAAGAATCAACTAGCATAGGAAGGCAAAACAAGCACAACTTCAAGATTTTCAACGCATAGAGAGGAAACTTGATATTATTGCAATACCTGCAAGCATATGTTCCTCTCTCATAATAATTTTTAGTAGCATCATGAATGAATTCAACAATATAGCTATCACATAAAGCACTCTTTTCATGATCCATAAGCATGGAAATTTTATTACTCTCCACATAAGAAAATTTATTCTCATTTATAATAGTGGGAGCAAACTGAACAAATTAACTATCATGAGATACTTGATTAAAATGATGATGAGAAGTTTTATGGTTATTAGTATTATTTATAGCATACATGTAATCACAATAATCATCATAAGTAGGAGGCATGCTTTCATCATAATAAATTTTCTCATCAAAACTTGGGGGACTAAAAATATCATCTTCATCGAACATAGCATCCCCAAGCTTGTAGCTTTCCATATCATTAGCAACATGTATATTCAAAGAATTCATACTAACAACATTTAAATAATGCTCATCATTCAAATATTTAGTACCAAGCATTTTATTGACTTCTTCTTGTAACAATTGAGCACAATTTTCCTTTCCATCACTTTCACGAAAGACATTACAAAGATGAAGCATCTGAGGTAACCTCAATTACATTTTTTTAGTTTTCTTTTTATAAAACAAACTAGTGATAAAACAAGAAACTAAAAGATTCAATTGCAAGATCTAAAGATATACCCTCAAGCACTCACCGCCAGAAAATAGCTTCGTTGACGGGATGTGAGTGCCACTTACCTAGCTTCCTCGACAACGGCGCCAGAAAAGAGCTTGATGTCTACTACACAACCTTCTTCTTGTAGACTCGTGTAGGGCCTCCAAGCGCAGAGTTTTCTACGACAATAGCAATTTTCCCTCAGGTGGATGACCTAAGGTTTATCAATCCGTGGGATACGTAGGATGAAGATGGTCTCTCTCAAGCAACCCTGCAACCAAATAACAAAGAGTCTATTGTGTCCCCAACACACCCAATACAATGGTAAATTGTATAGGTGCACTAGTTCGGCGAAGAGATGGTGATACAAGTGTAATATGGATGGTAGATATAGGTTTTTCTAATCTGAAAATATAAAACAGCAAGGTAAGTAATGATAAAAGTGAGCACAAACGGTATTGCAATGTGTGAAAACAAGGCCTAGGGTTCATACTTTAACTAGTGCAAGTTCTCTCAACAATGATAACATAATTGGATCATATGACAATCCCTCAACATGCAACAAAGAGTCACTCCAAAGTCACTAATAACGGAGAACAAACGAAGAGATTATTGTAGGGTACAAAACCACCTCGAAGTTATTCTTTCAGGTCGATCTATTGGGCTACTCCTATAAGTGTCACAAACAGCCCTAGAGTTCTTACTAAAATAACACCTTAAGACACACATCAACCAAAATCCTAATGTCACCTAGATACTCCAATGTCACCACAAGTATCCGCGGGTTTGATTACATCATATGCATCATACAATCTCAGATTCATCTATTCAAACCAACACAAAGAACTTCAAAGAGTGCCCAAAAGTTTCTACCGGAGAGTCAAGACGAAAACGTGTACCAACCCCTATGCATAAGTTCACAAGGTCACTGAACCTGCAAGTTGATCACCAAAACATACATCAAGTGGATCACATGAATATCCCATTGTCACCACAGATAAGCACATGCAAGACATACATCAAGTGTTCTCAAATCCTTAAAGACTCAATCTGGCAGGATAACTTCAAAGGGGAAACTCAATCCATTACAAGAAGGTAGAGGGGGAGAAACATCATAAGATCCAACTATAATAGCAAAGCTCGCGGTACGACAAGATCGTGTCGAATCAAGAACACGAGAGAGAGAGAGAGAGAGAGAGAGAGAGAGAGAGAGATAGAGAGAGAGAGAGAGAGAGGGAGAGATCAAACACATAGCTACTGGTACATACATATCCTCAGCCCCAAGGGTAAACTACTCACTCCTCGTCATGGAGACCGCCGGGATGATGAAGATGGCCACCGGTGATGGTTTTCCCCTCCGGCAGGGTGCCGGAACGGGCTCCCGATTGGTTTTTCGTGGCTACAGAGGCTTGCGACGAGGGAACTCCCGATCTCGATTTATTTTCGGAGGTTTCCCTATTTATAAGAATTTTTGGCGTCAAGAACAAGTCAGGGGGACCCACGAGGCGACAACAAGGTAGGGGGCACACCCTAGGGGGTGGGCGCGCCCCCACCCTTGTGGTGGCTGATACTTCTCCAACGTATCTATAATTTTTGATTGTTCCATGCTATTATATTATCCTTCTAGGATGTCTTATGGGCTTTATTATACACTTTTATATGATTTTTGGGACTAACCTATTAACCCAGAGCCCAGTGCCAGTTTCTATTTTTCTCCTGTTTTAGGGTTTTACATAAAAGGAATATCAAACGGAGTCCAATTGACGAGCCAATTTTTTATGATATTTTCTGGACCAAAAGAAGACCCCGAAGCAAAAGAGTTGGGCCAAGAGAGCCACGGGCTGCCCACGAGGGTGGAGGGCGCGCCCTGGGAAGGTGGTGGCGCCCTCCTATCTCGTGGACAGCCCAGAAGCCCCCCTGACGTGGGACCTACGCCAAAAATTCCTATAAATACTGAAACCTTCGAAAATTAACCTAGATCAGGAGTTCCGCCGCCGAAAGCCTTTGTAGCCACCGAAAACCAATCTAGACCCCGTTCCGGCACCCTGTCGGATGGGGGAACCCTCACCGGTGGCTATCTTCATCATCCCGGCGCTCTCCATGACGAGGAGTGAGTAGTCCACCCTCGGGGCTGAGGGTATGAACCAGTAGCTATGTGTTTGATCTCTCTCTCTCTCTCTCTCTCGTGTTCTTGAGATGGCACGATCTTGATGTATCGCGAGCTTTGCTATTATAGTTGGATCTTATGATGCTTCTCCCCCTCTACCCTTTTGTAATGGATTGAGTTTTCCCTTTGAAGTTATCTTTTCGGATTGAGTCTTTAAGGATTTGAGAACACTTGATGTATGTCTTGCACGTGTTTATCTGTGGTGACAATGGGATATCATGTGATCCACTTGATGTATGTTTTGGTGATCAACTTGCGGGTTCCATGACCTTGGGAATCTATGCATAGGGGTTGGCACACGTTTTCGTCTTGACTTTCCGGTAGAAACTTTGGCGCACTCTTTGAAGTTCTATGTGTTGGTTGAATAGATGTTTCTGAGATTGTGTGATGCATATCGTATAATCATGCCCACGGATACTTGAGGTGACATTGGAGTATCTAGGTGACATTAGGGTTTTGGTTGATTTGTGTAACATCACAAATTTTCAATTTGGAATGTTTTACAATTATTAGCTAAGCATCTATACATTTTTTTATTTGAGTGTCATTTGGAAATTTCAGAAGCATTTGAGTTTTATCTGACTTTGGATTCAACTTGGCATCTGAAATTTATTTCAAAAATCCCTGACAAATACTAGTTCAAAAGTATGAGAGGAGCGAACATGACACTCCAAAAAGTCAGAAGAAAACCATGCCGAAAGTTTTGAATTCAAATTTGAGTTTCATTTGGATTTTTAGAAAAATGTTTTTTATAAATTTTATTTAGCCTTTGAAAAATAGTTCATCTTGTAGAATTTATTTTTCTGATTTTTTTGATATATATATGTCCTATATAAAAAAATATTTTATTTTTTTTCCTTCTTTGTCTATTTCAACAAAAAAAACCAGCCGGGCCAGCGCTGCCCAGCCCAGCGCTAGCAGCAGCGAGGCCAGATCCCACCGCCAAAAAAAAGGGCCGCAGCGACCCACACCAGCGCTCTCGTTCGCTCCCTCTCCCTCCCTCACGTAGCGTGCTCTCTCTATCTCCCCTGACGCCTGGGCCCCGCATTTTTTTTCTTTTTCTTCTTCCTCCCACGAACGGACGAACAGAAACTCAAGCGTTCGTGCTCCCATCGCCCCTTCGTTTCAAATTCTTGGCAATCTTAACTCCAGCCCGTTTCACGTCCAAGGAAGATGTCCTATAAATAGCCACGACTCTCCTCGACCGATTCAGTCGAAAATCTCTCGCCAAGTCCATCCCTACAACACGTACTCGACGTTCCAATCTCGCAGGAGAAGCTCCAGTTCATCGCCGGATTACGACGCCGGTGAGCGGTCCCGAGCCCTATCCTTTTGGGTTCCGACTTCTCTTGATCCCTATCATCGTTTTGACAAGGTTTTGTGATCCCTCTCCATCTATAGAGGCCGTACCAAACTCGTTGTCTTCACCGGAGCATCCAGAGCACCGAGCTTCGTCACTT
This sequence comes from Secale cereale, assembly GCA_902687465.1. Lineage (NCBI taxonomy): Eukaryota > Viridiplantae > Streptophyta > Magnoliopsida > Poales > Poaceae > Secale > Secale cereale. The sequence continues at coordinate 59,997,342 of LR738715.1, forward strand.
TGTTCCATCGCCATTCGTCGTCGCCGACCATCTCCGACTCCACCACCGGACGAGCCAGTCATCAGTGCACCTCCTAGACACCTCCGCCATTGCCTAGGACCACCGGAGCCGCCGCCACCACCGCCCCCGATCTCCATCTCCTCACGTTTTAGCTCTCTGTAAGTACGTAACACATGTTCGTTCGTTTTAGTTAAAAAAACATTTCGTTCAACTAGATTGGTTTTCTTCGGTTTAGTTTGAACCGCCCATCGGTTTTGTTTTGTTTTTTCTTTTAGTCATAGGAAACACCCCAACCAACCAGAGAGCGCCACTTGTCTCTGACCGAATTTTGTTTCTTTTTCCAATATATTTTCCAATTCAGATTCTATACCAAATCTTATTTCTAGTATATCTTTTAGTCTATAAATATGATTTAGTTGATTCTTTTTATTACGGTTTTGTAGAAATATCCTCTATCCAGAGAACCAAACGAAATATATTTTTGAAAATTTTAAAATTTGAATTCAAGCAGATCTGAATTCAAACTTCGTTAGCCCATAACTTGAGCTTCGTAACTCCGTTTTGGGTGATTCTTTTTGCAAATCGAAGCTTGTGACATGTACTGTCGGGTCCCCGGTCATAAGTCACACAGGTCTAGCATGTAACACATCATATCACTTTGCGGCCTCACGCACGGTATCCCCACGGGTGCCACCTTACCTGGCCCGGGACCGTTTGCGCATTTTGGCACACGTATATGATAGTGTCGCTAGCATCCATATGACAGAGAACCCGGGCCGACATGATTAGTTATAAACCAAAAGTGGCACTAAATTACAGAGACATGCATACATGACCTAGCAACGAACGTGTCGGCCATCAACGTATGAACCCAAGTCGTAGCAAGCTACAAGAACTTAAAGGGACAACGCGTGACATTTTGTAACACCCCAAAATTTTGGTTTGGTTTTTCTTTTAAACCTTTGGTCTTTTGGAAGGGGGGGGTTTGTTTGATCTTCTCTTGAAACCCTTCTAAAATCTCTTCTGGCCAAAGTTTGTGTGTTATTCTCAAGCTTGGTTTTTGGTCTTGAAAGCTTCTTCTTGTGTTAACTCAACACAAGTTGTTTTCATAGGGTTTTGTTTGACTCTTTTCTTGATTTTAACCACCATAGGTTTAACCTTGGGCTTATCTTCCCCTCCAACTGTCGGGGAAACTGATCACCCACGAACACCTATGGGACCGGAGCCCCTTTTCGGTACAGCAAGGGAGCGGAGGGAGCACAAAGAGCAGATCGAGGGACACACGCGAGCAGTTTTACCCAGGTTCGGGCCGCACGGATGCGTAAAACCCTACTCCTGCCTTGGTTGTATTGAGTTCTTGGCTCGGGAGCAAGAAGATCTACAGTACTAGTTACACCGAGCGTGGGAGTGATCAAGTTTCGGAACCTCCTCTACGTTGTGCATGGGCCTCCTTTTATAGTTCAAAGGGGTCACCGACAGGTGTCAACGTAGATGAGGGTAAAAGTGTAAAATCGGTGGTAGTTGTAATAGTGCATGTACAGTGTACGCACAGTGGTCTATACCTAACCCAGACGGTGGGGGACAAGGGCATTGAATGCCCGTCGCCGTCGCCCCAAAACAGTGTAAAAAGCGTCCATCCGGGCGTCTCCGTTCGCCACGACGGAGGCCTCGTCATCGTGGCTTGCCACCGTGTACCCCCAGGCTGCACAGCCATCCGCCACGTGCCCCAGGAAGGGCCCCGGGGCGACGCGTGGCCAGGTGAGCTGGAGCGCAGGCACACAGTGAAAGCTTGCCGCGGCAAGCTCCTTGCCGCGGTCGCTATCTAGCCATGCCAGGAAGTTTGTCGTTCTCCGGGTCTTGCCGGGGCGCGCGGTGCGCCGCGGTATGTCTTCTGAAATGTTGTTCTTTGGCCTTCCTGGCAAGCTCCTCTTGCCAGGGTCTTGTGCAGAAGGGATGATCTCGAGCCTGGAGCGGCCTTCCCGGCAAGCTCCTCTTGCCGGGGTCTTGTTTCTTAACTTGAATACTTTGTTCTTGAACGGCTTCAAGGGAACCAGAGTGGGCTTTGGCGGGCGCGTGGTGAGCCTGACCACGGGACACTGCTGCTGCCCGTGCACAAGTCGGGATACTAAGGTACCCCTACTTTAGTACACCGACAGGAGCCCCCGGGCCTGGGCCACACACGGTGCCGAGCGTTGTTGGGCCAGGCCCAAAACAGTGCACGGGCACACACGGCCCACGGCGCAGCGTTTCCCACTCCGTATTCGCCGCATCCCTCCCTAACGGCACGCGTCGATTGCAGCGTCGTGGGAGAGATCGTGGCCTGTTTCTTTAATGGGAAAATGTGGAACGTCCCCCACTTCCCCCTTAAAAGCAGAGGAAGCAGGGGCAGTTTCACCCCCATTGCTTCATTGCGTCTTCAATCTCCAGAAACCCCCGCCGCTCTCTGCCTCCCCAAAGGTCGACAGAGAGCCGAGCTCCACCCTTCCTTCGTCGTCTCCAGCATCCTCAGCGCCGCCGACCCCCCTCGCCATCCCCACCATGGCCCCGAAGAGCGACAAGGCGAAGAAACGCGAAGTCCGAGAAGGCGGCGAAGCTGGCAGCGATGCAGAAGAGGATGGTGGTCTTCCCGCCGAGGCTCGGCGCGAGGGAGCTGAGGGACAAGTACTACTTGTTCTGGGCGAGGGAGACGAAGGCTCACCCGCGCACCAGGGTCCTCCCCGCCGAAGCCTGCGACATGTATCCGGGAGGTTACCATTACTTCGCTCTGTTCTTCCATTGCGGTCTCTGTCCTCCGTACTCTGAGTTTTTCTGCGACGTGATGAATACGTATGGAATCCATCTCCTCGATTTCACCCCGAATGATGTCCTCACTATGGCCGTTTTCGCACATCTGTGCGAAAACTTTGTCGGGGTCCACCCCAACGTAGCTCTCTTCCGCCACTTCTTCACACCTAGAGTAGAGTCTGGGTCTCCACTCTCCGGTGGCATCTCTTGGATCTTTAGGCTCAACAAGAAAGAGGCGTACTTGATTGGAGAGCTCCGCGGCAAGTGGGATGAGTGGAGGGCCGATTGGTGCTGGATTGTGGAAGAGGAACCCCAGCAGTTTACATCACCTCGCCGGGCCGCAATAGTGCGCGGCAAGGACTGGAGCGTACTGGCCCTGGAGGACGAGAGGCTGAAGATTGCCCTTACTAGGATCCTTCGTCTCCGGGCCGCCAACCTTACTGTAGGTGAGGTCGGGGCGGATTTCCTTCGCCGCCGCATTGCCCCCTTGCAGGACAGGAAGAGGCCCGCTTGGGAATTTGGCAACGCGGCAGACCGCATGAGGCTGCGCCCCGGCCTGAATTACAACTTCACCGTCTTGGAACTCAAGGGAATGGTCCGCTCGCTGTTCAAGCATGACCCCAAGCACACGGAGTGGTTTACCCCGTCGCGGGGAGTAGTTCCATTATGCAACAACTCTTCACTTAGTGCCATCCGTGCGGTAATGCCTCTGTGCGATTCCCACGGGGTGGATCCCACTTGGCTGGCGCCTTCAGAAGAGACCGTGCAAACTTTCTTTGATAATCTAGTTGAGCGGCCGGTCAATCCCGAAGAGAAGAAGGGTCTCACCCGCGCGACCACCGACCGGGATGTGGCGTATATCGCTAGCAGAATGGAGGAGGCCACCGCAGCTGAGGCCGCGGGTGAGTTTGGTTACTCTATGGAGGAGGCAGAAGCAGCAGATGCAGTGAGCAGGGCTGAGGAGGAAGAGATCCTCAAGCTGTTGAAGCCCGCCGGGGAGCCTGCCGGGGAGCCTGCCGGGAGGAGCAAGGCTGCCGGGCAGGGGACCGAGTCCAGTGAGCCCGCCGAGGAGGACGCCGAATCGGGCGATTCCGACAAAGACTCGGGCGGGTCACTGAACCTCGACGACGCTTCTTCATCCTCGGAGAATTCTCCGCCACCGCCAAGTCCTCCGCCACAACCAAAGAAGCGCCTCCGCATGGCCACTGAGACGGCGAGGCAGCCGGCGCCCCGACAGCAGCCGAAGCGTCGCTCGACGCGCGCCACTACGACGAGCAAGGTCATCAAGGAGGCGCCTCGCGCCTCAGCGGCAAGCGGAGGGGGATCTTCCCGAACCGGTTCTGGCGCTCCTTCCGCCCCTCGGTCTTCGGCGACGACCGGAGCGGGGTCTTCTCAGCCCACGGCTCCAGAGCCCGCCAAGCGCCCGAGGGAGCCTACTCCTCCAGCTCCACGCGCTGGGACGCGCGAGGCAGACTTTGACTTCTCCTCCCTTAGTTCCGACGAGGAGGAAGAGTAAGCATTTGCAACTTTTATTTCCTTTGATTCTTGTTGCTCTTGTCTTGAATTCTCTTTGCCTAACTCTGATCTTGTTTGGCTTCCAGGACCCTGACCCAGAGGATGGCGAAGAGGGCCAAGATCCCTGTAGTTGATCTTGAGGGGGACGAGCCCGTCGCAGCGGCAGAAGATGCGCCCGTGACTGGCTTGCCGGACCAGCCTGCTGCTCCGGAGAGCAGCCCCCAGCGTAAGTCTCTTGCTTACTTTTCTGCTTGACGGGCGCGCTTGAGCTTCTTATCCTTACTAATGTCATGTTCGCTTGTTGACTTGTGCAGAAGTGGAGCTGCAGCTGCAGGAGCATCGAGAGGCTGCTCCCGACGAGCCGCTCGTCCCGCCCTCCCCGCCAAGGAGGAGCTCCCCGGCGAGGGAGGGTGCTCCGCCAAGGGCGGGTACTCCGCCAAGGGCGAGTACCCCGCCAAGGGCGAGCACCCCGACAAGGGTGGGCACCCCGCCACGGGAAGGCGCCAGCGGCCCTCCGCCGGCGGGAGCCACTACTACGCCGCCAAGGGAGGACTCCCCGGCAAGGATCCTCGTAGAGGACGAGGACCGCGCAGGTAACCCTTGTACTTTCCTTCTCTTGAATTCTTCTTTTTGGATATTTGCTTGACGATTCTTCCTTTCTTTTTCTTCTGTCAGATCCGCCCGCCCCAGAGTCGATGGAGACAGAGGCCATCGCCGAGGAGGACGCGCGCGGTGATGCCGGCGACTCCACCACCGCTGAAGGGATGGCCGGCGCAGAAGAACCAGCCGCCGACGAGACCATCGCGGCCGCTGACGCGGCAGCTGGGGAAGGGATGGCGACCGCACTGCTGGCCCCAAGGCCGCAGGAGCACCGGACGCTGTGCCAGCCACCGACCCCTCCGCCGCCGCGGCTGGGTCGGGTGTTTATCTGGAGGCCGCCAACGGGGTCTTCATCCAAGTCCCGTGGGCGTCCTCATCAAGGGCACCCGCGGAGGGGGAGAGCTTCGATGGAGAAGTCCTCGCCTCCGCCGGGCTAAGGCTTGTCGACGCGCCCGGCAGCAGCAACGAGTCCGAAGAGGAGCAGCTCCTGCGCCGGCTTCTGGCCTTGTACCGGGCCAGGCAGGCCAAGCTGGAGTCCCGAGAGGCTCTGGCTGCCAAGGCCGGTGTCGACTTGGAGAAGCGCGCCGCGGAGCTCCGCGCCGCCAACCAAGCGGCCCTCCGGAACTTGGCGGAGGAACGCAAGGAACTCGCCGGGGCGCACCAGGCGTTCATCCTCGAGAAGGCCGAGGTTGAGGAGCAGCAGCGACTGGCCGCCGAGGATCTGTCTCGGCGGGAAGGAGAGCTGAACCAGCGGAAGGTCGACCTCGATAGCCACGAGGACGATCTTGCCGCGCGCGAGCAGTCCATTGGCGGGGCTCTGCAGGAGGCGAGGGACGCCACTGCTGCCGCAGAGACCGCCAAGAGGGACCTGGAGGCGAGGGTGGCGCAGTTGGAGCTCAATCTGAAGACGAGCGAGGAGAAGGTCGCCGCGCTCAAACTTGAAAGGGAGAAGGACGCCCACAGCCACTCGAAGCTGCAGGTCCGACTCTCTGACAAGGGCAAGGAGCTCAACGACGCCAAGGACTCCATCGCAGACTTGGAGCCAAAACTGTCCACCCTCACCGAGTCGCTTGACGGGGCCCGGAACAGGGAGTCCAAGTTGAAGGAAGATCTTCGCGCTGAGAGGGCATTGCTGGATAGTGCCGCCGTCTCGCAAAATAACTTCAAGCAGACGGTGGAGCAGTGGACCGAGGGGCTCGTCGCTGCCGCCGCCAACATCGACAAGGAGATGGTGGCGCTGGGGACGGAGCATCTCGTGTACTCCCCCGACGAGAACCTCCCCCACAGCGCCAAGCTGAGTTTGTTCTTCAGAGGAGTGGCGCCGGCCCTCGCGCAGCTACGGGAAAAGCTCCCCACGCAGCTGGCTAACGAGGCACGCCGGCTTTGCATGGGTACTATGGAGCGAGTGTTGACGAAGATCGTCTACCGCAACCCCGGGATTAATCTTGAGAACGTCCTCCGGACCTTGCCGCCCGAAGCTGACCAGGAAGCGTTGAAGGCACAAGTTGCCCACATCGTCGCCAAGGTAGGCAAGATCAGGAGGGTTGACGGAGACCGCGTAGATTAGGATTCCTTCTTTCTGCTTCTCTTGCCGCTGTCGATTAAGTCATGGATAGTAGTTTGTTAGAACAGCGGCAAGTTATCTTGTAATATAACTTTATTTTGTATAGTCAATGCAGTGTTATCTCCCTTGCTCGATCCCTTTACTTTGTATGCTTCTCACCCTACGCTTCTAGGAAGCTTGCCGGCAAAGGGACCCTTGCCGCGAGCGCTGAGTGCGGGACTTCAGCGGCCTGCTGGCAATGCCCTCGCCGGCAAGAAACCTTGCCGCAGCTAGTCGCAGCACACTTAGGTTGTTGAGCAAACTCGAAAACGAAATAAGGGCGCGACACTTGTCGCAGCTCACTTAAGCCGTTGAGCGTGCTCGAAACAAAGTAAGGGCGCGGCTAGCCACGGGTAGGTTCCTCCGCGCACAGGTTTTCTATACAAAGTGTGGTCGTTCAAGGAAGATAACTAAGAATTTTAAAATTTTGAATGCTCAAAGTTTGGCAACTTAGCTTTTGTGTTCTGTTTGCTTCCCGGCAAGGCTTTCCTTCCTTGAACAGCACTTGGTCCATACCACTGTCTCCTT
>LR738715.1:60004496-60043175 GCA_902687465.1 Secale cereale
AGGAACACTTATTCTGCTTGAGAGAAAAAGGAAGAGGGGAGGAAACATAGGTATGTAGCCTTGCGGCTTGTTATTGCTCACAAAGTGTCAGATAATACATGCAATGAAAACAAGGATGCATGAAACGATAAGCCGTGCGAAGCACAAAAGTTTTACTGATGCACGGGGTCTGCGCCCGGCTTTGTACAAAGGTTTACATGCATTCGCGGCAAGACTTGTACAAGAGGTGGTTGCCGGAGCGGATCACGACAACCACGCCTCATGGGTGAAACTTGTGAAGATGCTCAATGTTCCAGGAGTTGCTCACCGGTAAGCCTTCTTCGGTCTCAAGGCGGACAGCGCCGGGCCTTGTGACTTGTCTCACCCGATAAGGGCCTTCCCACTTCGGCGTCAACTTGTTGGAGTTCTTGGCGGACTGAACGCGCCGAAGAACAAGGTCGCCTTCCTCGAGACTCCTGGCCTTGACTTTGCGGCTATGATAGCGATGCAAAGCTTGCTGGTATCGAGCAGCTCGTACAGCAGCCTGGAGACGGTCCTCCTCGAGGAGCAATGCATCATCTTGCCGCAGCTGCTCCTGCTCAAGCTCATCGTAAGCGAGCACTCGAGGAGACCCGTATACGAGTTCCGTGGGGAGAACTGCCTCTGCTCCATAGACAAGAGCAAAGGGTGTCTGTCCGGTGGCTCGATTTGGTGTCGTCCTGATTGACCAAAGAGCCGCCGGCAACTCCTCGATCCAGTTTCTTCCGCACTTGTGCAGTCTGTCGAAGGTTCTCGTCTTGAGTCCGCGCAACACTTCAGCATTTGCCCTCTCCGCTTGACCATTGCTCCTCGGGTGAGCAACAGAAGTGAAGCAGACCTTGGCGCCAAGGTCTTGGACGTATTGCATGAAGGTGCGACTTGTGAACTGTGTGCCGTTGTCGGTGATGATCCTGTTAGGGATTCCGAAACGGCAAACGATCGATCTGAAGAACCTGACTGCTGACTGTGCTATCACCTTTCTCACTGGTTCACTTCCGGCCGCTTTGTGAACTTGTCGATAGCAACGTACAAGTACTCAAAGCCCCCGACAGCGCGGGGAAAGGGGCCGAGGATGTCGAGCCCCCAGACCGAAAAGGGCCAGGACAAAGGGATCGTCTGGAGAGCTTGAGCTGGCTGGTGTATTTGCTTGGCATGGAACTGGCACGCTTCACACTTGGTTACTTGTGCAGTTGCATCTTGGAGGGCTTCTGGCCAAAAGAAACCTTGCCGGAACGCCTTCCCGGCAAGTGCTCTTGCGCCAATGTGGTGTCCACATATGCCTCCGTGTATCTCTGCCAACAGCTTCTGTCCATCTTCCCGGGAAATGCATTTCAATCTGACACCATTGAGTCTTCTTCTGTACAGTTCATTGCCGACGAACTGGTACATACTTGACTACCTGGTTATCCTCTCTATCTCTTCTGGTTCTTCGGGAAGTTCTCCAGTTTGAAGGAAATGGACAATTTGTTGTGCCCAGGTTGGAGCTTGAGGCTCAACAACAAGGACTAAAGGCATCAGTGCTGCTGCGGGAACGTCAGCTTCTACGGCAAGAACCTGCGGCTCTGCCGGAGCTGGACGTTCCTCGGCAAGCCTGCCGGAGCAAGACTTGCCGGGAACATCTGCTTCAACTGCACGAACCCTAGGGTCCGCGGGAGCAGACTGTTCCTCAGCAACTTGGTCGTCGATCCTGGGGATCTTGGCGGCGGCTTCAGGAAGATCCGCCGGCAAGTAGTCACGGGAGACCAACTTTCTTTTCTTGCTCTGCCCAACTGATGGTGTAACGGATGGCTGGGTTAGCTTGAGCACGAAGGTCCCTGGTTCCACAGGTAGCTTCAGTGCAGCACACTTTGACAGGCCGTCTGCGATATCATTTTGAGCTCTTGGAACGTGCTCCATCTGCAGGCCTTCAAAGTGTTCTTCAAGTTTCCTTACTTCATTGACATAAGCTTCCATCAAAGGACTCTGGTAGCTCTTGTTTACTTGTCGGACCACCAACTATGAATCTCCTCGCACAATCAGCTTCTTGATCCCAAGTTCGGCTGCAATTCTGAGGCCGGCAAGCAAACTTTCATACTCTGCAGTATTGTTTGTCGCTTGCTCCTTGGGAAAGTGCATTTGAACAACGTACTTGAGGTGCTTCCCGGTGGGCGCTACGAGTAACACACCAGCACCGGCGCCTTGCAGCGAGAAGGCTCCATCGAAGTACATTATCCATTCTTTGCTTGCTTCTTTGACGGGGATGTTTGTCTCTGGAACTTCTTCATCTGGTGTTGGTGTCCATTCTGCTATGAACTCTGCCAAAGCTCTGCTCTGTATAGTTGAAGTGCTTTCAAACTTAAGACCAAAGCTTGACAGCTCCAGTGCCCACTCGACAATCCTACCTGTTGCTTCTGGGTTTTGCAATATCCTCTTCAACGAAAAGTGAGTGACCACTGTTATCTCATGTGCTTGGAAGTAATGGCGTAGCTTTCTCGAGGCCATGAGGAGGCCGAAAAGCAGCTTCTGCACCCCAGAGTATCTTGATCTAGCCCCCTGCAAGAGGGAACTTACAAAATAAACTGGGCGCTGCACCATCTTCTTTCGCACTTCTCCTTGTATCTGCGCAGACTTGTCCTTGTCGGGGCCAGAGCTTGTCGGGGAAGCCCCCTGCTTGTCGCTGGATGCGCTTGCCGGGGCTGTGGATTCCTCATCTGCCTCCCTCTCCGCTATCAACGCAGCACTAACCACTTGATTGGTTGCTGCTAAATACAGCAGCAACTTCTCTTGTGGTCTAGGTGCGACAAGTATTGGAGTGGAGGACAGGTATCCTTTCAAGTCATGCAGCGTTGCCTCCGCTTCTGGAGTCCATTTCATAGGACCTGCCTTTTTCAAGATTTTGAAAAAAGGCAGGGCGCGTTCTGCAGACTTTGAAATGAACCTGCTGAGGGCAGCCACACAACCAGCAAGTCTCCGTACATCCTTGATGCGCTTCGGAGCTTTGATCTGCTCAATGGCTTTGATCTTGTCGGGATTGGCTTCAATCCCCCTCTGGGACACAAAGAACCCGAGAAGCTTGCCGGAGGGGACTCCGAAGACGCACTTCTCGGGGTTCAGCTTGAGTTGTATCTTGCGCAGATTTGCAAAAGTCTCATCCAGGTCTTGGATCAGGGTATCCTTGTCCTTGCTCTTGACTACTATGTCATCCATGTAGGCTTCTACATTCCTGTGTATCTGTGGCTCAAAAGCAGTGTGGACCACCCTTGCAAATGTTGAGCCCGCATTCTTCAGTCCAAAGGGCATGCGTATGAAACAGTAAGTGCCACATGGAGTAATGAATGCGGTCTTCTCTTCATCTTCCTCAGCCATGAATATCTGGTGATACCCGGAGTATGCGTCAAGAAATGAAAGCAACTCACATCCAGCCGTGGAGTCAACGATCTGGTCGATGCGCGGCAAGGGGAATGGATCCTTGGGACAAGCTTTATTCACATCAGTGAAGTCTATACAAAGTCTCCACTTCCCATTAGCTTTGCGCACGACAACTGGATTGGCCAGCCACGTAGGATGAAGTACACCTCTAACAAGGCCTGCTGCTTCCAACTTCTTGATCTCTTCAGCAATGAACTCTTGGCGCTCCACCGCTTGCTTCCTGACCTTCTGCTTGACGGGTCGCGCGTGAGGACAAACAGCAGGCTTGTGCTCAATTACTTTCCTGGGAACACCGGGGATGTCAGACGGTTGCCATGCAAACACGTCTACATTCGCCCGCAGGAAAGCAACGAGCGCGCTTTCCTATTTAGGATCGAGCGTAGCACTGATGGTGAAAGTACCACCAGTGCCGTCCTCCTTGGCGGACACCTTCTTGGTTGCGGGTGGAGCTGCCATTCCTTTCTTGCACTTGCCGGTGGAGCTCGATGGTGCGTCCTCGACGGCAGCGCAGCACTCCGAAGAGGTGCGCTTGCCGGAGTGGGCTCCAGAGCTCTTGCCGGTCTTGGTCTTGGTCTTTCCCCCGGGAGCTTCAGCGGCAAGTGTCTTGCTGTCTGCCGCGGCTGCTGCGTCCCGGTAGATCTTGTCGGCGCAGACAAGCGCGTCCTTCTTGTCGCCGGGGACAGAGATGACGCTTATTGGCCCTGGCATCTTGAGCATGTTATATGCATAGTGAGAGGCTGCCATGAACTTGGCGAGCGCAGGACGACCAAGTATCCCATTGTATGGCAATGGGATATCGGCGACGTCGAAGGTGATCCTCTCAGTCCTGAAGTTTAGCTCTCCGCCAAAGGTTACTTGCAGTGTTATCTTCCCCTTCGGCTTGCTCCTTCCCGGGTTAATTTCTTGAAAAGTTCCGGTTTCCTCGAGCTCGCTGTCGGGGATCTGCAGCTTCCGGATTACAGCAGAGGAGATCAAGTTTAGGCCGGCCCCGCCGTCAACCAACATCTTGGTGACCTTGAGGTTGCGGATGGTTGGTGAAACAAACATCGGCAAGCACCCGACCGCAGTTGTGCGGTCAGGGTGGTCCTCAAGGTCGAAGATGATGGGCGTGCTCGACCACTTCAGCAGCTTGCTCGACTCGACGGGTGGCTCAGCTGCATTCACTTCCCGCACCCATTGCTTGAGTTGGCGGTGGGAAGTGTGCAGAGAGGCACCTCCATCGACGCACAAAACTTCTGTGGCCTTCTGGAACTCCAGCTCGCTGTTGTCTCCGTCATCCATGTCCTTGTCATCGTCTTCGTCTTCATCCTTGTCGCGGCCGCGGGGAGGTCTATCTCCCTGCCGCTGCTTGGCCTTGCCGCGGCGTCCTTCCCGGCCATTGAATGGCCGCTTCTTGCCGGACTCTCCTCCACCTCCTTGGGCCTTCTCCTTGTCGCGTCGCTCATACTCAGCCTGCTGCTGCTCGATGAGGTATTCGACCCTTTTGCAGTTCTGGAGATCGTGGCCCTTGGTGCGGTGGATCTTGCAGTACTGCTTGTCGGAGCCGTCCTGCTTGTCGGCGGCCGCCACAGGGGTGGCCTCCTTGCCGGAGCCACCAGCCTGCGTCTTCTTGGCGGCAGCCTCCTTGCCGGACTGCTCGACAACCAGTACTTCCTTGTTCTTCTTCTTCTTGTTCTGCCGCCGGCCTTTCCTTGCCGGGGCGGCATCCTCGCTGTCCGTTCCTCCTGCTCCAGCATCCTCTCCGGGGAGTCTTCTCCCCTCTTCAGCGCGCGCACACTTGTCGGCCAGAGCGTAAAGCTCGCTGACGTCCCGGATCTTGGTCATCGCCATTTCCTCCCTTATCCGGCGGTTACGCACGTTCTAGTGGAACGCGCTGATAACCGCGGCAGGGTGGACATCCGGGATGTTGTGCTGAACGCGGCTGAACCTCTGGATGTACTTTCGCAGGGACTCTCCCTCCTTCTGCGCAAGAATGTGGAGATCGCTCTCCTGGCCGTGGGGTTTGTGGCCGCCCGTGAAGGCGCCGACAAACTGGTGGCACAGGTCTGCCCAAGAAGAGATGGAGTTCTCCGGCAAGTGCATAAGCCAAGATCTGACGTTTGGCTTAAGCACGAGCGGGAAGTAATTCGCTAGAATCTTCTCGTCGCGTCCCCCGGCAGCCTGCACCGCAATGGTGTAGATGCTGAGGAACTCCGAGGGATGGGTCTTGCCGTCGTACTTCTCGGGTACGTCGGGCTTGAAGTTCTTCATGCTGGGCCACTGGACTTGCCGCAGCTCTCGGGTGAACGCAGGGCAACCTGCCGCATACGGCAAGTCGCCTGGTTCACCGGGCGTGTGCAAGTCGACAGCGGTCCCAGCGCGCTGGTCGGACTGTCGCCGTGCTTCTCTTCGACGCTCGATGCGAGTTCGAGCGTCCTCTTGTCGCCTGTCGTCGAGGACTTGGCGTTGATCGTGGCGAGCTCGCGGGTCCGACGACGCCGTGGAGTCGTCGTCGACGTTGATTCGGCGAGTCGGCGATTTTTGCTTCTGCGGCGGCGAGTGCACGGTAGTTGCACCCCCGGCGGTCTTGTCTCCATCAGCCTTCGCTTGGCTGACTTGCCGCGGCCGTGATGTTGCCGGCTGCTGCGGCGTGTCGTTGTTGGCGAAGGCGATGAGGCTCTGGATTGTAGCCCTCCAGTCTTCGGCCTTGTCCGCCGCTGGAGGGAAGTCGAGGAGCAGCTGAGCCCTAGCTAGACCTTCTGCAGGAGAGGAGGGAAGCGGTGGCGAGCGGTGCGAGGAGCGAGATATGCTCGGACTTCTAACAGCGTTAGAAGGAGCAGGGTCTCGCCCCAGCGACCGCGCCTTGCTTGTACCGACGCGTTGGCCTTGAGCATTCCGCGATCCGCCGGCTTGGCCACGTCCCAGCAAGCGTATGGTACCCTGGGTACCACGCCGCTGCTGGTCCGGCACCTCCTGAGAGGGGCGTGGTGCGTGCACGGACACCGAGGTTTTGGAATGGGCTCGGTCGTCCGTCTTGTCCTTGGACTTGGCGGCGCCGTGAGTTTCCTCGCCGGCGTCCGCCCCTCCGCCAGCGTCTACCCCACCAACCGTTGGTTCTGGTGGTGGCGGGATCGACGCGGACGGGCCTCCGACCTCCGAAGCTTTCTTCTTCGGCGGCATGTCGATGTAGTCGATGAAGCTGACGAAGTTGGAGAAGGTTGCGCCCGCGTGAGCCCCGGATCAGGTTCGCGCAACCTCGACGCCCCCCTACCTGGCGCGCAAAAGATGTCGGGGAAACTGATCGCCCACGAACACCTATGGGACCGGAGCCCCTTTTCGGTACGGCAAGGGAGCGGAGGGAGCACAAAGAGCAGATCGAGGGACACACGCGAGCAGTTTTACGCAGGTTCGGGCCGCACGGATGCGTAAAACCCTACTCCTGCCTTGGTTGTATTGAGTTCTTGGCTCGGGAGCAAGAAGATCTACAGTACTAGTTACACCGAGCGTGGGAGTGATCAAGTTTCGGAACCTCCTCTACGTTGTGCATGGGCCTCCTTTTATAGTTCAAAGGGGTCACCGACAGGTGTCAACGTAGATGAGGGTAAAAGTGTAAAATCGGTGGTAGTTGTAATAGTGCATGTACAGTGTACGCACAGTGGTCTATACCTAACCCAGACGGTGGGGGACAAGGGCATTGAATGCCCGTCGCCGTCGCCCCAAAACAGTGTAAAAAGCGTCCGTCCGGGCGTGTCCGTTCGCCACGACGGAGGCCTCGTCATCGTGGCTTGCCACCGTGTACCCCCAGGCTGCACAGCCATCCGCCACGTGCCCCAGGAAGGGCCCCAGGGCGACGCGTGGCCAGGTGAGCTGGAGCGCAGGCACACAGTGAAAGCTTGCCGCGGCAAGCTCCTTGCCGCGGTGGCTATCTTGCCGGGCCCGGAAGTTTGTCGTTCTCCGGGTCTTGCCGGGGCGCGCGGTGCGCCGCGGTATGTCTTCTGAAATGCTGTTCTTTGGCCTTCCTGGCAAGCTCCTCTTGCCAGGGTCTTGTGCAGAAGGGATGATCTCGAGCCTGGAGCGGCCTTCCCGGCAAGCTCCTCTTGCCGGGGTCTTGTTTCTTAACTTGAATACTTTGTTCTTGAACGGCTTCAAGGGAACCAGAGTGGGCTTTGGCGGGCGCGTGGTGAGCCTGACCACGGGACACTGCTACTGCCCGTGCACAAGTCGGGATACTAAGGTACCCCTACTTTAGTACACCGACACCAACTTTCATCTTGCCATGACACCCAACAGAAATATTCCTCTCCAAGACCTCCTCTACACCTTTGGACAAGTCTCACATTAATTCCAGTGAGTTTCAACCTTATTGGAATTTTTCCTCTATTTATTTTACTCCAAAAATTATTTCTGTCATTTAAAGTGGACCTTGGTGATTTACAAAGGAACCACCATATCCATCTTGTTATTTGATTCCAAACTAACTTCCCTGGATAGTCCTTAGTACCCACAACCTAGATTCATCTTGTTTCACTGGTCCACAGTTCAAAATTTTCAAATTTCACCTGCTGCAAGTTTGGACCAGATTTGCAAATTTTGGTGAAATTCATATTTTTCTTCTTCCAAAAATTCTGTGAAAATTCAGGCAGCCTCTAGATGCATCAAGAGGCCACTCCATCAAATATCAGCCCCAGAAACATTTCCCACATGCCAGAATCATTTCATCATACACCTGGCGTGCACTGTTTCTGTCAGTTTCAGAAATTGCTAACTGAAGATCACAGTCGACAGTGCAATTCGTCAGTTTCGTCAGAGTCGCAGCGTCAATCTCGCCAGTGCTCGCCTTGGATCAATGCTCACTGCACCTCCTTCTTATCCAGCGCGCCGCACGCTTGCTTGGCTGCTTCTTAGCGTCGGTGGCGCCCTGGCCCGCCCACGCCGGCGTCTTCCGCAACGGCAGAATCTCCCGTGGCGGCCGACAGGGGGCACCCTGCGGCACAACGCCGTTTGGCACCGCCCAAGCCACCCGAGAGCTCCGCGTGGCCTTCTCCACCGCCAGCGCACGCCTGCAGCACCGTCGACGTGGCCTGGCACGCACATGGCACGCTCTCTGCCGCCGACGTGCCGCACGGCCGTTCCATCGAGGGCAGACAGTAATCGCCCCTTCCCTGCTAAGTTAGGCACTGGAATGGAACCAGTACATCTCCTAGTCGATGCTCAAGCCCCTAAACCCACCGTCCAGCCACTGCATCGCCGTAATCGCTCACCGGACTTATCCCGTTCACGGCAACCGCCTCGGGCCGGCTATATAAAGCGCCCCCGAGCTCACTCTCGATCCCGCACACCTTCACCATCTCCCTAGACCACGCCTAGCCACTGGAAGAGCCTCGAGGGGCCCTTCTTCCTCAACTCGGGCCAACTCCGTCCGCCTCGGGCTCCAGCAACGTTCTCTCAGGTGAGAACTCCTCCGCCGTCCTGGGCTCGAGCGTAACCTCCTGGCACCTACCTAAACCTAAACCCACTCCAATTTGACCCCAGGAACTCTCTCCGACGAGGCCAACGACCACCCGAGCCGCCGTCCGCCGGAGACAGGGTCGCCGTCGACGTGGGGCTCACCGACGCTCAACTCCACCACCCATCGACGCGGAAGAACACCAGAAAGCTGTACGTACCACTCCCCTCCCCTCCCTCGCCGTGGATCGGCGCCGGCGACCACCGCAGCTTCTGGCGCCGGCGCGACTCTGTTTCAGTTTTTAAACCCGACGAGTGGGACCCCCTCGTCAGCCTCTCGTTTCCCTCCGAAACGTTTTTCTAGAAAGCGCCTTCGGGCAAAGTACGTCTTCGCATTCAGTTGGCGTACTGCGTACCGGTTCGCTTTTCTATTTTCTGTTCTAGCCCCTGGAAACTTTCTGTTTCATTACAGATTAGTCCCTGGACAGAAACTCTAATATATTTTAAACTAAAGATGATTTTGAGTTGATTATTTTTCTGTCCTCTTTAGTTTTCTGTCTAGTTTTTTGTCATATTTATTTGAAAATATTTGGAGCAACTTTATTTGCACGCGCGGTATTTATGTTAGTATCCGTTTTGTTTGAATACGTAGATACCGAAGGACGTGACGGAGCCGCGAACCTCACCGAGTTAGACTCCGACTACTCCGAACCAGGCAAGCATGTTTGAACCTTTGATATGATGGATGTGTTGCGTGTTTGCTCGAGTGGTTCTTTTCATAAGCATGGTCATATAAGCATTTGTGTATGGTTATTTTTCATGCAAGAAAGCTTCGGGTGAGCCCCGAATGATAATGGTTGAACCACCTCGATCATGTGGTGACATGATGGGTGGTGTACTGGTATTGTTGGAGCATGCCAGTAGATGGTTAACTTAGTATCAATGTGGATCATGTCGTGGTCCCGTTCATCTCCTTTTGGTACTATCATAGGCCGTCTGTTAAGATTACGGTCTAGTCGGTTGCAAACCATTTTCCGAGTACACACCAAGTAGAGGGGCCGGGATGAGGGTTCCATGGCCCGGGATTAAAGCCCGTCATCCGGTCAGGGGGCATGGGTGTTTCCGGTTGGGACCGAGAGGGGGGCACCCCTTAGAGCGCGCATATATAAATTTGATCCCATGCTATTCGAGGTTGTAGCCTCCCCGTCTTAAAGTTTTTCGTGAATGTTGTCTTGGGTGATTCCGGACAGCGGGATGTGAAATGGGTGTGTACTGGTCAGTTGGGTTTCTTCTAAAACACCGTGGACGGAACTAGTCCCTGTGGCTAGTAGAATCTGTTGGCTATGATTAAATAGTACAAGCTCTGCAGAGTTAAATCTTCCGAGTAGCCATGTTTATGGCCTAGGGTCATTCTTCGTGTCAACCCGGTGACCGTCTCTAGTAAATTCTTGATGGTAACAAGAGTAGTGATTTTTTTTGTCAAGTTACTTTGGTAGATGAACTAACCAATTATCTCTGTACTGATTTACTTCCTGAAGTATTTCACCGTTATACTATTGTTTATATAAGCCCTTTATGCGATGTCGCTCAGACGTCCGATTGTGGCATTCTTGTTATTTATTTTCATTATAAGCCCTTTATGTGATGTCGCTCAGACGTCCGATTGTGGAATTCTTGTCATTTATTTTCATTATAAGCCCTTTTTGTGATGTCGCTCAGACGTCCGACTATGGCATTCTTGTTATTTATTTTCATTATAAGCCCTTTATGTGATGTCGCTCATACGTCCGACTGTGGCATTCTTGTTATTTATTTTCATTATAAGCCCTTTATGTGATGTCGCTCAGACGTCCGACTGTGGCGTTCTTGTCATTTATTTTCATTATAAGCCCTTTATGTGGTGTCGCTCAGACGCCCGACTGTGGCATGTTTCTATTTGTTTATTCCTCACGAGGCGTCACTCAGACACTCGTTTGGTTTCCTTTTATTTATCTTATGGATTTCGGGAGGATTACCGCCCGACTTCTATTTTTTACATACAGCACAGAAATATTATTATCCGGTTGCATTTTTGCTAGAATACTCATGTGCATCATGTTTGCATTTATTATATCTTATGTCCGAACTATCTTGCGAGTACATTCAAAGTACTCACCTGGCTTGTTGATTTGGTCAGATGTGGACGAAGGCGATCTCATGGATGAAGAGTTCGATAGCGAGTCCGACGTCTAGTGGAGTCCTAGTCAGTCTCTTGCGATCCTGGGGTTGATCACTTCTATATAACCGCTTCCGCCAACCACCAATAAATTCATCGGGTCTCACTCCGACACTCGATGAACTGTATGATAATGGAGTCACGCCACCCACTACACTGTGACATATCTACCACCTTTTTATTACGAGTTAGTAGTATGCCACCCTGCCATTGTGTCATATCCGCCTTTATGTACTATATTGGCGTACTTGTAGTAAATTGTTGAGCAACCTCAGCTCAACCTTGTATAATATTCAGTATTCTGGAATTCTGTATCAAGGAATTGTCTATCAGCAAGAAGTATTCTTCCTTGCTGGTTCAATAAAAAGGTCGGTCTTTCGGTAATTATTTACAGAAAGACTGGTCCTGACAACCTTGGTACCAGAGCTAGGCTGACTGTAGGAAGCCACTAGGTGCGATCGCTAATCGGTTATTAGCGTAATAACTGCTATTCAACATTTTTGCATCTGTAGCAATTTTTTGTTAGTCATCATAAATTTATGACTTGACTATTCGGAATTTTTGTCTACTTTGTAGATGGCCAGCGGCGACTGCGATGCACAAGTGTTCGCCAACATTCCCGAGGGGTTTGTCAAGCTCCTCTTCGCCATCACCAAAGTCGCGGTTGGGCCATCAACCCGTCCAGAGTTTACACTCTACCGTCACAAGCTCAACGACAGCGTATCAATGCACCAGGCCGTGGTGCACTTCAAAGGAGGGCGTTCTGAAGCGCGCCGCCTCCGTTTTCTGGGCAGGGCCATGCCTACGGAGAGGCATGCTGATAACCCTCAACCGTAAGGGATCGAGATAGTCTTTGCGGGTAAGAATAACCCAATTTATTGATTCGACACACGGGGAGCCAAAGAGTATTTATAAGCTTTGACAGTAGAGTTGTCAATTCAACCGCACCTGAAATATACTTACTTGCAACAAAAGATAAGTGGTAACAGTGATATGATAGTGATGATAGTGATAGTAAAAGTAAACAGTAAAAGCAAATAGCAAAAGTAAATGGCAAAAATAGCAACTAGTAACCAGCAGGATTTAAAACACTATAGGCTAGGGAGATGGATGGTTGGGCGCTGCATGGATGAGATATATCATGATTCTAACTTGGGGCAAGGCACACGGAAAAGTAATGATCATCTAGGCAAATATCAAACATTAGGCATGTATCCCGTAGGTAGTTGTACGTGCTTGCAATAAGAACTTGCACAACATCTTTTGTCCTACCATCCCGCTACGAACGGGGCCAAAAGGAACTTATGGAGATTAAGGTGCTCCTGTCAAAGAGCACCGGAACAAAGCAATGAACTCAATGGATACATGTAATCCTCAAACTACGGACCATCCCCTTTGGTGTCCCAAGCTGTCACTTTTGGGATCACCGGTTCCGAACTGTAACAGGTGCAAACAACTCATAGATAGGATCAAGAACACAAATATATTCATGCAAACATATATGGTTCAGATCTGAAATCATGGCACTCGGGCCCTAAGTGTCAAGCATTAAAAATAACAAGTTGAAGCAAAGATGATAAACACCATAGTAGATGATAGGCAACATGCCCCCAACGATCTGACAAACTATTACATGATCTAACTCATCCAATCCCTACCATCCCCTTCGCCTACAGCAGGGGAATTACTCACACATGGAGGGAGAAGTCATGGAGGGATGATGGAGTGGTGATGATGATGATGATGGCGACGATCTCCCCTCTCCGGAGGCCAATTCAGCCTCCAGATTAGCCCTCACGAGGAAGAACAGAGGGTGGCGGCGGCTCCGTGACGGAAAACTGCGAAAAGAACTTCTGATCTGGGGTTTCCGTGTCGCGAGTAAAAATACGAGGCAAAGTAGGGCACCAGGGGGTGTGGGCCCCACCCAGGCGACCCCCCGGTGCGGCCCAGGGGGGGCGCGCCCACAGGGCGCCTGGGCACCCCCTGGCCCCCCTCTGGCCCCTCTTCTGGCTCCTTGTTTCTTCGGGTGCGTGGATTTTCTGTGATTTTTCGTGGATTTTTCTGAGATACCTAAAAATCCGTTTTCCTACACACAATAAAACCATACAGGCAGCTCTGCTGAAAACAGCGTCAGTCCGGGTTAGTTTAGTTCAAATCATGCAAGAATGAGGTCAAAACAATATCAAAAGTGTTTGGAAAAGTAGATACGTTTGAGACGTATCAACTCCCCCAAGCTTAGCATATTGCTTGTCCTCAAGCAATTCAGTTCAACGAACTGGACGCGACAAAGAAAACTTTGACAAACTCTTTTGCTTCATTAGATGTATATAAGCATGTACTACGAAAAGAATCTAGCAAGTATTGAAACAGTACTATGAGGACAATGCAAGGAGCAATCCTTCTTTCAAGTGACTAGTCACAAATACTTAAAAGTAAACAATATACTACTGAAAATCAAGACAAGATTACATTGCACATAGCTTGAGCATACTAGGGTGGTATCTCGCTAGTCTCCATGAGTGAAGCAAAACATAAATGCAGAAACTCCTCCAGAGTTTTAAAGGAGACTAGAACTAAGAATTTCAGAATAAATCATATCACAAGCATGCAGAAGACAATGTAATACTTTGGGACAATGCACATTACACTCAGAATGACAATTATGCTCTCCTAGTTAGTGCTTTGAAGAAAGAAGGTGGAGACTCTC
Source organism: Secale cereale (assembly GCA_902687465.1). Lineage (NCBI taxonomy): Eukaryota > Viridiplantae > Streptophyta > Magnoliopsida > Poales > Poaceae > Secale > Secale cereale. The sequence goes on from LR738715.1 coordinate 60,018,269, forward strand.
GAACCGTGGCTTTTGTTGGCAAAGTTGAAAACCCGTGATCGGAAACAAAAACTAAACATGTACCAGAGCTCTTGGTTTTAAAAACAGAGGCAAAAACGTTTTTGAGAGGTGCATATTTCGTCAACGAATGCTAGCAGATAACTCAATCACTTCTTAAGCTGGACAAGTCTCGAGGAACGGCTCCCGCATGAGGACGATCACATCCTCTTAATCTCCTTTGTTTATCACTGCCAAAGTTTCCTGATTTCTCATGAACAAAGCGTGAAGGAGGGTTTGTTTGTTATATTATCTTTTTGTGCCGGGCGCACTCAATGCCAGTTCCTTCTCGTATTATGGGTTTGCACATTATACATGCAATCCCGGGGTGAAGCTTGTCCAACTTAAAAAAAATCATGAATTAACTACTACTTCCTCATGAGCTAAAACATAGGCACAAAAAGAGAAATGCTTTTGATTAATTTCGAGGTGGTACACGAAAGTCTTCGTTAGGAATGGCAGGTAAATACCATGTATAGGAAGGTATGGTGGACTCATATGGCATAACATGTTTTAAGGATTTTGGATGCACAAGCAGTCAGTCCGCTTAGTACAGGTGGGGGTTTAGCAAAAGACTGGGAAGCGACCAACTAGAGAGCAATAACGGTCATAATCATGCAGAGCGACAAAGCAACATTGAATCGGGCATGAAAGTGATATAACTATTCTAAAACTCAAAGATCATCAAGGCAAAGCAGACTTTTTAGTCTTAAACATGTGTAAACATGTGCCAAGTCAATCCAAAAATTCTCTAAAGGGAAATACCACCTTAGTATACCGAACTATGAACAATGCAATGCATGTAGATCATTTCAATAACACATTATATACTCTAGTTATTCGGGACTAGCCACAAGGAAAGCATGAACTACTGGAAGAGCATTGTAAACATAGCACTATGTCGCTACAAGCTGGTCTCTAGATCATAAGTACAGGCATATGTACAAAAGTAGAAACAAGAAGAGTTCATACCGGTCTTCCTTGTTGCTTCCCTTCAGTCGATCTTCGTCATTACTGCTTGTCACTTGCACGATCGAACGTAGGAAATATAATTAAATGCCATCACGGACTCGAGCTGAACTCTGAAAACAAAGCAAACTAAAGAGAGAAAGGAAATCTTTTTGGATTTTTCAAAGGTTGAATAAAAGCAAAAGAAAGAGAAAATCTTTTTGTTGTTTTTGCAAAGAGAGAAATAAAGAAGAACGGGCAAACACTTCGAAAAGATCAAAGCGAATAAAACGGATAATACAATGGAAAAGTGAGAGGGGCACGTACTCCCCCAAGCTTAGGCTTTTGGCCTAAGTTGGTAGCAGCTACTGCCCCCAGGAGCCTCCTGCTCCGGGGGTATGGTAGTGAGTCCAAGGGTCGTAGAAGGATGCTGGCGCGTACACCGAACTCCTCGGAGTCTCCCACGAGGAAGGTTCCGAACGCCAAACAGAGGAAGAACCTTCACCAAACTCGGTGGCGGTTTCTCCCTGAAAAGGTGGTAACTCACCGTGCTCCTCCTCGTCGGGCACAACCCCCTCCATGGGGTTATGAAACTGATGCTGGACCATGAACTCATCGAACTGGACAACATCAAAGGACCATCCGTTCCTGCGAGAAAAATCAAACAAAAGAGGTGCAGGTAGACGGATCTCGCGTTCCGCAGTAGTTCCGAAACGCAAGATATAAACAAGATTATCAAGCTCAGAACCCATGGTAACAAACTTATGCCTTTTCATAGCAGCAAGATCAAAGCTTAAATAAGTAAAAGGATTATCATCAGGGTGTGGGGTGCCTCCAAGATGTTCTAAGATAAGTGTGGCATAAACGCCACCATATAAGTCCCCCTTGTTACCGTTCATAGCAAGGCGTCGAGCAATTAAGGCACCCAGATTATAATCAGACCTCCCTGAGAGGGCTGCTGCCAGGATAGCAATATCCGGAGCAGAAATGCTGCTCGTGTTGTCACGAGCTAACACCCCTCTGGCAATATAATATGCAAAATACCTGAGGTGAGGAAATAAGATGTTGGAGATCTTCGACCGATGAATATCCCTCGTACCCATGCTGCAGAGAGAGTTGATGACGGTTTTCAGCTCGGAGGGCTGAGTGGCCATCCTAGCCGTCCTCCCAACGTTCGGCACACCTATTATTTCACAAAAATTTCCCAAAGTCATGGTGATAAGATCATTGTAAATTTTAAACTCAATAGCACCTGAATCAGGATTATATCTAAAACTGTTAATAAAACTGGAGGTGAGTTTTTGATACTGGGTAACACGGCTCGTGACGAGCCGTGTCAAACCTGCATTAGCACAAAGATTATAAAACTCATCCTTGATTCCCGCAGCTTCAAGGAATTCATCACATGGAAATGTCATCGCACGTGCTGGACTTGTGTCTTCCAACAACTCCAGGGGCACATGATCTTCATTATAGCTCACCCTAGCAGTTGAGGGTGAAGCTGCGGCTCTAGTAACTCGATTGGAGTGTGCGGGCCTCCTCTTCTCAAGCCACCCTTTTGCCCTTCCTAACAAACTCATTTCTGAAATTTTTTTGCAATTTACAAAAACGAGGATTAAAACAAAGTGAGTTAAGGCAAACTACTCAACTCACTTGCCCAAGGCATAAACTTGCATCAAAACTTGGAAAATAACTTTCTACACATGCATGCAAGCTCATCTCTACAGCACCAAGAACTACTAAATACTCACAAATGAGGCCACCAATCAAAAATCTAATTGGAGGGGTGGAGGAGTCACATACCAGGGAGTATTTGCTCAAAATTTCAGCTCAAATGACGGGCTGAAGAGAGAGATCGAAGAATCGCCTCCAAGAACAGCAAGAACACAAGAACAAGTGCAGAACTCGAGTTTTTGGAGAAAGAGAGAAAGGGAGGAAGAAGACATACCTGGAGGTGGGTCATGTGGGCCCCAGGCGCCCTGTGGGCGCGGCCAGGGGCTGGGCCGCGCCAGCTGGCCGCCTGGGCCACTGGTGGCCCCCCCTGGCTGGCCCCAGGACTTTCTGGGTTACTCCCGACGTGGAAATTTTTATTTTAATTTTTCTGGAATTTTTCTGAAAACTTCACTGTTGAAAATTTTTCGAAGTTCAAAAAGCTGCGAAACTCTCTGAAAACTTGAAGTAGTGAGTAGTATTGTGAAGCTTCAAAACATAAATACTTGGTACAGCAAGTAGGACAAAAAACTAAAAACAAATGAAAACATAACAAGCTCAACTTTTTATCTATATAAAACATGTTTACTAGTAAGGTTGATCAAGTCTTACCAACAAACAGGCGATATATAGAGCAAAAAGTCTCACCTCTCACAAAGTAATCACTGAACCTTTACCTTGATGGACATTGTCCCCACCATGATAGTTTTGTATTTGTGAGGCACATGTAGTGGACAGTCCCATTCTCCAATTTTCACGGTCTCGATATTCTCTATAGAGTTGAGGCCATGCCTCCTGTCGGTCTTCTTTGGAAAATATACCGTGTGTTCTTTATCATTCACATGGAAAGTAACCTTCCCTTTATTGCAATCAATAATAGCACCTGCGGTGTTAAGAAAAGGTCTACCAAGAATAATGGACATGCTCCCATCCTCGGGCATGTCAAGCACAACAAAATCAGTAAGAATCAAACAATTAGCAACTTCTACGGGAACATCCTCACAAATACCTATCGGAACAGCGGTTGACTTGTCAGCCATCTGAAGGGAGATATCTGTAGGAATTAGTTTCTCTAAACAAAGCCTCTCATAAAGAGAGAGAGGCATAACACTCACTCCTGCTCCAAGATCACATAAAGCAGTTTTGACATAATTATTATTTATGGAGCAAGGAATGGTGGGTATACCTGGATCACCGAGCTTCTCAGGAATCTTGCCACTGAAAGAGTAGTTAGCAAGCATAGTAGATATTGCATCATTAGGAACTTTTCTTTTATTAGTGACAATATCTTTCATATATTTTGAATAAGGAGGTAACTTAATAGCTTCAGTCAAAGGGATTTGAAGAAAAAGAGGTTTAATCCACTCACAAAACTTATTGTAATGCTCTTCTTATTTGGATTTGATGGACTTACCTGGAAAGGGCATGGGTTTCTGTACCCATGGTTCTCTTTCCTTCCCATGTTTTCTTGCGATAAAGTCTTCTTTAGTGTACCTCTTACGTTTGGCAGGTGCTTCTTCTTCTTGAACTTCAGGCGGATCATTCTTCTCATTATCCTTACCTTCAGGTTCAGCACCGTCTTCAGTCTCAGCATCGGAGATAGATACACTGTTTGGATCAATAGTTGGCTCTTCATCTGCAATAGGATCATTAGAATTGTCAGCCTCCTTATGTTTCTTCTTCTTCTTTGGAGAGCCAACAATTTCTTCTTCCTACATTTGAGAATCTTGCTCGATTCTCTTCGGATGCCCCTCTGGATAGAGAGGATCTTGAGTGCTAGTTCCTCCTCGGGTCTTAATCCCGAAAGCCTGCAAATTATCTTGTTTGGCATTGTTAGCAAGCAAATCTCTTTGCACATTAGAAATTTGGTCAAGCTGAGTTTGAACCATATGAAAATGCTTCACAAGACATTACATCTTTAACTGTTCTATCTAAAACATCAAGCAGTCTTTTGATAGCAAGGGAATTATCATGCAATTGACTTTGTATCCTCTCATTAAAACGATTTTGTTTCATAATAAAATTATCAAACTCATCTAAACATTGATCAGGAGGCTTACCATGAGGGATGTCACTTGCGTTGAAATCTAAAAGAGAGTGTACCTCTACCATAGGAGGGTGAGTAGTAGGCTCACACAGCTTCTCAATAGGGGGTAGATTCTTCACGTCTTCAGCTTTAATACCTTTCTCTTTAATAGACTTCTTTGCTTCTCGCATATCTTCGGGGCTTAGAACAAACATGCCCCTCTTCTTTGGTGGTGGAGGTGGTTCAGGAACGGACCAATCTTCATGGTTTTTGGCAATCCTGCCCATCAAATCTTCCGCATCGTCCGGTGTTCTCTTCCTGAAAACACAACCAGCACAACTGTCCAAATAGGACCTGGATTCATCAGTTAGACCAGCATAGAATATATCGATTAATTCATTCTTAGGGATTTCATGTCCTGGTCTAGACCGAATCAGACCGCAGTACCTCCCCCAAGCTTTAGGGAGGGACTCATCCTGCAACTGTTTAAAGTTATAAATTATTTGTAAAGCAGCATGTTGCATGTGAGCAGGAAAGTACTTATCAACAAAAGAGTGAGCTAAGTCTTGAGGACTCTTAATGGATCCGCATGGAAGCGAATCATACCATGCTTTAGCACCTTCCTTCAAGGAGAAAGGAAGAAGCTTGGTGATATAAAAGTATCGTATCTTCTCATCTGTGGTAAACAGGCCACCTAACTCACAGAGTTTAGTCAGGTGTGCAATAGCATCATCATTTTCTCTGCCATAAAAGGGGTCAGCTTCAACCATAGGTATAAGTGAAAGATCAACAGAGAAATCATAATCAGGATCATCAATGCATATAGGAGATGTAGCAAATTCAGGATCAGGAACTGTTTTGTTCTTCAAAGAGTGTTTTTCAAATAGTTTCTTAATAACTTCAGGGTCAGAGCCAGAAAACTCTGTCAGTTCCCTGCATAAATCTTCATCAAGCATATAGTAATCATCATCAAGGAGTCTCTCCTTGAGTTTACTCAAATTAGGATAATCATAAGTTTCACCAATAGGGTAGCGAGTAACAGGAATTTCAATTCCAGACTTTTTAGCAGCAGCAGCAATTTGTTTTTCAAGAGCATAACCAAGTGAGCTAATATCATCAACAGTAGTAGAAGCATCATCAAGAGTATCGGACATAGTAACTGATTCAGTAGGAGCATCATGTGGTGGTGGTGAGGCAAACTTACTCATAACAGAAGGTGAATCAAGCGTAGCACTAGTGCTCAGAACAGTACCTCTTCTTGTAGTGGATAGTAAGATCGGAACCTTGGGGTCTCCTTTCTTACCCATAGTGGATGAAGTGTAGCAGGTAGGATACCTCAAGTAGACTTGTAAATATTGCTATGCTCCCCGGCAACGGCGCCAGAAAACGGTACTTGATAACCCTCAACCGTAAGGGATCGAGATAGTCTTCGCGGGTAAGAATAACCCAATTTATTGATTCGACACACGGGGAGCCAAAGAGTATTTATAAGCTTTGACAGTTGAGTTGTCAATTCAACCGCACCTGAAATATACTTACTTGCAACAAAAGATAAGTGGTAACAGTGATATGATAGTGATGATAGTGATAGTAAAAGTAAACAGTAAAAGCAAATAGCAAAAGTAAATGGCAAAAATAGCAACTAGTAACCAGCAGGATTTAAAACACTGTAGGCTAGGGAGACGGATGGTTGGGCGCTCCATGGATGAGATATATCATGATTCTAACTTGGGGCACGGCACACGGAAAAGTAATGATCATCTAGGCAAATATCAAACATTAGGCATGTATCCCGTAGGTAGTTGTACGTGCTTGCAATAAGAACTTGCACAACATCTTTTGTCCTACCATCCCGCTACGAACGGGGCCAAAAGGAACTTATGGAGATTAAGGTGCTCCTGTCAAAGAGCACCGGAACAAAGCAATGAACTCAATGGATACATGTAATCCTCAAACTACGGACCATCCCCTTTGGTGTCCCAAGCTGTCACTTTTGCGATCGCCGGTTCCGAACCGTAACAGGTGCAAACAACTCATAGATAGGATCAAGAACACAAATATATTCATGCAAACATATATGGTTCAGATCTGAAATCATGGCACTCGGGCCCTAAGTGTCAAGCATTAAGAATAACAAGTTGAAGCAAAGATGATAAACACCATAGTAGATGATAGGCAACATGCCCCCAACGATCTGACAAACTATTACATGATCTAACTCATCCAATCCCTACCATCCCCTTCGCCTACAGCAGGGGAATTACTCACACATGGAGGGAGAAGTCATGGAGGGATGATGGAGTGGTGATGATGATGACGATGGCGACGATCTCCCCTCTCCGGAGGCCAATTCAGCCTCCAGATTAGCCCTCCCGAGGAAGAACAGAGGGTGGCGGCGGTTCCGTGACGGAAAACTGCGAAAAGAACTTCTGATCTGGGGTTTCCGTGTCGCGAGTAAAAATACGAGGCAAAGTAGGGCACCAAGGGGTGTGGGCCCCACCCAGGCGACCCCCCGGCGCGGCCCAGGGGGGGCGCGCCCACAGGGCGCCTGGGCATCCCCCGGCCCCCCTCTGGCCCCTCTTCTGGCTCCTTGTTCCTTCGGGTGCGTGGATTTTCTGTGATTTTTCGTGGATTTTTCTGAGATACCTAAAAATCCGTTTTCCTGCACACAATAAAACCATACAGGCAGCTCTGCTGAAAACAGCGTCAGTCCGGGTTAGTTTAGTTCAAATCATGCAAGAATGAGGTCAAAACAATATCAAAATTGTTTGGAAAAGTAGATACGTTTGAGACGTATCACATGCCATGAAAATGGCTGCCCGTGAGGCGATAGCTCGTCTCCGGGACATTCTTCCTTCAATGAAGGCTCGTCGCTACCATTACCTCCCATGTCACGTGCCCTACACGTGCCACTATGCGTTTGCTTGCGCAAATGGGGAACGTGATGAAGCTATCGAATCAATGGTGGAGTACCTCAAGGCACTTGAGGCAGCCTTTGATAATCTTGTGGACGACTTGGTGGCTGCTCGTATGGACTTGGTCCAGAGTGGCTCCGCCAACAGGAGGGAGCTACTCCATACTGCGCCACCACTGACGTTTGTCTCGTCCGCCGCATCCTATGCACCTTCCATCTTAGCCACCGCTCGCCGTCTGCCCACCACTGAGGAGTTTGACCAGGTCATTGCTCCTACCCCAGTCAGAGCTGCACCGCCTGCCGCACCTGCATCAACACCTCGTACCAGTACTCCACGTCTGGAGCCTATCAGTGAAGAGGAAGTTGAGTCTCCATCACCACTAGGCCTTACCCTTGGCAGGCCGAGGGAAATCTTCAACATCTCCAACTAATGCGTCTATCCGCGACGCGTTATGCCCGTTTGTATGATATGTAAAATAGGTTGATGGGAGTAGTCTGTTTGCGCATCATGTACGAACTTGGAGGAGTGCACTAGCATAAATAACATGTCAGGAATGTGTACGCACATCCTGAGTGAAGTATGTATAATTACGACTCGCATGTAAGATGTGTACTAAGCGGTCCTTCTCCGTGCGCAAATCAAGCTTTTATTTTAAAATTTCTTTGGAGCTCGTGTTTTTGCTGCTTTTGCAAATCTTGGTTTATTTTTGCTGCCCAGTTCTTCTCATGATTTCTGCAATAATACCCCAGAGTGAGAAATGACTCGTCCCTGGACACGTTCCATGCCAAGTCCGCCAGAGGAAAATTATGGCACACAGACAGGTAACAATTTCACACAGGGGCAGTCAAGTCAGCAGGGCAGCGAATCAACGTTTTCTCAAGTATGCCGTCTTTACGAGCAAAGTCAGCAACAGCATCAAGAAATGATGAACCATGTCATTAACATGGGAAATCACCGTGAGCCATACCAGCAGCATTCAAAATTATCTGAATTCCAAAAGACACGTCCGCCAACATTTTCTCACACAGACAGACCTCTTGAGGCCGATGATTGGCTTCGAGACATTGAAAGAAAATTAATTGTGGCACAATGCTCAGACCGTGAAAAGGTACTTTACGCACCACATTATCTTACTGGAGCAGCCGCGTCATGGTGGGAGAATTTTCTGCATATGCACCCCAACATGAATGATATCACCTGGGAAGATTTCAAAGAAGGCTTTCGTGGGGCGCACATCCCTAAGAGCATCATGAAGATCAAGAAAAGAGAATTTGATGACCTCAAGCAAAGGGGCATGACAGTAGCGGAGTACAACAGTCAGTTTACGCAATTATCCCGCTATGCCAACGAAGAGCGTATGACTGAAAAATAAGAAGATGGAAAAATTCCTAGACGGACTGGCACCAGCACTTAAATGCCAGTTTGTCGTACACACTTTTCTAGATTTCAAGACACTGGTGGACAAGGCTATTACGTTGGAAAATGAACGTCGTAGTCTGGAAGACATTCGCAAGATAAAAAGGGATCAGACCAACCACCCTCGCAACAACAGGAATAAGATCAATTTACAGAAAAATGGGGCGAACAAACCCATGACAAGTGACACACGTCCAAGCAGGAATTTTCATGCAAGGGACAAGGATTTCACCTATCGCCCAGGTGTTACTTGCTACGCATGTGGAGAAGAGGGACACTATGCTAAAGAGTGCCCAAAGCCAAGAAACTCAGCAACGAAGCCAAACAGCAACGGAAACAATTCCGCGCCCAAACGTAAGTGCTAGGGTTTGAACATCCCCATTTCCAAGTTTCTGAGAAAATAAACATGATGCACATGATCATGAAGAGTCAAGTAAAGGCTGAAGCTAAAGGGCTGTCACATGTACCTTCTGTTAAAAACAAAACCATTTATCTTTGTTGCTGTAAAAATTACATTATGTATAGAAACTTTATTTGGGTGTTTTTGGACTTTTCCGAAGTCTTTTATTCGTTTTCTTTTTGATTCTTTGCTTGTATGCTTATGTATGTCATTACGTGCTTACACTAGATCATCCGGAGTGCGAAGCTTGCTACTACGAATCTTTAGAGTTCAACGATCGTTAGCAAGGCAAGTTCATACTTTGATCATAATTTTCAATACCTAGTTTTTACTATGCATTAGTTTCACCCTCAAAGATTGCATGAGTAGGATTGGGAACATGTGGTTATGCTTTGTAGTTTATGTGGTAGGAACCTATGACCTTTGATCACCCCGGGAAATATTCGTTATATCATATATTGCTTAGCCATGCTCGTAGACGGGGATTGGTATGTGTGATCCATGCAAGTTGCGAGAGATAATAATTTTGGGACAACATAAGGTGGCAACTTTAATACACATCTGGGTGGATTGTTTGGGGCACCTGGAGAAACCAGTGCTTGCCCAAGGGGAATCCCGGAGTACCCGTGTGATTACCCTAGGTTCGCCACCCAGGCTCAAAGGGATCATAAGATATTTCATGCCTAGAAACTTCGGTGTGCAGCCACAAGCCATTATGGGCTCTGGCATAGTTGGGTAAGTTGTGTGACCTCTTTCCGTGGTAGACTAGCTGATGTAGGGGAAAGTAGGTGTACCGGTCTACCCAGGGTTTGGAGGAAATACTTCATAAAGACTATGTCTCGATCTTCCGATCATGGAGGTGGTCGAGTCTTGTGGGGGAAAGTGCGCAAACCTCTGCAGAGTGTAAAAACTAATCATGATTAGCCGTGTCCCCGGTTATGGACAACTTGAGTATCTAGAAGTGAATTATTGGTTGATCTCATCACTTTATTTAATGAAATTATTGGGTTACTAATAACATGGGAATTTTGGAATTGAGTTTGAGGAACCTTCTCAATAATGGCATTTTAATTTAGTAGTAAATAAAAAAAGTATTCCTTTGTTGTAGGGTAAAATTGGCTTTATGCAAAAAATTAAACTTAGAGCCTCCACCAGCTAAATTTGCATATAGAGATAGTCTTTTTCATTATTATTATTCTATGGTGTGAAATTGCCAGCATATTCTATGTGCTGACCTACACGGCTGCAACGTCTCATGTTGCATAGTTTTCCGACGAGGAGTAAAGGTGCGATAGGTCGTTGTTCTGCACTCACTTTGCCGTGGAGTTGATGGACTCATTTTACTTTTGATGCTTCCGCAGTTATTTTATCCAGATGGCCTTTGGCCATATTATTGTAATAAATACTCTTTTGAGGACCTCGATGTAATAAAGTGTGTGATTGAACTCTGTTATAATTCACCGAGTACTGTGTGTGTCAGCATACCGATCCAGGGATGACACTTAAGCACAGAGACTTCGATCCATTTGGGTCGGGTTGCTACAATTTGTGTCTTAAGGTTTTATTCTAGTAAGAACACTATGATATATTGAACGTTGCTACGGACTCTTGAATAGATCGATCAGAAGAATAACTTTGAGGTGGTTTCGTACCCTACCATAATCTCTTCGTTTGTTCTCCGCTATTAGTTACATTGGAGTGACTCTTTGTTGCATGTTGAGGGCTAGTAATATGATCCAATTATGTTATCCTTGTTGAGAGAACTTGCACTAGTGAAAGTATGAACCCTAGGCCTTGTTTCCTATCATTGCAACACCATTTATGCTCACGTTTACCACTTGCTACCTTGCTGTTTTTATTTTTTCAGTTTACAAAAACCTATATATACCATCTGTATTACACTTGTATCACCATCTCTTCGCCGAACTAGTGCACCTATACAATTTACCATTGTATTGGGTGTGTTGGGGACACAAGAGACTCTTTGTTATTTGGTTGCAGGGTTGCTTGAGAGATACCATCTTCATCCTACGCCTCCCACTGATTGATAAACCTTACGTCATCCAATCGAGGGAAATTTGCTATTGTCCTACAAATCTCTGCACTTGGAGGCCCAACAACGTCTACAAGAAGAAGGTTGTGTAGTAGACATCAAGCTCTTTTTCTGGCGCCATTGCCGGGGAGGTTAGTGCTTGAAGGTATATCTTTAGATCTTGCAATCGAATCTTTTAGTTTCTTGTTTTATCACTAGTTTAGTTTATAAAATAAAACTACAAAAAAATGGAATTAAGGTTACCTCATATGCTTCATCTTTTTAATATCTTTCGTGAAAATGATGGGAAGGAAAATTGTGTACTAGAAAAAGAATTACATAGAATGCTTGGCATAAAATATGTGCATGATGAGCATGATTGCAATGTTGTTAGTACGAATTCTTTGAATACCCATGATGCTAATGATATGCAAAGCCACAAGCTTGGGGATGCTATGTTTGATCAAGATGATATGTTTAGTCCCCCAAGTCTTGATGAGCAAATTTATTATGATGAAAGCATGTCTCCTATTTATGATGATTATATTGATGAAAGTGGATTTGGAGAGGTCATGACTTTATTTAGTGATGAATCCACTATTTTGGAAGAGGTTCCAATTGATTATGAGAACAAAGTGGCTATCTATGATGATTACTATGATGACTTGTATGTTATAAAGAATAATGATAACCATGAATCTTGTCAGCATGATTTTAATTTTCAATTGGATTATGCTTCACTTGATAGTTATTTTGTTGAGTTTGCTCCCACTATTATTCATAAGAAGAATTTTGCTTATGTGGAGAGTAATAAAATTTATATGCTTGGGGATCATGACAAGAATGCTTTATGTGATAGTTATATTGTTGAATTCATTCATGATGCTACTGAAAATTATTATGAGGGAGGAACATATGCTTGTAGGAATTGCAATAATATCAAGTCTCCTCTCTATGTGCTTAGAATCTTGAAGTTATGCTCGTTTTCCCTTCCTATGCTAGTTGATTATCGTTTCCATAAGTTGTTTGCTTACAAAATCCCTATGCATAGGAAGTGGGTTAGACTTAAATGTGCTAGTCATATTCTTCATGATTCTCCCTTTATGTTTCAATTCTTATCTTTTACACGAGCATCATTGAAATCATCATGCCTAGCTAGGGGCATTAAACGATAGCGCTTGTTGGGAGGCAACCCAATTTTATGTTTTTTGTTTTTGTTGCTGTTAGAGAATAAATATTGCATCTAGCCTCTTATTAGATGTGGTTTCATGTTTTGTTTAGTGTTTGTGCCAAGTAGAACCTTTGGGAACACTTGTGTGAAGTTTATGTGATCTTGCTGTGGAAAACAGAATCGTTAGCACTCGCTAAAGTAGTCTTAAGATTTTACTGGAGCGTGCTATTTAGTTGATTCTTTTTGCAGATGATTGGTAGACAAATTCCTCAAATTTACCAATTTAGTTTGAATTTGTTGGAGTTCCAGAAGTAGGCGAAACCTGCAGATTACTACAGATTGTTCTGTTTTTGACAGATTCTGTTTTTCGTGTGTTGTTTGCTTATTCCGATGCATCTATGAGTAGTATTGGGAAGTATGAATCATAGATAAGTTGGAATACAGTAGGTTTAACACCAATATAAACAAAGAATGAATTAATTGCAGTACCTTTGAGTAGTGTTTTGCTTTCTTATACTAACGGAGCTCACGAGATTTTTCTCTAAGTAATGTGTTGTGAAGTTTTCAAGTTTTGAGTATTGATTTGATGGACTATGGAACAAAGAGTGGCAAGATCCTAAGCTTGGGGATGTCCATGGCACCCCAAGGTAAAATTCAAGGACAACCAAAAGCCTAAGCTTGGGGATGCCCCGTGAAGGCATCCCCTCTTTCGTCTTCATCCATCGGTAACTATACTCGAAGCTATATTTTTATTCACCACATGATATGTGTTTTGCTTGGAGCGTCAATTTAGTTTATTTTGTTTTGCTTGCTATTTTAATAATATCCCAAGATCTGAAGTTCTTAAATGTTAGATAGTCTTCACATAGTTACATAATTATTCAACTACTCATTGATCTTCACTTATATCTTTCAGAGTAGTTTGATATTGCTCTAGTGTTTCACTTATATCTGTTAGAGCACGGCGGTGGTTTTATTTTGAAGAAATAGATGAACTCTCATGCTTCACTTATACCCTTTTGAGAGTCTATTAAAACAGCATGGTAATGTGCTTAGGCTATAAAACTAGTCTTCGCATGATAGACATCCAATATCAATGTAGTAAAAAACTTTCACACTGAGTGCATTGAATATGATGAGAAGTTGGATGCTTGATAATTGTTTTGAGATATGAGGATAGTGATATTAGAGTCATGCTAGTGGAGTTATTATGAAATTGAGAAATACTTGTGTTAAGGTTAGTGAATCCCGTAGCATGCACGTATGGGGAACCGCTATGTGACGAAGTTAGAGCATGAGGTATTTGTAAAGTGCCAACCTTTGTGTGGAGGTCGGGGGCGCGCGATGGTTAACTCCTACCAACCTCCCCCCTAGGAGCATGCGTTGATTGCTTTGTTTTGATGACTCGTAGATTTTTGCAATAAGTATATGAGTTCTTATGACTAATGTTGAGTCCATGGATTATACGCACTCTCACCCTTCCACCATTGCTAGCCTCTCTTGTACCGCGCAAATTTCGCTGGTGCCATAAACCCACTATATATCCTTCCTCAAAACATCCACCATATTATTCCTCAAAACAGCCACCATACCTACCTATCATGGCATTTCCATAGCCATTCCGAGATATATTGCCATGCAACTTTCCACCGTTCCGTTCATATGACACACATCATATTGTCATATTGCCATTGCATGATCATGTAGTTGACATCGTACTTGTGGAAAAGCCACCATGCATAATTTTTATACATGTCACTCTTGTTTCATTGCACATCCCGGTACACCGCCGGAGGCATTCATATAGAGTCATACTTTGTTGTAGTATCGAGTTGTAATATTAAGTTGTAATGGAAGTGTGATGATCATCATTATTAGAGCATTGTCCCATGGGAGGAAAGGCTAAATCAATAAAGCCCCTCCGAAAAAAAGAAAAAAAAAGCCAAAGAAAAAAGAAAGGCCCAAAAAAAGGAAAAAAAAGAAAAGAAAAAGGGACAATTGCTACTATCTTTTTTCCACACTTGTGCTTCAAAGTAGCACCATGTTCTTCATTGTAGAGAGTCTCATGTTTAGTCACTTTCATATACTAGTGGGAATTTTCATTATAGAACTTGGCTTGTATATTCCAACGATGGGCTTCCTCAAATGCCCTAGGTCTTCGTGAGCAAGCAAGTTGGATGCACACCCACTAGTTTATTTTGTTGAGCTTTCATTCATATTTAGCTCTAGTGCATCCGTTGCATGGCAATCCCTACTCACTCACATTGATATCTATTGATGGGCATCTCCATAGCCCGTTGATACGCCTAGTCGATGTGAGACTATCTCCCTCCTTTTTGTCTTCTCCAACACCACCTCTATTCCACCCATAGTGCTATGTCCATGGCTCACGCTCATGTATTGCGTGAAAGTTGAAAGGTTTGAAAAGATAGAGTATGAAAACAAGTGCTTGGCTGAAATCGGGGTTGTGCATGATATGAATATTTTTTTGTGATAACGAGGGAGCATAGCCAACATTATATGATTTTGTAGGGATAACTTTCTTTAGCCATAGTATTTTGAGAAGACATGATTGCTTTGTTAGTATGCTTGAAGTATTGTTATTTCCTATGTCAATATAGACTTTTATCTTGAATCTTTCAGATCTGAACATTCATGCCACAATTAAGAGAATTACATTGAAAACTATATTGGTTAGCATTCCACATCAAAAAATCTTTCTTTATCATTTACCTACTCGAGGACGAGCAGGAATTAAGCTTGGGGATGCTTGATACGTCTCCAACGTATCTATAATTTTTGATTGTTCCATGCTATTATATTATCCTTCTAGGATGTCTTATGGGCTTTATTATACACTTTTATATGATTTTTGGGACAAACCTATTAACCTAGAGCCCAGTGCCAGTTTCTGTTTTTCTCCTGCTTTAGGGTTTTACAAAAATGGAATATCAAACGGAGTCCAATTGACGAGCCAATTTGTTATGATTTTTTCTGGACCAAAAGAAGCCCCCGAAGCAAAAGAATTGGGCCAGGAGAGCCACGGGCTTCCCACGAGGGTGGAGGGCGCGCCCTGGGAAGGTGGTGGTGCCCTCCAATCTCGTGGACAGCCCATAAGCCCCCCTGACGTGGGACATACGCCAAAAATTCCTATAAATACTGAAACCTTCAAAAATTAACCTAGATCGGGAGTTTCGCCGCCGAAAGCCTCTGTAGCCACCGAAAACCAATCTAGACCCCGTTCCGGCACCCTGCCGGAGGGGGGAACCCTCACCGGTGGCTATCTTCATCATCCCGGCGCTCTCCATGACGAGGAGGGAGTAGTCCACCCTCGGGGCTGAGGGTATGTACCAGTAGCTATGTGTTTGATCTCTCTCTCTCTCGTGTTCTTGAGATGGCACGATCTTGATGTATCGTGAGCTTTGCTATTATAGTTGGATCTTATGATGCTTCTCCCCCTCTACTCTCTTGTAATGGATTGATTTTTCCCTTTGAAGTTATCTTATCGGATTGAGTCTTTAAGGATTTGAGAACACTTGATGTATGTCTTGCACGTGTTTATCTATGGTGACAATGGGATATCATGTGATCCACTTGATGTATGTTTTGGTGATCAACTTGCGGGTTCCGTGACCTTGGGAATCTATGCATAGGGATTGGCACACGTTTTCGTCTTGACTTTCCGGTAGAAACTTTGGGGCACTCTTTGAAATTCTATGTGTTGGTTGAATAGATGTTTTTGAGATTGTGTGATGCATATCGTATAATCATGCCCACAGATACTTGAGGTGACATTGGAGTGTCTATGTGACATTAGGGTTTTGGTTGATTTGTGTCTTAAGGTGTTATTCTAGTACGAACTCTATGATAGATTCAACGTTGCTACGGACTCTTGAATAGATCGATCAGAAAGAATAACTTTGAGGTGGTTTCGTACCCTACCATAATCTCTTCGTTTGTTCTCCGCTATTAGTTACCTTGGAGTGACTCTTTGTTGCATGTTGAGGGCTAGTAATATGATCCAATTATGTTATCCTTGTTGAGAGAACTTGCACTAGCGAAAGTATGAACCCTAGGCCTTGTTTCCTATCATTGCAACACCGTTTGTGCTCACATTTACCACTTGCTACCTTGCTGTTTTTATATTTTCAGTTTACAAAAACCTATATCTACCATCCATATTACACTTGTATCACCATCTCTTCGCCGAACTAGTGCACCTATACAATTTACCATTGCATTGGGTGTGTTGGAGACACAAGAGACTCTTTATTATTTGGTTGCAGGGTTGCTTCAGAGAGACCATCTTCATCCTATGCCTCCCACAGATTGATAAACCTTAGGTCATCCACTTGAGGAAAATTTGATACTGTCCTACAAACCTCTGCACTTGGAGGCCCAACAACGTCTACAAGAAGAAGGTTGTGTAGTAGACATCAGTGGCCTCGTGGAACTTTTGGTCCATCTCCGGCACTCAGTGGGCTTCTTTTGGTCCATAAAAAATCATCGTAAATTTTCAGGTTAATTGGACTCTGTTTGATATTTCTTTTCTGCGAAACTCAAAAATAAGGAAAAAAAACAGAAACTGACACTGGGCTCTAGGTTAATAGGTTAGTCCCAAAAATCATATAAAATAGCATATTAATGCATATAAACATCCAAGATAGATAATATAATAGCATGGAACAATACAAAATTATAGATACGTTGGAGACGTATCAATAGGCGAGTTCCGCTTATCCGTCTTCATCTCGGCCTTCGGGCTTCGTAATGTATCCAGGGGCCCCACTTGTTGGGAAGATGTGGCTTTCCCAGCCCGAGCACTTTCCGGCAACCTAGCCATGGGTACCACCATGAGCGGTTTCTTTTATCAATATTATTCCCTTTCGATCCTCGAGTCGTCTAGGGAACTGGCCACTTTATGGCTAGACGTCAAAGCGTTGCCCCTTGCATTTTTAATGGGTATAGATTTTATGAGAACCTCCTTAACGGGTATAGATTTTATGAGTACCTCCTTATCGTCGCCCCTTGAATCTTCAATGTTATTCCATCGCCCCACCAAACTGATTAATATCATCGAACATCTGTTTACAAAACTGTTTTGGAAGTTTGAAAACCATCATAGCAAAATGGTGGCATTGCTTGAGCTATAGATTTTATGAGAACCTCCTTACCACTTAAACTCAACAGTTTCTCCTTCCATACCTTCATTGTGCAAATTATATCCACCAAGTACCGAAAACAATCACTCATGTCTGCTCGAATCAGGGTAGATCGGTTGATCTATTAGGGGCCACCTATTCATCAGGTGACTGGAAATGCTTCCATCATCATTTGATTATGTGTGCCACTGGATCTAAATCCAAGGGACACCCCCTGCATATTTATTCTTCTTTCGCTCGGCGATGTGACCCATGATATGCTCAAGCCACCAACCATCGTAACCCCCTCTAGTTCTTCTCTGACGACGACAGATCCTCCCCCCACCATGGGCGCTACAGCTCACAGCATCATCCTCGTCTCCAGCAAAGTCATGGCTCGGCCCCCGTAGAAGTCGGTGCTCCTCGCTGCCACTCATTACATCGCCCCATCTTCGACTTCAAGAATGGACTAAAATTCAATATACATGACAAATATTAAAGTTGTTTCTATCTTCAATCTCAAGAACTTGGTGTATGAGGTTTTGGATCCCATGCCTATGTTGGGTGTTTGGTGTTGGGAATTTACACCACAGACTCTGCTGGTGCCTGTCCTTTGCGCCAAAAACTAAGAAGGGAAAGGGAGTCGACGAAGAGGGGACCGACACCCTTTCAATTTAGGTAAAGGAGGGTTGTCTGAAAGGGGGCCACCATGTAGTCAGGGCACATGCACCACCTAGACGTGTCCAATTTCCCCCCTACAATACAATTCGGGAATAGACGAGCCTTTGTGCAGTAGACTAGTATGATCTCACACAATATATTATATACTTTTGATCATACAATTCAAATAATAAACTTAGATACAATTTAGACAATAGACTTAGATAATGGAAGGCAGAAAACCCCCACATGTCTGTATGCATTATAGACTTTTGATCAGGCTTATGATTGCGTTTCTTAAGGTTTGTCTCCATAGCTATTCATTGGTCTAAAAAGGCTCTTGAAGCTCCGACCCCCTTATTCCGTGGTGTGAGCTTAGCACGCAGTGGCCGTTTCATGAAGTTCAAGAACTCGACATGTGGCTCGAGGTCCACAGCCATGTCGCCTTCCGCCTCCGTCCACTCAAACTCTCGCACGAGGTTTGCAACGAAGTACCCCAGGTGAAGCATAGCGACACCCATGCCAGGGCACATCCTCCTGCCCGCACCAAATGGCATCATCCTAATTTCTCCGGCGCTTCCTGCAGCCGCCACAAGGCTCACGCCGTTGCGCCCGCCGCAAGCCAGGAACCGCTCAGGCTGAAACTCATCTGGGTCGGCCCACGACGTCTTGTCCCGCCCCAGACGCTCCAGCGGGAACTGCACGATTGTCCCCACCGTGACGCGCTGGCCATCCAAAACGACGTGGTCCTCGGGCATAACCTTGCGAGCAAGACAATATTAAGTATATGTGACCTTGACTGACTAACCTTAATAATTAGCCTATCGACAAACTTAAAATATGAGGATTTTACTATGAAATGATGAAAAGTGGAGTATTCTTGCAACAGGACTTCCAACTTCCAGAGTATCTTATGAAAAATCATGAGGTTAGAAAATTATACTATTTAATAATTAATAAGAGCATAAAGGCTTCATTCGAGAAATTTTTCAAAAATCAAAGCAATTTCTATGTGTTCGTTTTAATTTCATCATTATATAGAAACTGTTTTTGATTTACTTTTTTCATTGTGTTGAAGGAAATTTCCATATTTAAACGAGAAATTAATTAGAGAAAAAGTTTTTTTAGAACCGTAAAGTAGTTACTTGCTCACCTGCCTAACCACAGCGGGCACGCTCGGGTGCAGACGGAGCGCCTCCATGAGGACAGCGTTGAGGTACTCCATCCTACCAAGGTCTTCCTCGCCGACCTCATCGGCATCTACCCCAACGACAGCCTCGATCTCTCTCCTGACGGCCTCCTGGACGTCCAGATGCTTCACCAAGTTCGCCATGATCCACTGCAGCTCCGCGGTCGGGGGCTCCGTGCCGGCGCCAAGAAACTCCGAGCAGAGCCCCACGAGCTCACCGTCCGTTAGCGTTTGCTTGCGACTGGGAGCATTCCCACTGTAGGCGGAGTTGCTTTCGTCTGCGACCAGGAGGTCGATGAGCGTGTCCACATATGCTGGGGCTTCGCCGGACGGTCGACGCCGCCGGCCGCGTCGGGCATCGATGAGCGGGAGGTACAGCTCCTCCTGCTGCCGCCTGAGCACTACCAGCTTGTTCCACCGTTCGCGGTAGATTAGTCTGGTCAACGCCGGGAGTGCGGCGAAGACACGCACGCCAACGAGGGACCAGATGAGCTCCTCCATGTTGTCGGCCATGGCGCGGACGAGGCCTGCGTCGACGCCATCGCCGAAGCACATGGCGGCGTTCAGGCCGAACATAGCAGCGTGCATGCTCTCGGCCGCGAGGGCCACGCCATCGTTAGACGTGCACTGTTCACGGAGGTCCGCGACGAGACGGCGGAGCGCGCGGCTGCGGGCGGGGGCGTAGCGGCGAAGGCACGACGGGTGGAATACCTCGGAGACGAGGTTGCGGCGGGTGGCCCGCCAGAGCGAGCCGTAAGGCGCAGAGCTTATGTTGTGGTGGCGCTGGCCGGAGAGGACGGAGCTGGCCGAGCTCGTCGGGGGACGGTTGCAGAACGCGCCCCCGGCACCGCCGCGGACGAGGAGGTGGTGCGCGCTGGCACGGTCTGTGACGACGACCTCCTGCCCCAAGGCAGCGGAGAAGTCACGTACGAGGCCCCACTTGGCGGCGGCAAGGCGGGCTTGCATTTCCTTGATCGGCGGTGCACGCCGGAGCAGGCTGCCGATGACGACGAGGAGCGTCATGGGAAGCAGGAGGAGGATCAACTCTTGCATGGCGTGCCGGAGTTTGCTACTTGCTGCTGCTACTACTTCCCCTTCGTACCACGTAGACGTTTACTAGTGCTTATATAGACCTTGTGAAGGTTGAGTTATCCATCGATCGCTTTACCCAGACGCGAAAATGAATCTTAATCCATCGATCGCTGCAGGTCGGAGTTATCCCAGGTCAAATTCAAAAATGAATAAAAGTTGTTCAAGTTCCCATGAATTAAGGATCACATGAGTGTATCAAATTTGTTAATGAGGATCGAGTTGACAAGTCGAAAGCAAGCCATCGTCTCTGCTATTCTTTTGCAAGGATATGCTACACTTGGCGGGAAGAAGAAAAATGTCACACCTCGACTTGCTTGACAGGTTGCCATCTTACGGATCAGCATGCTATGGTAACGTTAGGATGAAGACCAAGCTATGATTTAGTTTATTTTTCTTTTTGATTGAGAGAAAACTATGCGGCAAATGTCGTGTTCGAAAACTATGACACTCATTTGCTTAAAATGGGTTGAAAACGAGAAAAATATACAATAATAAATTAAGTAATTGATGTCTTAAATGTGAAACCAATAACATCAAGAAGTGATCACAATGCAGCTTATCATTACCGAACAATGAAATCCAATAACTCCCGAACGTTCGGATTTTAAGCATTTCGTCCCGAACGTTTTTACATGGCAACTTTAGTTCATAGGAGATGGCAACTTTAGTTGATAGGGGATGGCAACTTTGTCCTTTTTTGTTTTTTTGTCAGAAAATTGCCATGTTTCCCTAATCTCACGTAAACTAAAGTTGCCATCTAAAACGTTCGGGTTACCATGCTTAAATCCCGAACGGTCAGAAGTTATCATTACAGAACAATGAATATCAATGTCAGAAATTTCGTGAATAATGTCCAAAGGAGACCGAGCGCTGCACCACGAACGTGGCGAGCCCATGGATCAGGTCGGTAATTTTCTTGAATAACCTCTATCGTTAAGGGGGGCCTGATGCCGGTTATTTCCTCCCAACGTTACCCTCCCTTTTTTGGTCCCAACCGATGCCACATAAAAAACAAACAAATAAATATAGTAACAAATCTAAATCAAACCGGTACTTTTACTCGAATCAAATTAATTAAATGTTATCAAAACCTAGATAATATTGATGTACTAGGAATGCTAAAATCTTATCTGGCTGACGTTCACCGAGAGGGATGACAAATGAACCCTCTTAATGGCAGTTTTAGTCGAGATCAAAACGGGTCTCTCACTAAAACACTCAAGGTTGCTCTGAAGAAACTATAATCCCGCACAAACTAAATCTATTAGGAAAATCGTTTACAGATGACACCCCTTCCGGAAATCGCACGGGCTTCTCGCTAGTCACCCTACTTTAAGAGTATATATAGAACTTCCCATATAATTCGACCAAAGACAAAAAGTACGACAACCACAATGGAAAGCATGACATATATCTAACAGTCCCGAAATCGAAGTAATAGCCTAACATAATATGATCGATAATGACACACGTATGAAGATCTCTAATTGAACTAGGCCCTGCTGTCCTTGGATGCGTTGACGGCGGCCTGTCCCCTGAGCCTGCCGGTCCTCCGCGCCCCGATCTGTCCAACCTTCTGCCCGGGAGGCGCGTCGCGGCGGACCGTGGACGCGTGCCCGATGTGCTGGTGGTTGCCTCCTCCGTGCGGGTGGTCGACGGGGTTCATGGCGACGCCGCGCACCTTGGGCCAGCTGTTCCTCTTCACCCTGAACTTGTGGTACGCCCTGCCCGCCTTGAGCAGCGGCTTCTCCGTCCTCCCGCCGCCGGCCACCTGCCCCACCATCGCCCTGCACCCGCTCTGCACCACCTTCTTCGCCCCCGACGGCAGCTTGATCCTGCACACGTACGTAAAACAAGTCAGATCAGCCTGTCCCCGGCATCCATCCATGCATGCATGCATGCATGCGAGATCAATCTTGAAGTCTCAAATTAACTTGCCTGGTGGTGCCGTTGTCGGAGTTGTGGCTGATGACGATGGCGTAGCCGCCCGAGGCGCGGGCGAGCGCGCCGCGGTCGCCGACGTGCTGCTCGACGTTGCAGACGACGGCGCCCTCGGGGAGGGACGCGAGCGGGAGCACGTTGCCGATGGCGACGACGGCGCGGCGGCCGCAGTAGACGGGCTGGCCCGTGTACATGCCCTCGGCGGCGACGAAGAGCTCCTTGCGGTGCTTGTAGCGGACGGGGTCGCGGAAGTCGACGCGGGCCAGCGGCGCGCCGCGGCCGGGGTCGTGCACGATGTCCGTCACCACGCCCTTGAGGTAGCCGTTCCGCTCGCCGTAGTCCAGCGCCCGGAACCGCGCCGGGCCCTGGCGGTGGTGCGTGTGCGACTTGAACACCGAGCCCGCGCCCTTGCGCTGCGCCCTGATCACGCGGCCCATCTCCTCCTCCTCTTCTCCGGCGGCGGCGGCGAGGGTTTGGGGTTCGTACGTGAGACGTGAGGGCGTAGGCGCGAGACGGCCGCGTGCATATATAGGCTTCGGTGGAGTGCCGCCTACGAAAAGCGCGGCCGACGGCTGCGATTGGTGCACGGGTGGGGTTTGGCGGTCCGCCGTCCGATTCGCTCGGGTTCGTGGTTGGTGGGACCGAGCTGCTCGTGTTCGATCTGGTCACCAACCACGCATGCCTTTTTTCTTGCTTTCTTCTGAGAACCAGGATTTCCGGTTGCATGGTCAACGATGCCTAGAGTCTGCTATTGTTGACGCATGAGTATGTTTCGTGACAACATACATTAAGCACGGCATGATTATGGAAGTTCACGTTGATGTCATGGTAAGAAATCACACCAACAAACATGAAGTACTAAACATAGAGTAGTAACAACTTTGATTTTTACATAATCATTTTTATTTCATCTTTGGATCATACTACGTGATCAACACTTGTAGTGTGTCATCCCTTTACTTCTTTTTTGCATGGTAATACGTGCATCATTCATATTATAAAGATTAAAGTACAAGTCACGTAAGGACCGACATGACAAAATTGGAAAGATAGTAGCACATCTTTGAGTTTGACACCAACGGCCGTCACCTGCCTCCAACACCACCATAGCAGCCACCGAAGAAAAGAATGACAGATCACCTCCTCACTCGAGCTCGACGCGGCTCCATCACTGATATGTAGCTTTGCGGACCTCCAAGGTGGCTCACCAAAAGTGAAGCCCTTGTCATTGAACGGATCAGACCGGGGCAACACCCCGAACACGCAATCGAACTCCAGATCTGGCGCCCCACCACGACTAAGACGCCGAAGGAGGAAACCATACATGTCATCCACGAACCACGAACCCAGCACACGTTCCGTCTTCCAGATGTCGTCGATGCAGACCACAATCTGCATCCACTCTTGGACTACCTCCCAAGCTCCCTGCCGACGTTGGAGCAAACGTCGTCGTAACGGCGGAGCCCGATGACACGGGTCCATCGCGAGGATGCCACCGTCGCCACGCCATCCTTGCTTGAACATACTGGTTTCCAAATTCGTCCCCAACGATAGGACTGATGGCCTCGTCAGGGATGAATCCGAAGAATCTTTATTTGGCGTTGTCATCGTTACCGCCGAAGCCAAGACGATGAACAACCTAAAAATCTAGACTACGAAAGAGTAAAAGCGATCCACGCGCATTAATCCGACGACCCCCCTCACCACCGACGACCGAGGTCGTCGGCGGAGGGGAGCCGCCGGAGGACGGCGCTAGAAGATTGGCCTCCTGACGGTGGCTAGGGTTCCAGCAGCCGCCAAGACGCGAGAGGAAAAATGATTTGTATGTTTCCTTGTGCGGTTATTAAGAGTTTGTCATCCCTCTACTTCTGTCCCTCAGAGGGTCTTGTGTTTGGCATCGAGTCCCACGGGGAGACTAGTATAGGACTTGCCCTTTAGGTGAGATAGTAGGATCAACTCCAGAAACAACTCAAAACTCCACCTACAGTCACAGATTAGTAAAAAGACAAATTCGAATATGAATAGTGTCAGCTTTACTTTTTTTTTTGCGAGAAAATTTCCGATATATTCATCTTTAATCATGGCAGTACAACGAATACCAGAAATAATAAAAATTACATCCAGATCCGTAGACCACCTAGCGACAGCTACCAGCACTGAAGCGAGCCGAAGGCGCGCCGCCGTCATCGTCCCTCCATCGCCGGAGTCGGGCACAACTTGTTGTAGTAGA
>LR738715.1:60043324-60058265 GCA_902687465.1 Secale cereale
GCGTCTCACACACAAGATTGTGAAAAGTCACCTAATTTCTCAACCCATGACTCTTTGAAATCAACATTCTCGATATCCACTTCACTCTCGGCGACTTCAAAATCAATAGTCTCGGCGTCACTATACACTTTAGTAGTGCCGGCGTGGACATTTTACTCGCCAAGCTTGTTCTCCTCGCCATTTATGTCGTCGCTCTCAGGCTGACCCCAATGCAGGGAACTTCAGCGGGAACTTCGGGTCCAACTCAGCAAAAAATACTACGTGGCATTGATTTAATGAAGAGAGAGAGTTTTAGAGGAACTTACATGGTTACCGGAACATTGCACCAGATACAAGAAATTTTAATGCTGATTGGTCACGTGTGGACCGGCCGGAACATAGGGCTGCGTACGGGATATTTTTAATGCTAATTGGAGAATTTTTTAATGCTAATCTTTACTGAGTTGGACCAAAGTTCCTGCTGGAAGTTCCTTTGCATTGGGACCAGCCTCAACGCCAAGCATGTTACCCTAGCCATCCATGTCGTTCCTGTGCTCGCTTTTGATCGTTGGCTCCCGTGGCGACACTGGGAGTCAGAACAAGTGATGTCAAAGTTATATGCATGCCGACACTATGGTACA
Source organism: Secale cereale (assembly GCA_902687465.1). Taxonomy (NCBI): domain Eukaryota; kingdom Viridiplantae; phylum Streptophyta; class Magnoliopsida; order Poales; family Poaceae; genus Secale; species Secale cereale. Next base: position 60,043,945 of record LR738715.1, read on the forward strand.
ATTAACCAATTTTTTTATGTTTCTTGACATCGTGGACATCATATAGCTTTGCAACTACTCCCTCCGTTCCTAAATATAAGTCTTTCTAGACATTTCAAATGAACTACAACATACGGATGTATGTAGACATATTTTAGAGTATAGATACACTCATTTTGTTCCGTATGTAGCCACTTGTTGGAATGTCTAGAAAGACTTATATTTAGGAACGGAGGGAGTAATTGCCTAGGTAGCCTTCGGCCTCCTTGATATGGCCAAGGCACACAGCAAGCATTGATTGTCCTGCCCTGGGAGATGTTACAACCGGTGCTATGGACACCACGACATCCTTAAAGGCGGCGATTCACGCCTTGAAAGAAGACACCGGCCGGACGACGAGCACCAATGGTGCACAACAATCCGCAGACCCCACAAACATCGGCTGCGACTGTGTCACGCAAAGGGTAGACACCGCACACGTCTACGCATTGATCAAAACCAATGGCAAGTTAAAAGACCTCCTTTGTGTTAATGTCATCTAATCCACCACATTATCACGGCCTTGTTCCTCTTGACTGAACAGCCCCATCGTTGGAACCTCTTCTTCCCTTGATTGAATAAGGCCATTGTCGGGTCATTCATCGGATTACGTTATTCTTCTGGTTAAATAAACATATTCATTTCTTCCAAGAAAGGGTGACTTGCGAATTTGTTTGGGAGCTACATGTGGTAAGCAAAATCTAAATGAAAAATAAGTTTTTACTCTTCTTTTTGCGAAAATGATCAAATATGTATAAGATTCACCTGAAGTACAAAACACCTCAAACATAATGAAAATTACATCGAGGCCCATGGACGACCGAACGACCATTGCCATCGCCAGTACCAGTCGCTGACGCGCCAGCATCACCGCTCACATACCGGAGCCGGACTGACCTTGAGATGACAGTAGGAAAGTATTTGTGCACGTGCCCTAAGAACCAGCACCGAAGCTGCGGTCGTCACTGTTGAATCTTTAATCGAAGTGAGAACCTGACACCAAACCTCATTGTTGAGTACTCACGACGAGAAATCATAATCTCGTCGCCCCGAGGAGCTATTAGGAATCTACACCAGAGCTTCGTCTATTCAGTCCCGACGAACTAGCTTGAGGATGATTGGAACCCGAAATACTTACTCGAAGAAGAAGCGCCACTATCCATTCGAATGTCGCACCCGCGAGGACTAAAACCCTACCTAACTATTAGCCAAAGCCGAGGCACCAAGAATCTCCTCGCTGCGGGCCGCCCAGGGGTGCGGAATGTGGGACCATTTTCGCTTGTCTCTTTGGTTGGGGTAACGGCAAGTCTCGGGTGAGGTGGTTTCAATGTCTTGGATGTCGGGGCAATGGCCCTGGTGGTGGTAGCGCGGTGCTCATGGGTAGAGCCCGTGGCTTGGTGATGCCCAATGGGTATGGTCGTGTGGTGACGTGAGTGTTGTCCCTGGTAACCATGGTGTGGCGTTCGGTGGCGGTGAGTATTGGCCGGGGTGAAAACCTTTTCTATTTTCGGAAGGACCGGCGGCGACGAAACTCGTTCCCTTCTTGAAGGAGTCGTTGCGGCTCTCACTGCCCGTCATCCTCGGATCGGGTGGTGGCGGCGCTCTAGTGTCGTATCCTTCATGAAGTAGCCGTCTTGAAACCCACGGTTCATCATATGCAGCTTCATGTCTTTTCGCGGTGGTAGAGTGCCATGGGTGGTGTTGCTGCGCCTAGAGTCTATCTATCCTGCCTTAGATGTGTGCGTGTGTTGTGGTGGCGTGAGTTTGTATCGGATGGTTAATGATCGTTGCTTTATATATAAAACGGGATGAAAACTTTTTTTAGATAAAGCAAACCAGTTTTTGGCTACGTGAAACTTTCTCTCTTCACACCTAAATTTGTTTTGAGTCGTGCTATGTTCACGACAAACTTCAGACAATACACAAGATGGTTAAATCTGATCGGACATACGCATAATTAAATAGACCGCCGGCCGCTGAATTGATATGTCATACATAGATCGGGCACTTGTATTTTGCATGGAGCAATTTCGAAACTGTTTTTAGCATTAGTTTTGGAATCCAATAAATCTCGAACGTTCGGATTTTAAGCATTTCATCCCGAACGTTTTTACATGGCAACTTTAGTTCATAGTGGATGACAACTCGTCCTTTTTTGTTTTTTTTTGTCAGAAAATTAGCATATTTCCCTAATCCCACGCAAACTAAAGTTGTCATCTAAAATGTTCGGGTTGCCATGCTTAAATCCCGAACGTTTGAGAGTTATCATTATCGTTAGTTTTTGTTGTACGTAGGCTCATACCAAAGGATGGAGGGGCATAAATGGAAACATACGGGGAAGAAGAAAGCCTTCGTGGTGGATTTCTTTAATTCAGGAAAATGGGTACATCTTCAGTTATTAAACCCACTAGAAATTCAGGAGGTTCCCATTCCCAACAATGTTCAGGATCTGATCTTCATGGCATGACTTCCTCACAGATGGAGGAGGCAATTAAGCCGCTTCGCGAGGTTGCTGACTCCTTGCAAGGTTGGATGGTGCGTATTGGGAGCTTTCTGGAGCGCGCAGAGGCTGCTCTGCAAAGGTTCCCTCTTGCACAGGCTCCCGTGGTTGAGTCTTCTGTTGGCTTCATGGATGAGGCGGGTGTGGAGCTCTTTGGTAGCTTCTCGCCCCGTGTTGGGTCTAGTTCGATGCACCTTGTGTTGCCGGACTCCGTGGGTGAGGCATCCGCTGAGGTTGTGTCTCCGGTGCTGCAGATCATGCCCGAGTTGCAAGTGTTGTGTGAGGAACATGTTTCGCCTATGTCGATGGAGCAGCTCAAGTTGGACTCTCTCCCGGCTTTGAAGGTGGACCGTGTGTCCTCACCACCCCCCGTGGAGCCTTGTCAGGCTTCGGAGGTGGACCTGGTGCCCTCACCACCACCCGTGGATCCTTGTCAGGGGTTAGGCAACCTACCTCTCAGCATCGTGGAGCACAGAGTTTTAGATGTTGCTGCCCTTCCCTCGTCTTCAACCGTCGGGCAGGTGATGCCTGTGAGTGGCATGACCATTGAGCCACTTGTGTTGGCACCTACTCCAAATCCAAATGCTCTTTTCGCGAAGGAACTTTGTGATTTACTAGCCAGCGTGGAGGTTGCTAGACCTGGTTTGGGCAGGTCAATTGCTTGCCTCCTGACGGGGACGCCAATAAGGGGCAAACAAAAAAAGATGGGCAAAGGAAAAAATGATGCCAAAAGCAAGGTGTCTATGGCTGCTTGATGGATGATCTTCGGTCTCTCAGCTTGTCCTCTTTATTTGGGTTGTCTTTGTGGGTTGGGAGGTGCTTGATGTCTTGTGTCGAGGTGCTCTTGTGGGGAGTCACTAGGCGTAGTAGCAATGCAGGGGTTTGTGGATGTTGTGTATTTGAAGAGTTTGGCAGGCTGCATGTGCGGTTGTGGGGTTTCATGTCGTGGGAGTAGTTTGTTCGTGCTTTGTTTGTACTGGTTTTCGCCCGGTTTTCCATAAATTAACTGGGCAATTCTCTTCTTCTTAGTTAATCGATGAGGCAAAACTTTTGCCTCCGTTTCGAAAAAAAACAATGTTCATTGAACCCTTTCTTAACTATCTAACACATGTGCCATCTTATTAGCTTCACTAGGGCAATGAATATTAGGCAGTGAATAAAGCTAATATGATCGAAATTGTAAAATTACAATCATCGTAGATAGCTGCCGATGGTCCGATCGAATAACCTCAATTTTGCATCATCTTAATCACCCCATAGCAGTCTCAACTTCTTCTTTTCGGCGGTGGCGTGAGTCTCGCTTGTTGGAGTGGGGCTTCCTGTTGTTGTGTGGGTGTTTGATTGGCGTTGGTTGCGGACTTGCGGTGCTTGGCACGTCATGGAGGAGTGTAGGCTTGGCCGAGGGTGTTTCTGATGTTCGGGTGTGGGGCATGTCCCCGTGTGTCCTATGGAGCTTTAGCCCCTTTGTATCTGGTTTTAGTCCTATTTTTCTTTTTAATTAATCGGACAACTCTTTTCTTCTTAATGAATGCACAAAATTTGCCATTTTAGAAAAAAAAAATACTAAGAAAATCTCCAATTTAACAAATCATCACATTCGTGGATCTAAGTGAAAGAACGCCAGCTGACTGCGGAAGCTGAAGCTGCCGTCAAACCAGTCGAGGAGGACTCAACGATCGCCGGGGATGTCGAAGGCGCCGCCGCGGGAAGACCCGTCGCCGACAGGCGTCGCGGTGTCTCCGGAGGTCGAGGCCGCGCTCGCGAGCGGCGGGGCGGTCGTCGCCCTCGAGTCCACCATCATCTGCCACGGTAACAGGCTTCGACCCCCACTTTTCCCCTTCGGAGCAGGGCAGAGGACCCTCCCCGGCGACGCGCCCTAGCTTTGCCTCCACGGGGTTCTTTATTGGCCTTTCCGTTGCAGGCATGCCCTACCCGAAGAACCTCCATACGGCCATGGAGGTGGAGGCCATCGTCAGGGAGAACGGCGCCGTTCCTGCCACCATAGCCATTCTGGACGGCGTGCCACATGTTGGTAAGTTATACAGGGCACTATCAGGTTGTTCACTTGATCTGAAATTGTTATCTTCTACTAGTGGTACTGATATTCTTCATACGACTGTAGGGCTTAGCAGTGAGCAGCTGAAGAACTTGGCTATAAGCGGAAGTCAGTTTCAGAAGACAGCTAGAAGAGATATCGCGCAAGTTGTCAGTACCTTGCTCAACGCATTTTCGTCCTTCTTAAGTCAAACCCTACACCCTTGTGAAATCATTAAGCATTGCACTGAAATTGGCATGCCATCATCCATGAAAGAAATGAAGAATGTGTATTGTTTTTCAAATCTGGGATTTACCTCATGCCTAGATACATAGCCCCTCTGATTAACATTTATGTTTGTCATTTCGCTGTTTTCCTTTTTGATTGTTTTACTAATTTTCAGGTTGCTTCGGGCGGCAATGGTGCTACGACAGTCTCTGCCACCATGTTTTTTGCTCATAAGGTTCTTTCAAGAAACACTCCTACTCGTCTTATTTATCTTGGTTTTATTTGATAGCCATGTGTACCTAGCACCAAATGTTTCTCTGTATAATGCAATTTTTTTTTCTGAAATTCAGGTTGGTATACCAATTTTTGTGACTGGGGGAATTGGAGGCGTACACAGATACGGTGAAACAAGTAAGTAGCTTCCAGTTGTGTAAGGAGTCCTTGTTTAGGTTCACAGTGTAGTAAAAATGTTCCAGTTGATTTGTTCGAATTATGAAAGGACAATAGTTGTAGCACATCTCATTGACTATTATCATGAGATAAATAAGGTTGGGACAGCTAATTTAGGCATGTTGCTCAGTATTTCTTACAGAGTAAGCAAACAAATGAACTTATTTGTTCGAGGACAGCATAGAAAACTTTACATTTTAAGTTTATGATATTTTCTTAAGAAAAGTTAATTTATCATAGCATTGATATTGTATTTCGCGTCTGTTTGAGTTTCTCTATCAAAGAATATGATTTGCTAGACTATATGTGTTAACACTGAGCAGGCAACGTATATAGATATTTCTCTTGAGTTCTTATGATTGTAGTTTTTTCAGTCTTATGTCTTTTGCAGCTTTCTGTTATTCTGTACTTAATTTAGAATGCTGGTATTACTCTATGATGTATAGCTATACGTTACTGGACTTAAACCTCAAGAATGGGAGTACACACTACATTAACTTGATTAACATAGGAAGACTAGACTATACGTGTTAGCATTTAGCAGGAAACAGAGATAATATTTCTCCTGAGTTGCAGCTTTCTGATATTCTCTAGTTAATTTAAATGGTGGCGTTACTCTATCTATAATGTATAGTTACAGATTAGTGGACTTAAACCTTGAGATGGGGAGTACACACGGCATTGTTATCTTGATTAATATATCTTGCTTAAATATCATTCTTTGTAATGGTCATGAAAGACTAAACTTGTCTTCTCAATGCTTGATGGACACAATTACCATTTTGATGCAGCCATGGACGTCTCATCTGACTTAACTGAACTTGGAAAGACTCCTGTGGCTGTTATTTCAGCCGGTGTGAAGTCCATTTTGGATATCGCACGCACGCTCGAGTACTTGGTACTATCCTTTGCACAATCTTCCTTTTTAATAAATTTTACTGTTGGGGCCTCCCCTAAATTTTTCCACTAAAAAATGTAGCTCTTTCGATATGTGAAGAATAAACTTTCATGTAGATTTTCCTGCTAGGCATTGGATGCTTCACAGGCTGTACCTGTATTCTTCTGGCTTGGTATTTAAGTACTGATGGAGCAGCTTCCAGTAAAATTCTATAGCAGTGTTGGTTAGAATGCCTGAACAAAGAAAGAGCGTAGCAATATAAATACACTCTGAATATCAAGCTACATATACACAGAACAAGAATTGTCTTGAAACAAAAAGTAGTTGTCACATAATTGTTAGCTTAGTTATCATCACCCCTAATAATGATGCCTTAACATAGGAATGAACAGCTGCACTTGTCTTGAAAATATTAGAGAAATCTGGATTTGAAACAACAAGAAATTAAGAACTGGAAATGAGGTGGCACAAAAAGTAGACAAGTTCCGATGCAATTTGGTAATTGACAACTTCCACTCAGGAAATAACGGCTGTTGCCTTGGCAGGGCCTCTTTTCTGCCCCTAGGAACTCCATAAATAAGAGGACAAGGATCCAGTGTCTTGTTCATTCTATGGTACTCCCTCCGTAAACTAATACAGTATAAGAGCGTTTAGAATACTAAAATAGTGATCTAAACGCTCTTATATTAATTTACAGAGGGAGTACATAATTTTAGACCAGCTTCTTCAAAGAATTCATAATGAAATGCACTTGGCGGTAAAGGAGTTATAGCCTGAGTCTATTTTTAGATTATAGCACTGGATGTTCATTTGAGGCTTTATATTCTGGTCTGTTTCTGACAAGACACCGCGGTAGATGCAACTTCGTTTTGGTACCTAATCAATTCTTATTAAATGATCGTGTTGACAGGAAACTCAAGGGGTAACTGTTGCTGCTTACAGAACCAACGAATTTCCAGCTTTCTTTACAGAGACCAGTGGATGTAAGGTAGAACAATTTTACTTCTGTCAAACAATAAAGTTAGTCCTTTTCTTTGCCCAATACATTAGCGTCCAGGGATTGTTGAGAGTTCAAAATGCACTACAGTTCTGAAATTAATGTTTTCCATGTTAGATTATGTAGTACAAAGCATGGGTTAGGAAACAGTTTTGTTGAGATAAATTAAAAATAGATGTCTTGCAGCTTTGGACACAAATTTAAATGAGAAAGTATCTATTCTAGATAAAATTAAAATTAGTGGATGCCTTGACTAAGTGACTTCTGCTTGCTTAATGTAGGTGCCATGTCGCGTTGATTCTCCAGAAGAGTGTGCGAAGATAATATGTAAGTATTAACATTAGACATGTGAATCTTCTGCATTTTTTATTGAATTTAATTTGTGAGACTTTATTTGTGTCGCACTATTTGGCACTCCCTCCGTCCCATAATGTAAGACATTTTTTGACACTACACTAGTGTCAAAAAGCGTCTTACATTATGGGACGGAGGGAGTAGTACATAACCAGAAGCACCAGAAGTCACCTGTTCCCGTTAAAGCTGTCAACTTTTTTATTAGAGGATTCTATATCCTGATGTGAAGTTAGAATCAATTAAAATTCATAACTACTCCCTCTGTACACTAATGTAAGACGTTTTTGCAGTTCAAATTTGAATTTGAACTGCAAAAACGTCTTATATTAGTGTACAGAGGTAGTAGTATCCTACTTGAAATCTACACTTAATGTGATCAATAATGATATCTCCAGCCAGAAAACCCCCAAAGAAGATGGGATAAATTTGATACCCTTACCCATCTTCCATGCCAGCTTCCCTCCTCAGTACAGTAGTTATCTCTAAGGGTCACAACCTATTTTCTTTTGGAATGTTTTGCAGGCTTAATTGAGAATTGCTTACTTAAGTCTATTGTGATGCAGATGCAAACCAGAATATGCATCTAGGATCTGGAATTCTTATTGCAGTGCCAGTTCCCAAGCAACATGCAGCTTCAGGAAAGGTTATAGAGTCTGCAATACAGCAATCCCTCAAGGAAGCAGAGTACAGTCCCAGTTTCCAGTTCCTTGCTCTCTTCTCTCTTTCTGTATGTGTACGTGTACACGTGCAGGTGGGTTAACATGTATGTTTATGAACAATATAAATGTCAATCTAATTGTTTTGCACTTTGTTTCTCAGTGATAAAAAGATAATAGGAAACGCAATCACCCCCTTCATCCTTGACAGAGTGAAAGTACTAACTGGAGGATCTTCACTGGAAGCCAGTATCCTATAATTTTATTTTATAATTTTATTTTTGATCTGTGGCATATTTTAGGGATAATGCATGATTTATCCATATTCACTTATAATTTTTAGTTTCGGTGGTTACTTTGCGCATTTCTTAAATGTGCAATTTGACTTTTCTATCATTATCAAATTCTAACAATTAAATTAAATTGGACCTTGGCAAGAAAATGAAGGCGCAGGTGGGCATACAATTCTTGCCCCTTTTTTCTTGTTCCTCTTGTGATTTCCTACATTTACAGAAACTTCTCCTTAGCGTATTCAGACATTGCACTTGTGAAGAACAACGCTCTCACCGGTGCTAAAATTGCTGTAGCCCTTTCCGATCTTCACAAGAGAGCAACAAACAGTAAGTTACTTGACTAAAAAAATTACAGGTGGTTCTGTGAGTTACCATCTTTAGAAGCAAAGCTTGGTTCCCATTTTCCATGCTCTGGTCTGCTCATGCCAAACCTTCCATGTTGATCCCTTGTTCCACTGGATATGTATATTATGGTTTGAACTGTGTGACCCAAAACAACTCGAATCTTGATACGTGAATAAAATTTCAAATGCAAAAAGCTAGAAGCTAGGAAAATAACCAGAGCTGTTGAGGCTAGATCTTGGGCAGTTCTGGCTTAGACGAGCTCAAACCCTGATGGAATTAAACCATAAAGCGTGGAAAAATTGCTGCTGCTGCTGCTGCGGACTTTCATGATCATCTATTTTTGGTTATCAAGAAACCACGTTAGAGCTAGGTCCTTGGTTTATGATGGCAAAATCTGACTGTTTTGGAACTGCTGTAACAGGGCCTGTGAGGTCTGCGCTATAAAGCTCCTGCTGAAGGAGATGATGCCAACAGTTGACCGGAACTGGAGTGTCACCTCTGAAGCCACCAAAGACACCCATTCCTTGCACATCATGCATCATCTGGCTTGCGCATTCCGTTCTTGATTATTATTTTTGTATCTTGTTGGAAGAATGTGTAAGCAGTAACATCTGAATAATTTAAGTTTTTAGTGGACGCCTCGCTGCTGCAATACGGAATTATTACTGCCTTTGTTGCATAGATGTGAACATAGAAGGGACGGCAAATCGGGAGCTCCTATCTGACGCATGCTGTGTCAAAAAGTCGACGCTTTGCATACGTGCTTTCTGGACTGGGCTGGCCCATTGTACTGAACTGTGCACTGTAGGAGCATTTTCTTTGTCTGGTTTTTTATTCGGGTTATAGACCCAAAAATTAAATTTTTTAAGGTCTGTATTTTTTCAATTTCAATGAGATTTAAAAAAAAATACAAACAATCTTTAAAATGGGAACATTTCTTAGGAAATCCCAAACATTTTACGAAAATGTGAATATTTTTTGAAATTCCAAGCATGTTTTAAAAAGCACAAACATTTTTAAAATTATTTTTTTATAAAAAATTCATACTTTTTTTAAGAATTTCGAATATTAAAAAAAAGAATGGAACATTTTTCAAAACGCAAGCATTTTAAAAAAAACCAAACATCTTCCCAATAGGGATTTTTGTGAACATTTTCAAAGAAAAACCAGACATGAACCTACTGAAAAGTGGGAGCCCCTCAACGGTTAGTTTAGGTGGGCTGAGAGAGCGTCACTCGGCGCACTCTCCCGTCGTCATGTGTCGCGTTTCAGACGCCTCCTCATGACGCGTTTTCGGGGTTTACGGCTTTTGTTCGGTCTCCCCAAGGTTTTGGTTAGACAAAAAATCGAACATTTTTTGCGTGAAAATATGTGTTCTTTCTTCCACAAAAGGCACAAATTTACTTCTTGTGGGGCATAGGTTTACTTTCGCGAGAGGCATAGTTATGCCACTTGGAAAAGGAATCCGCGAGAAGCGCGGATTTTCTTCGCATGGAGGCATAGGTTTGCCTCACGGGAGGCACAAGAAACGAAAAAATATATCTTCTTCCGCGAGAGGGATAGATTTGCTTCTGTGAGAGCCACAACCCTGCCCCATAGAAAAGGAAAAAACATGTTTTTTCTTTCGCGGAAGGCACATATTTGCTTCCCCGAGAGGCACGGAAAAAGGAAAAAAAATAAAAAAAAATTCTTTTGCGAGAGAGATAGACTTGCTTCTGCGAGAGCCACAAATCCACCCCTTGGAAAAGGAAAAAAAATGTTTTTTTCTTCCACGGGAGGCAGATTTGCTTCCACGAGAGGCACAGTTGTACCTCTCAGAAAAGGAAAAAATGTGGGGGGAAATCGTGCATCCGACTCGGTTTTTTTCTTTTTTATTTTTTCTTTGGGAAAAAATGTTTGTCTAAACCTATTAACATCGGATCTAGTTTTGAATATCTCAACGCGAGAAATCCAACGATGAAAATGGTTGGCGATTTGAACGCGGGTTTAAGAGATAATTTTGTTTTAATACACAAATGATGCACATGCAGCGCGTCACTTGTCGCAACCTGAAAAGATGAAAGTGACCTATGTAAGGCGCGGTGACTATATCTCGCATTAAGCAAGACGATAGAAAGTCCCGCGGAACGTTCTACGGTAATAGGGTCGGTCCATTTTCGCATACGGTTAAAGGAAAAAAAAAGGAAAAAGCGAGACGGTAGGAAGTCCCACAGAAGGTTCTACACTAATACTCCCTCCGTCCGGTGAAGAGTGTGCATCTAGAGATTTTAGGACAAATTATGGAGTGAAGTAAAAAATGCATTGGAAAGGTGCAAGCCATCATCTCTCTCCTATTTAATTACCCAACCCCCAATAAGCTAAGTGCATGTAAAAATTAAGAAGACCATGTGTAGATTGTTATTGGTCTTGATTACCATGTGATGAGAGAGAAGTACTTTAATGTGCATTGGGAAGTTAGAAGTACACTCTTTTGTGGACAAATTTTGAAGCTAAACGTACACTTTTCACCGGACGGAGGGAGTAGGACCGACCCAATTTCGTGCACAATTAAAAGAGGAAAAAAAAGAAAATGGGAGAAACAGGGATCCATCCCTGATCCCTCGTCTCCACCCGTGTCCCGTTCCTGGTAAGTAGCAGGGGCACGAGACACGACCAACTTGAGGTCTTACGATAGGTAAGACAAACAATCAACGATAGGATCGCTCGGGCGATCTAGGAGGCGACGAGGGTCCCTTGCGCGCCGCCGGTGACGCCGCCGGTTCCCTCTCTCTCCGTCAGCCGCTCCGGCGGCCGGAGGGAGGGGGAACCTCGGGTCTGTTCGCTAGGTGGGTGTGTGGTAGGGTTAGGGTTAAGGGAGACGCTGCCGAGGCCGTTGCGGTGGTGTCGCGTCGGAATAAGTTTCTCAGGGCTCCGTTCGCGGTCAGGCGACGCTTTTGCCTTCGTCTAGGAGCCAGCGGGGTGGGAGATCCCTGGGTCTCGTCGAGGTCGCGGGCTATGGTCGCTGGAGATCCATTGGCACTGGCCGTTTGGGTCCTCAGGTGGGCGATGGATGGAGGGAGACGAAGACCCTTCTTCTACCTTGTCGGTATGATTTGTTGTTGCTGTTCTTCTCCTTCCTGTGTGCTGATGCTGGTGGAAGATCCTGGTTTGTCCGGGTGGATGACCCGGCCGCGGTGCTGGACCGGTCGGATGACTCGAGTTCTCTTCCTTCCGGAAGGGACACTTTTCGCGGTACTCAAAGCCAAAGATGGCGACGGTTGTTGCAGGTGTGTTGGATTGATATTCATGCCCTCTCAGCGATGGTGTCAAGAAAGGAGGAAGCAGCGTGGCGGCAATTGTATCGTGGTTGAAGATGATGACCTGCTTGCGCCTGGTTGCAGATCCTTCTGCTGCTGCAGGGGTCTTCTCTCAAGATTCAGGGATGATGACACAGGGCTCCGGAGATCTTCTTGTGTTATGGTTGTTTTAGGGTACTCTGGGTGTTCATGATCCTTTGTGTTTGCGTTTCAGTGTGCTTGTAATGGTCAACTACTTTATACTATTTCGTTATTTGAATGAAACAAATTCTCAAAAAAAAAAACTTGAGGTCATACACGACAGTTTTCTACGGGTTTTTTTGCTTCGTTTGTTTCGTTTCTTTCCTTTTTTCCTTCTTCGTTTTCAGTTTTCATTTGTGTTTTGGTTTTATTTTTTTCATTATTCTATGGTTTTAATTTTTATGGTTTTCTTTATTTCTTTAGGTTTTCAATATATTTTTTAATATGCCAACAACATTTTCTAATAGACGTTTAAAAACGTTCCAATACAAATTTAACTTTTTAAATACATGGTCAGTAATTTTTCTATAAACATTTCGAATATAGTTTTTCAAATACAAAATTAACATTCTAATACATGATCAACATTTTCCCTCCGTACACATTAAAACTATTTCAAAAGTTGATTAATATTTTCTAACACATGGTAAGTGTTTTCTCTATGAACATTTAACATTTTTAATCCTCGACTAACACTTTTTTAATACAATACTAAAAAGATAACACATCATCAATATTTTTCTATACAAATTTAACATTTTTCAAATGCTTGATTACCATTTTTCAACTACTTGTTCAAAGATTTTTTTCAAATACTTGATTAATATTTTCATATACATGATCAAAAAATCATTATTTTTTAATATATGGTCAACATTTTTTTCTACACATTTAACATTTTCCAATTGCTTGATTAACATTTTTCAAACACCTTTTCAACAATTTTTTAAATGCTTGTTGAACATTTTTTAAATACATGATCAAATTATTTCATACACATTTATTTATTTGTATACACTTTTTGTATACGTGATAAACATTTTCTGTGTACACATTGAATATTATTCAAATGCTTGGTCAATGTTTTATGTGGAGGGATTATGGTAATATATTTTTTTAAAATATTTTTAAGTATAAACAAACATTAAAAAACAAAGAAAAACGAAAATAAAAAAGTTTTACAAAACAAGGTTGTTTGTTCCCGTGAGCCTGGGCTGGCCCAACTGACGCATACAGGTTAAAATGAGTGAGCAAACACACTTAATTGTGTCTATCTTGCCTAAAAAATAAACTTAATTGTGTCTATCAACATTTGAATCAGGAAAAAGTTAGAACATATTTTTTTTACATCATAGAACATTTTTTAATAGTGAACGGAGGGAGCTTTTCCTCCATTGTCCCTTGGCTGCTAGAAAAAAACTATTCCCTTCAGGCTTTGTTGAAAAGCCCGTGGATTCGCCTCCCCCCGACTGTCACTCCGGTGGCTGATGGTGGTGGTGGGGGGGGGGGGGAGCTCATGGTTTCTCTGTTGGGGAACGTAGTATTTTTAAAATTTTCCTACGATCACGCAAGATCTATCTACTAGATGCATAGCAACGAGGAGGAGAGTGTGTCTATGTACCCTCGTAGACCGGGAGCGGAAGCGTCTAGTGACGCGGTTGATGTAGTCGAACTTCTTCGCGATCCAACCGATCAAGTACCGAACGTACGGCACCTCCGTGTTCAGCACACGTTCAGCTTGATGACGTCCCACGAGCTCTTCATCCAGTTGAGCTTCACGGGAGAGTTTCGTCAGCACGACGGCGTGATGACGGGTATGATGAAGTTACCGGCGCAGGGCTTCGCCTAAGCACTGCAACGGTATAACCGAGGTGTGTTTCTGTGGAGGGGAGCACCGCACACGGTTGGGAGAGATCAACTGATCAACTTGTGTGTCCTAGGGTGCCCCCTGCCCCCGTATATAAAGGAGCAAGGGGAGGGGCCGGCCAGCCCTTCTATGGCGCGCCAGGGAGGCAATCCTACTAGGAATAGGATTGCAATCCTATTCCTAGTAGGAGTCCACCAAGAAGGAAGAGGGGGAAAGGAAGAAGAGTGAGAGGTGGCGCCCCCCAATCCTAGTCCAACTAGGATTCCCTGGTGGGGCGCCGGCCAGCCTCTATGGGCTGCCTCTCTTCTTTCCTCAAGGCCCACTATGGACCATCCCCCTTCGTGGGGGGGGGGGGGGGGGGGG
>LR738715.1:60058316-60096909 GCA_902687465.1 Secale cereale
GGGGGTTCCGGTAACCCCCTCCGGCAATCCGGTTAAATCCGAAACTTTTCCGGAACACTTCCGGTGTCCGAATATAGTCGTCCAATATATCAATCTTTATGTCTCGGACATTCCGAGACTCCTCGTCATGTCCGTGATCTCATCCGGGACTCCGAACTACCTTCGGTACATCAAAACTCATAAACTCATAATACCGATCGTCATCAAACGTTAAGCATGCGGACCCTACGGGTTCGAGAACTATGTAGACATGACTGAGACTCATCTCCGGTCAATAACCAATAGCGGAACCTGGATGCTCATATTGGTTCGTACATATTCTACGAAGATCTTTATCGGTCAAACTGCATAATAACATACGTTGTTCCTTTTGTCATCGGTATGTTACTTGCCCGAGATTCGATCGTCGGTATCTCTATACCTAGTTCAATCTCGTTACCGGCAAGTCTCTTTACTCGTTTCGTAATACATCATCTCGTGACTAACTCATTAGTCATTTGCTTGCAAGGCTTATTATGATGTGCATTACCGAGAGGGCCCAGAGATACCTCTCCGACACTCGGAGTGACAAATCCTAGTCTTGATCTATTGCCAACACCACGAACACTTTCGGAGACACCTGTAGAGCATCTTTATGATCACCCAGTTATGTTGTGACGTTTGATAGCACACAAGGTGTTCTTACGGTATTCGGGAGTTGCATAATCTCATAGTCATAGGAACATGTATAAGTCATGAAGAAAGCAATAGCAGTAAAACTAAGCGATCATAGTGCTAAGATAACGGATGGGTCTAGTCCATCACATGATTCTCCTAATGATGTGATCTCGTTGATCAAATGACAACTCATGTCTATGGCTAGGAAACATAGCCATCTTTGACCAATGAGCTAGTCTAGTAGAGGCATACTAGGGACATACTGTTTTGTCTATGTATTCACACATGTATCAAGTTTCCGGTTAATACAATTCTAGCATGAATAAAAGACATTTATCATGATATAGGAAATACAAATAACATCTTTATTATTGCCTCTAGGGCATATTTCCTTCAGTCTCCCACTTGAACTAGAGTCAATAATCTAGATTACAAAGTTATGATCCTCACACCCATGGAGTCCTGGTGTTGATCATGTTTTGCCCGTGGAAGAGGCTTAGTCAACAGGTCTGCAACATTCAGATCCGTATGTATCTTGCAAATCTCTATGTCTCCCTCTTTGACTAGATCGCAGATGGAATTGAAGCGTCTTTTGATGTGCTTTGTTCTCTTGTGAAACCTGGATTCCTTCGCCAAGGCTATTGCTCTAGTGTTGTCACAAAAGATTTTCATTGGACCCGATGCACTAGGTATTACACCTAGATCGGATATGAACTCCTTCATCCAGACTCATTCATTTGCTGCTTCCGAAGCAGCTATGTATTCCGCTTCACACGTAGATCCCGCCACGATGCTTTGCTTGGAACTGCACCAACTGACAGCTCCACCGTTCAATAAAAATACATATCCGGTTTGTGACTTAGAGTCATCCGGATCAGTGTCAAAGCTGGAATCGACGTAACCGTTTACGACGAGCTCTTTGTCACCTCCATACACGAGAAACATATCCTTTGTCCTTTTCAGGTACTTCAGGATGTTCTTGACCGCTGTCCAGTGATCCACTCCTGGATTACTTTGGTACCTCCCTGCTAGACTTATAGCAAGGCACACATCAGGTCCGGTACACAACATTGCGTACATGATAGATCCTATGGCTGAGGCATAGGGAATGACTTTCATTTTCTCTCTATCTTCTGCAGTGGTCGTGCATTGAGTCTTACTCAACTTCATACCTTGTAATACAGGCAAGAACCCTTTCTTTGACTGATCCATTTTGAACTTCTTCAAAACTTTATCAAGGTATGTGCTTTGTGAAAGTCCAATCAAGCGTCTTGATCTATCTCTATAGATCTTGATGCCTAATATATAAGCAGCTTCACCGAGGTCTTTCATTGAAAAACTCTTATTCAAGTATCCTTTTATGCTATCCAAAAATTCTATATCATTTCCAATCAACAATATGTCATCCACATATAATATCAGAAATGCTATAGAGCTCCCACTCACTTTCTTGTAAATACAGGCTTCTCCAAAAGTCTGTATAAAACCATATGCTTTGATCACCTCATCAAAGTGTATATTCCAACTCCGAGATGCTTGCACCAGTCCATAGATGGATCGCTGGAGCTTGCATACTTTGTTAGCATCTTTTGGATCGACAAAACCTTCTAGTTGCATCATATACAACTCTTCTTTGAGACATCCATTCAGGAATGCAGTTTTGACATCCATTTGCCAGATTTCATAATCATAAAATGCGGCAATTGCTAACATGATTCGGACAGACTTAAGCATCGCTACAGGTGAGAAAGTCTTATCGTAGTCAACTCCTTGAACTTGTCGAAACCCTTTCGCAACAAGTCGAGCTTTGTAAACAGTAACATTACCGTCTGCGTCGGTCTTCCTCTTGAAGATCCATTTATTCTCGATGGCTTGCCGGTCATCGGGCAAGTCAACCAAAGTCCATACTTTGTTTTCATACATGGATCCCATCTCAGATTTCATGACCTCAAGCCATTTTGCGGAATCTGGGCTCATCATCGCTTCCTCATAGTTCGTAGGTTCATCATGGTCTAGTAACATGACTTCCAGAACTGGGTTGCCGTACCACTCTGGTGCGGAACGTACTCTGGTTGATCTACGACGTTCAGCAGAAACTTGATCTGAAGTTTCATGATCATCATCATTAGCTTCCTCACTAATTGGTGTAGGAATCACTGGAACAATTTTTTGTGATGTACCACTTTCCAATTCAGGAGAAGGTACAATTACCTCATCAAGTTCTACTTTCCTCCCACTCACTTCTTTCGAGAGAAACTCCTTCTCTAGAAAGGATCCATTCTTAGCAACGAATATCTTGCCTTCGGATCTGTGATAGAAGGTGTACCCAACAGTCTCTTTTGGGTATCCTATGAAGACACATTTTTCCGACTTGGGTTCGAGCTTATCAGGTTGAAGCTTTTTCACATAAGCATCGCAGCCCCAAACTTTAAGAAACGACAACTTTGGTTTCTTGCCAAACCATAGTTCATAAGGTGTCGTCTCAACGGATTTAGATGGTGCCCTATTTAACGTGAATGCAACTGTCTCTAAAGCATAACCCCAAAACGATAGTGGTAAATCGGTAAGAGACATCATAGATCGCACCATATCCAATAAAGTACGGTTATGACGTTCGGACACACCATTGCGCTGTGGTGTTTCGGGTGGCGTGAGTTATGAAACTATTCCACATTGTTTCAAATGAAGACCAAACTCGTAACTCAATATTCTCCTCCACGATCAGATCGTAGAAACTTTATTTTCTTGTTACGATGATTCTCTACTTCACTCTGAAATTCTTTGAACTTTTCAAATGTTTCAGACTTGTGCTTCATTAAGTAGATATACCCATATCTGCTCAAATCATCAGTGAAGGTCAGAAAATAACGATACCCGCCGCGAGCTTCAACACTCTTTGGCCCACATACATCAGTATGTATGATTTCCAACAAATCTGTTGCTCGCTCCATAGTTCCGGAGAACGGAGTTTTAGTCATCTTGCCCATGAGGCATGGTTCGCAAGCACCAAGTGATTCATAATCAAGTGATTCCAAAAGTCCATCACTATGGAGTTTCTTCATGCGCTTTACACCAATATGACCTAAACGGCAGTGCCACAAATAAGTTGCACTATCATTATTAACCTTGCATCTTTTGGTTTCAATATTATGAATATGTGTATTACTACAATCGAGATCCAATAAGAATAGACCACTCTTCAAGGGTGCATGACCATAAAAGATATTATTCATAAAAATAGAACAACCATTATTCTCTGATTTAAATGAATAACCGTCTCGCAACAAACAAGATCCAGATATAATGTTCATGCTCAACGCTGGCACCAAATAACAATTATTTAGGTCTAAAACTAATCCCGAAGGTAGATGTAGAGGTAGCGTGCCGACGGCGATCACATCGACTTTGGAACCATTTCCCACGCGCATCGTCACCTCGTCCTTAGCTAATCTTCGTTTAATCCGTAGTCCCTGTTTCGAGTTACAAATATTAGCAACCAAACCGGTATCAAATACCCAGGTACTACTACGAGCATTAGTAAGATACACATTAATAACATGTATATCACATATACCTTTGTTCACCTTGCCATCCTTCTTATCCGCCAAATACTTGGGGCAGTTCCGCTTCCAGTGTCCAGTCCCTTTGCAGTAGAAGCACTCAGTTTCAGGCTTGGCTCCAGACTTGGGTTTCTTCGTGGGAGTAGCAAATGTTTTGCTATTCTTCTTGAAGTTCCCCTTCTTTCCCTTGCCCTTTTTCTTGAAACTAGTGATCTTGTTAACCATCAACACTTGATGCTCCTTTTTGATTTCTACCTCCGCAGCTTTGAGCATAGCGAAGAGCTCGGGAATTGTCTTCTGCATCCCTTGCATATTATAGTTCATCACGATGCCTTTATAGCTTGGTGGCAGTGATTGAAGAACTCTATCAATAACACTATCCTCGTCAACTTTGCAACCAAGTTGAGTCATATGATTGTAGTACCCAGACATTCTGAGTAAGTGTTCACTGATAGAACTATTCTCCTCCATCTTGCAGCTATAGAACTGATTGGAAATCTCGTATTTCTCAATCCGGGCATTTGCTTGAAATATTAACTTCAACTCCTGGAACATCTCATATGGTCCAAGACGTTCAAAACGTCGTTGAAGTCCCAATTCTAAGCCGTAAAGCATGGCACACTGAACTATCGTGTAGTCATCAGACCGCGTCTGCCAGACGTTCAAAGCGTCTACATTAGTCGGAGGGGGCTTGTCACCTAGCGGTGCTTCAAGGACATAATTCTTCTGTGCAGCAATGAGGATAATCCTCAAGTTACGGATCCAGTCCGTGTAATGTCTACCATCATCTTTCAACTTAGCTTTCTCTAGGAATGCATTAAAATTCAAAGGAACGATAGCACGGGCCATTGATCTACAACAACATAGATATGCAAAAACTATCAGGACTAAGTTCATGATAAATTAAAGTTCAATTAATCATATTACTTAAAGAACTCCCACTTAGATAGACATCCCTCCGGTCATCTAAATGATCACGTGATCCAAATCAACTAAACCATGTCCGATCATCACGTGAGATGGAGTAGTTTCAATGGTGAACATCTTATGTTGATCATATCTACTATATGATTCACGCTCAACCTTTCGGTTTCCAGTGTTCCGAGCCCATATCTGCATATGCTAGGCTCGTCAAGTTTAACCCGAGTATTCTACGTGTGCAAAACTGGCTTACACCCGTTGTATTTGAACGTAGAGCTTATCACACCCGATCATCACGTGGTGTCTCGGCACGACGAACTTTCGCAACGGTGCATACTCAGGGAGAACACTTATACCTTGAAATTTAGTAAGGGATCATCTTATAATGCTACCGTCGAACTAAGCAAAATAAGAAACATAATAAGATAAACATCACATGCAATCATAATATGTGACATGATATGGCCATCATCATCTTGTGCTTTTGATCTCCATCTCCAAAGCACCGTCATGATCACCTACGTCACCGGCACGACACCTTGATCTCCATCGTAGCATCGTTGTCGTCTCGCCAACTATTGCTTCTACGACTATCGCTACCGCTTAGTGATAAAGTAAAGAAATTACATGGCGATTGCATTTCATACAATAAAGCGACAACCATATGGCTCCTGCCAGTTGCCGATAACTTTACAAAACATGATCATCTCATACAAAACAGTATATCTCATCATGTCTTGACCATATCACATCACAACATGCCCTGCAAAAACAAGTTAGACGTCCTCTACTTTGTTGTTGCAAGTTTTACGTGGCTGCTACGGGCTTAGCAAGAACCGTTCTTACCTACGCATACAAAACCACAACGATGTTTCGTCTAGTATGTGCTGTTTTAACCTTCACAAGGACCGGGCGTAGCCACACTTGATTCAGCTAAAGTGAGAGAGACAAACACCCGCCAGTCACCTTTAAGCAACGAGTGCTCATAACGGTGAAACCAGTCTCGCGTAAGCGTATGCGTAATGTCGGTCCGGGCCGCTTCATCTCACAATACCGCCGAAGCAAAGTATGACATGCTGGTAAGCAGTATGACTAGTATCGCCCACAACTCATTATGTTCTACTCGTGCATATCATCTATGCATAGACCTGGCTCATGATGCCACTGTTGGGGAACGTAGTATTTTTAAATTTTTCCTACGATCACGCAAGATCTATCTACTAGATGCATAGCAACGAGGAGGAGAGTGTGTCTACGTACCCTCGTAGACCGGGAGCGGAAGCGTCTAGTGACGCGGTTGATGTAGTCGAACTTCTTCGCGATCCAACCGATCAAGTACCGAATGTACGGCACCTCCGTGTTCAGCACACGTTCAGCTTGATGACGTCCCACGAGCTCTTGATCCAGTTGAGCTTCACGGGATTATTTCGTCAGCACGACGCCGTGGTGACGGATATGATGAAGTTACCGGCGCAGGGCTTCGCCTAAGCACTGCAACGGTATAACAGAGGTGTGTTTCTGTGGAGGGGAGCACCGCACACGGTTGGGAGAGATCAACTGACCAACTTGTGTGTCCTAGGGTGCCCCCCTGCCCCCGTATATAAAGGAGCAAGGGGAGGGGCCGGCCAGCCCTTCTATGGCGCGCCAGGGAGGCAATCCTACTAGGAATAGGATTGCAATCCTATTCCTAGTAGGAGTCCACCAAGAAGGAAGAGGGGGAAAGGAAGGAGAGGGAGAGGTGGCGCCCCCCAATCCTAGTCCAACTAGGATTCCCTGGTGGGGCGCCGGCCAGCCTCTATGGGCTGCCTCTCTTCTTTCCTCAAGGCCCACTATGGACCATCCCCCTTCGTGGGGGGGTTCTGGTAACCCCCTTCGGCAATCCGGTTAAATCCGAAACTTTTCCGGAACACTTCCGGTGTCCGAATATAGTCGTCCAATATATCAATCTTTATGTCTCGGACATTCCGAGACTCCTCGTCATGTCCGTGATCTCATCCGGGACTCCGAACTACCTTCGGTACATCAAAACTCATAAACTCATAATACCGATCGTCATCAAACGTTAAGCGTGCGGACCCTACGTGTTCGAGAACTATGTAGACATGACTGAGACTCATCTCCGGTCAATAACCAATAGCGGAACCTGGATGCTCATATTGGTTCCTACATATTCTATGAAGATCTTTATCGGTCAAACCGCATAACAACCTACGTTGTTCCTTTTGTCATCGGTATGTTATTTGCCCGAGATTCGATCGTCGGTATCTCTATACCTAGTTCAATCTCGTTACCGGCAAGTCTCTTTACTCGTTTCATAATACATCATCTCGTGACTAACTCATTAGTCATTTGCTTGCAAGGCTTATTATGATGTGCATTACCGAGAGGGCCCAGAGATACCTCTCCGACACTCGGAGTGACAAATCCTAGTCTTGATCTATTGCCAACACCACGAACACTTTCGGAGACACCTGTAGAGCATCTTTATGATCACCCAGTTACGTTATGACGTTTGATAGCACACAAGGTGTTCTTACGGTATTCGGGAGTTGCATAATCTCATAGTCATAGGAACATGTATAAGTCATGAAGAAAGCAATAGCAGTAAAACTAAGCGATCATAGTGCTAAGCTAACGGATGGGTCTAGTCCATCACATCATTCTCCTAATGATATGATCCCGTTGATCAAATGACAACTCATGTCTATGGCTAGGAAACATAGCCATCTTTGACCAATGAGCTAGTCTAGTAGAGGCATACTAGGGACATACTGTTTTGTCTATGTATTCACACATGTATCAAGTTTCCGGTTAATACAATTCTAGCATGAATAAAAGACATTTATCATGATATAAGGAAATACAAATAACATCTTTATTATTGCATCTAGGTCATATTTCCTTCATTCTCATCGTGTGGCGAGATTTGACGTCGTGTGCTTCAAATCTATTCAAGGGTTCAACGACGACGACTGCGGCTCCAAGGCTCTGGTCCTCAAGCTGGCAATGGTTAATCTTTACTCGTGTCCCGATGGGTAATTACTCTATCAAGGGACAGGTATGTGCCAAGCTTTAGTGCCCACGGGGAAGCAGGTGGTCAAATACCTTACCCAGCGTGCAAGAGGGGGATGGGATAGCACTACTCATGCCCGTTACCCACCTTCCCCGTGAAGGCCTTACAACAGGGCTATAAAATTAGAAGACCCCGTGTAATTGTCGACCTTATTCACCCAAATTTCCTTCCATCCCACTCCTTCGGCCAAAAAGCCCCAAGAAAACCCTAACCTAGCCACAACATATTATTTATCGTGCTGAAATGCTATTTTTTTCTATTGAAATGCTAGCAAAGGTTGTTTGATTGTGTGTATGGGTTTCCCCATGGGGATAAAACTCCGACAAGGATGGAGATGGGAATATTTTTATCCCCACAGACGGGTATGGGGATGCGGACAGGCATGAGAAGGTTATCGCAGGGACGGGGGTGGGAGTCCAGTATCCGCCCGGGTAATCCCCATTGCCAGCTCTGGTCCTTAGGGACACATGCACGAAGATTTTCCGGTTGTCATCAACAAGGCCAAGCTGTAACACCCCCAGATTCTTACCACAGTGATCACCTCTTAATCTTGCCTTGTCATCATCATTTGCTTAATATGATCACAGTGGATAAGCACCCAATTCAAATTTCCTCTCTGAATCAATTCTAATTCAAATGCAAAATAAAGTTGCTCCAAAAATTCTGGAAAAATGTTCATCAATTAGCAAATATTCCAAAACAAATGTTGTTGAGGAAAACAACATCTCCATCGACCCAAAAATGGGCTAGAGCATGTAAACAGTGCCTTAACAGCACTAAAATAATGCCTAAACCATTTCTTTTTTTTTAAACTCCATACAGTGTCCAAAAATCCTCACACTTGATGTGGCAGTGGCTAATAATGTTTTGGAATTAATGATCTAAGCTCCACCATTTTCCAAAATCTTTTGGGTGACCAAGCAATTTCTTTTCTCCCTCTGTTTTAAAACAAAGGCAGAACAGAAATGAAACAAAAGAAAAGGGGCAACGGCCCACTTACCTGCGACTGGGCCGCGGCAACAGTGGCCGGCCCTGCCCACTGGGGCCTCACTCACCTGCCCCTTCGTCCTCCTCCGCGCGTGTCGCCAGCGCCATGGCCGCGCCCGTCTCGCTCCGGTCGCGGTCCGCCACGGCGACGGGCAGGTGGCTGGGGAGGATAAGGGTAAGCCCCAGCGCCTCCCTCTGGCCCCTCATTCACTTCTCCCCTCTCCCATCGCTCTCCTTTCCCCCAGATCCCCTCTCGCCGAAGCCATCGCCGACGCCGCCGTCGATCCCGTGCTCTCCGTCGTTCCCAAGTCTCACCGCGGTGACGGAGAGCTTCCCCGTCCTCGTCTACGTCGACCACGTCGACTCGTAGAAGCTCGGAGACGCAGCTGCGCCCACACGAGCTCGTCCCCTACCTGCGGCCGCCGACGCTTCTCCGGCGATTGCCGTCGATCTGCTGCTCCTAAACCAACGCCGGGCCTTCGTGCGCCCTCTCGGTGAGCTCGCGCTCCTTTTCTCCCTCTCGCCCGAGCTTTTACGTCGCCGTAGCCGTCGCTGCCATAGCCGCCCGTAAGCACCGCCGCCATGGACCTCGCCGCCGGCGATGCAGTCCATATCCTGGACGTGTGAGTGCATGAACGCGCTTAGCACCCTCCAGCGGTTCGAACGCGCCCCTCCGTAGCGCTAGCCGTGCCCTCCAGCTCCATTTTCGATCACGGCCGAACACCGGCGTCCGCCTCCGTGCTCGCCGTCGCCGTTCCGACTCGTTTCCGGCGAAACCACCGGCACTACGAGATGCGGTGCAACGCACTCGTTCGAACGCGACCCCCCGCTCGCGTTTTGGCCCTCTGTAGCCGATTTCCTATCGACTCCGGCGAGGATCCGCCGCGGCAGAGGTCGCCGGCGCGATTCCGGCGCCGCCGCCGACGTGGCCAGGGTGGGGCCCACCTAAGAGAGGCTGCCAGCGGGCCCCAGCGCGTCGTTTGACCACGTTGACCCAGTCAACGCTGGTTACTGTTCATCTGCAGTGGTTGACATGTGGGCCCCCTGCGCTAATCAAGCTAATTAGTGAATTACTTAATCCTGTTAACTACAGAGACACTGACAAGCTGGGCCCACATCACTAAACACTCTGTTAATTGATTAATCCACTGTTAGTCTAAGCAGAGACTGACGTGTGGGTCCCACTGGACCCACATGTCAGGTTTGACTCGGTCAGCAGGTCTGTTGACTCGCTGACGTCAGCCTGACGCAATGCTGACGCTATAAATTCATTTCTGTTAGATAAATAATTCCAGAAATTCAATTAATCTTTAGAAATTCATATCTTTTTATCCGTAGCTCGGATGGAAAAACTTTCTACATGAAAGTTGCTCAGAACGACGAGACGAAGCCAACCGTGCTCTCCGTTTCCGTGTCGGGACCCTCTACGGAGGTGAACCCGCAACTTTTAGCCTGTTTCCGGTAGATGAATAGTGCACATACACCCGGTAAATAATTCCAGTTAATTCCTAAAAATAACTAATATGACTTAGACATGTTTTTAGGCAACCCTGCACTACACCCTAGCTGTCACCTGCCTCTAACACCGCAGGCCTGCAACCGTCTCCCTCCGGTAATCTGTCAGACACAGGTCCGGAACCGGGAATACTTTCCCGGATGGGTTCCCCTTCTCCGTTATCGGTAACACTGCGTTAGATCGTCATGCTTTGTGATTACTTTCGTTACTGTGTATTTATATTGTTTCCTCTCCCCCTTTCTTCCCGGTAGACCCCGAGACCGCTGACGGTGCCCTGGTGATCGACTACTTCACCGCCGTTGTTCCTTTTCATTTGCCGAACAACCAGGCAAGCAACCCCCCCCCTTGAACATTCCGATATCGCCTATGTCTATTCTCTCTTATTCTTGCATTAGAATTGCTGCTACTGCTGTTGCTCCTATTACTGCTGCATAGCCTGTTTTTGCTATACTGTTGATACCTGTCTTTATTCATAAACTGCTTAGTATAGGTTGTGTAGCACTGCTGTGACCCCGCATTCTCGTAGTTGCCTCGCTTAGTACCCTTGCCTCGATCAAGCGATCGAGACCCTTCCCCTGACCTTCTTCACATCACCACACACCCCCTAGTATGCTCGACTCCGCAGAGTTAACATCGGGTGACGATGGTGATACCTCCGAACTCACTTCCGATGTTGTCCCTGTAGTATAGCTAGCTCGTTGTGGGTTACCGAGGGTGATTCCTCTTCCCACTTCCGACCTAGTTTTTGTCGTGCATCCGCTATGGTGATTACCGCCGAGGGTGATTCCTCCGGTATCACCTTAACGGGACTTGTCGTATAGGAGTCCAACGAGGGTGATTCCTCGGATTCCTCATCGGCATGGAAACCACACGGATGCCCTGGTTTACCGTACCGTGTTTAAAGACGTATCGATCCCCGAGGCCGGACGTCGCCAGGAACAAAGGCGTGCGGCCAGAGGTATCGTGCGTCTGAAGACACTTTGAAGTTACTACTACACATGTTGGATGGAGGCGGGTTGACCCAGAGGGGTACCCGCGAGTGCCTTTGAGGCGTGAGCTGTGGAGTCGGGTGACCAGTGAGGGTACCCGCGAGATAACTACGAGGCGTGACCGGTCATTTCCAGTCCTTGTCACAAGTCCTCGAGACGGGACGACGGGGCCAACAGTATCGTAGGCTCTGCTCGTTACCGCGCGCTCCCAATCCACTAAGCGATTTGGATATTTGATCCGAGGGGCCTCCGGGTCCGATAGCACTAACCACCACGTGGGTGTGAGTGGGTGCTCTGCGTCGTATACATCAGCCGGAGTCGTCACGACGTCAGCGATTGAGCGGCCCGTTCGGATTGGACCCTGGATGCAACTGCGTGCTTGTATAAGGGGTTGCTAGGTCTGCAACCGAACGGCCACGTAACGTGCAGGAGCGTCCGGGGCGATGGCCAAGACCCCTGGGGGCATAGGTTAGTCCGACGTGCTTGATCCTCTCTGGCGGTATCCGGTCGGGTTGCGTCGTATTGTTTAGCCGAGGGCGGGCACGACCTGATGGTGTGTCCGGCCGGAGTTAAGCGAGCGTGGTGGGTAACTTGGTGCACCCCTGCAGGGAAGAAAACATCTATCGATAGCCTGTCCTACGGTAACGGACACTCGGAGTTGTATCCACTTCGGTACAACTAGAACTGGTGACTTGAGATATGAGGTTGATATTGCTATAAACACTATACATTATGATGTACTATTCTGCTCCCTTCTAATTGCTGCAAGACCCTGAAGATGCTAGTCTTCGTCAGGACTAGGCTTTTCCCTTCTCTACTCTGGCTTTCTGCAGTCTAGTCCACCCACATAAAGCTTCCTTTGAAAATAATGCATTGCTAGTATAGATCTGATGTAAGACTTGCTGAGTACTTTGGATGAGTACTCACGGTTGCTTTGCTTCCTCTTTTGTCCTACCCGCATGATAAACCAGACGACGGAGCCATGGTGCCCGCAGCCCCTGTTGACGACTACTACTACCAGCCCGAGGCTGGCTACTACTACTACCCGGCCGGCGAGTACTTCTACGAGGAGCCGGCGGACGACGACCAGGAGTAGGATCGGAGGTCCCAGGCAGGAGGCCTGCGCCTTTTCGATCGTAGCTTTTCTTTTGCCCCGCCTGTGTAACAGGCCTATCTTCTGCTGTGTTGTATCTGTACCCAGATACCTAACGCTTCCGCTGACTATGTGTGTGACACTTGTTATGTATTCGAGCCCTCGAGGCCCCTGGCTTGTAATATATAACTTGTATGTATTTATTTATGTTTTAGAGTTGTGTTGTGATTCCTTCACGTGAGTCCTTAGGCCTGATCGTGTGCATTTGCGTGTATGATTAGTGCACGATCGAGCCGGGGTCGTCACAGGTTGGTATCAGAGCCGACTGCCTGTAGGAACCCCCTTTCCAACTCCTTGGTCGAAGTCGAGTCTAGGGGTCCAAAAATGTTTTACTAACTTGGCTGTGTGGCTTATGGCCCCACGTCGCCAATTGGGTGGTATAGCATCTTTTATTCCTCGTCTTTACTCTGGGACTCTGAACCTCTCTTCTATTCGGGTAAACGATTTTACTAACTCTGAAACTAGGGTCTCGTAACCACTTTCTTCCGGAGAGTCCCCTTTTCCAGAAGTTGGCGTGTCATCATCAGAAGACTCCGAAGATACTCCTCGAAGTTCATCGAGACCATTATGCCCACTGCTTTTGCAAGTGCCCTATTGCCGATAATCACCGTGAACAACTACACATCCTTACCGTTTGAATCTTCGTTCCCAGCCACCCCTTTCTGAATAAGATACCCCGAAGTACTCCTTGTAATCCGAGAATCTTTTGAGTCTACTGCCGTGCAGCTTCTTCCGCACTGCGGATAATTCCTCACAACACCAGGGATCCATTCATCCCCAGTTGTTCTTGCGTTTCATGAAATACTTCGTAATGCTATTCGATCTTCCGATAATCCTCTGCGGCTTATTGCGCTCGAAAATCCTTGCCTGCTTGCCTTATGGTTAGCTCCATAGGTCAAGTAATCATTGTTGATATTCCTTGTCACTAGCATTCTGAATCCTTTGATTCAACATGTGGCGAATACTCGCAATCATCAGTTGTTTCCTACTAATTCAACCTTCCGGCTCAGACGTTATTCTGGATATGAGCTGGTTCTCGGTAAATCAATCCTTGATTGATTGGCCATCTAATTCTATTCAGCCTATCCTTCTTTTGATCAGAGCCTTTGCTTTTGGTCCTTCGTCTTGGAATTATAATCCCCCTGTACCCAAACGTCGAATTATTCCGATGTTTCTATAATTCGATGACTTTGCATTCCTTCTTCTTCTGGTTGAGTACCGATACTCACATCAGATTCTTTACCGACCATCTGGTCCTTTGTTGGATTTTATCCGACAACGTCTTCCATTTTTCAATAATCCTGTGAGTCTTTCCTCGGATAAATACCTTTGGTAAATTGTATCCCCCGTCTTGTCAACCATACTCTGCTTCTCAAGCTTATGCTACTTACCCCTGAAGTTTGTGGTATATGTTCTTAAGTTGCCCCGATGGGTGGAACATATGCTTTCTCTAGTCTGTGTGAATCAGAAGCTATGCGGGTTATATCTACTCGCGTTCCGTCGAATAAATTTTTTCGATTCTACAATTTCTTCGAAGACGAGAAGTGAATGAAAGGTTAAGCATTGGATAAGTGGGAGTCGACCTTGAACCTTTGTGTTCATGCCCATGGAACCGATGTAGAACTTATCATGGATGCTGCTCGTAAAAATAATTACTTCCTAGGTACAAGTTCATCTTGTATCTCTGAATTGATCCTTTGCAAACACGGTTCCGATTATATTCTCCCCTTGATTCCATTTCCCGGATAAGTTAACATACTTGTCCTCTGCAAATCATTTCATCTGTCCAACCTCGACTCTGATTGACCTCCGGGTATTACCCCTAGTACCTGTTACTGGGAAGTTATCCCTCCATCACCTCATTCCTAGCATGATCGGCTATATCATCATCATGCTAAATTTTAACCGTGTTACCTGGTCTTTATGCCCAGAGCACAACTTCCGACGAAGAGCGAAGCTCCCTTCGATCTTCTTCATTATATCATTTCACCTCGAACAACAAGCTTGATTTCGAGCTTGTGCCGTATCCGTGGCTCCATTAACCCTCTCGCTTCATCATTCCTTTTATCGATGCCGTCGCTGTTCGATGGCATCCTCGTGAAATCTCTCGACAAAATGTTTCTTGATCCATTATCCACACAACATCGTATGGGTAATATCAAGATTCTTCTCTCGTCCCTTTATCCAAATGTTTTTGAACTTGCTGCCCTATCATGTATATCATGCTCCGCCTTTCCTGGGGATATGATATACCCCTAACTCTTGTGCGTGCACACATTTTCCTTTCCATTGGTTTGATTAATCAATTAATCACATTTTCCTTTCCATTGGTTTGTTTAACCTTTCTTGAGATCATTAAGACATGAGCAGGAATAATTCCCTGCTTATGAAAACATCTCGGTCTACAACTCTGTCAGTGAGACCCTGTTACTATTGATGATGACATTCCGGTAACCACCGATGGACGAGAACTTTGCCTATTGGTCCGCCTCGTTCAACGAGCAGGAAAATGGTTCTCTTCGTTCCTCGCCCTTGGTACCGACGATGTTACCGACATAACTGACAGACTGCCCCTGACATACCTTGTTGTCGTGACCGGTAAAATGTCACCGTTCTCCCTACTTTCGATCGTCCCTCGCCACGGTTCTACACGATCGGAACCTGACCCTTCTGTACATCCTCGATTCCGAACTATCTTTTGGTTCTTGGTTTTGTGTGTTACCACGAGCCACCCTTCGAGAGTTGATCCCTTCCCGAAGCTCTGGACCCTTTTCATACTATGTCCAGGTATCGATCGAATGTCCATTAGATTGAAACTTCTTATGGTACTTTCACACTTTACTCTCGATGTTTTCCTAAGTTTCAACTCGAGAGATTCTTTCTGCCGCATCCCCTGAGTTATCTGTCAGATGTTCGACCTTGTAAAGGTCAGTTCCCCGAAGTTACCTTTTCTCTTCCCCACTTAAATCTCGGGACGAGATTTCTTGTAGTGGAGGAGATTTGTAACACCCCCAGATTCTTACCACAGTGATCACCTCTTAATCTTGCCTTGTCATCATCATTTGCTTAATATGATCACAGTGGATAAGCACCCAATTCAAATTTCCTCTCTGAATCAATTCTAATTCAAATGCAAAATAAAGTTGCTCCAAAAATTCTGGAAAAATGTTCATCAATTAGCAAATATTCCAAAACAAATGTTGTTGAGGAAAACAACATCTCCATCGACCCAAAAATGGGCTAGAGCATGTAAACAGTGCCTTAACAGCACTAAAATAATGCCTAAACCATTTCTTTTTTTTAAAACTCCATACAGTGTCCAAAAATCCTCACACTTGATGTGGCAGTGGCTAATAATGTTTTGGAATTAATGATCTAAGCTCCACCATTTTCCAAAATCTTTTGGGTGACCAAGCAATTTCTTTTCTCCCTCTGTTTTAAAACAAAGGCAGAACAGAAATGAAACAAAAGAAAAGGGGCAACGGCCCACTTACCTGCGACTGGGCCGCGGCAACAGTGGCCGGCCCTGCCCACTGGGGCCTCACTCACCTGCCCCTTCGTCCTCCTCCGCGCGTGTCGCCAGCGCCATGGCCGCGCCCGTCTCGCTCCGGTCGCGGTCCGCCACGGCGACGGGCAGGTGGCTGGGGAGGATAAGGGTAAGCCCCAGCGCCTCCCTCTGGCCCCTCATTCACTTCTCCCCTCTCCCATCGCTCTCCTTTCCCCCAGATCCCCTCTCGCCGAAGCCATCGCCGACGCCGCCGTCGATCCCGTGCTCTCCGTCGTTCCCAAGTCTCACCGCGGTGACGGAGAGCTTCCCCGTCCTCGTCTACGTCGACCACGTCGACTCGTAGAAGCTCGGAGACGCAGCTGCGCCCACACGAGCTCGTCCCCTACCTGCGGCCGCCGACGCTTCTCCGGCGATTGCCGTCGATCTGCTGCTCCTAAACCAACGCCGGGCCTTCGTGCGCCCTCTCGGTGAGCTCGCGCTCCTTTTCTCCCTCTCGCCCGAGCTTTTACGTCGCCGTAGCCGTCGCTGCCATAGCCGCCCGTAAGCACCGCCGCCATGGACCTCGCCGCCGGCGATGCAGTCCATATCCTGGACGTGTGAGTGCATGAACGCGCTTAGCACCCTCCAGCGGTTCGAACGCGCCCCTCCGTAGCGCTAGCCGTGCCCTCCAGCTCCATTTTCGATCACGGCCGAACACCGGCGTCCGCCTCCGTGCTCGCCGTCGCCGTTCCGACTCGTTTCCGGCGAAACCACCGGCACTACGAGATGCGGTGCAACGCACTCGTTCGAACGCGACCCCCCGCTCGCGTTTTGGCCCTCTGTAGCCGATTTCCTATCGACTCCGGCGAGGATCCGCCGCGGCAGAGGTCGCCGGCGCGATTCCGGCGCCGCCGCCGACGTGGCCAGGGTGGGGCCCACCTAAGAGAGGCTGCCAGCGGGCCCCAGCGCGTCGTTTGACCACGTTGACCCAGTCAACGCTGGTTACTGTTCATCTGCAGTGGTTGACATGTGGGCCCCCTGCGCTAATCAAGCTAATTAGTGAATTACTTAATCCTGTTAACTACAGAGACACTGACAAGCTGGGCCCACATCACTAAACACTCTGTTAATTGATTAATCCACTGTTAGTCTAAGCAGAGACTGACGTGTGGGTCCCACTGGACCCACATGTCAGGTTTGACTCGGTCAGCAGGTCTGTTGACTCGCTGACGTCAGCCTGACGCAATGCTGACGCTATAAATTCATTTCTGTTAGATAAATAATTCCAGAAATTCAATTAATCTTTAGAAATTCATATCTTTTTATCCGTAGCTCGGATGGAAAAACTTTCTACATGAAAGTTGCTCAGAACGACGAGACGAAGCCAACCGTGCTCTTCGTTTCCGTGTCGGGACCCTCTACGGAGGTGAACCCGCAACTTTTAGCCTGTTTCCGGTAGATGAATAGTGCACATACACCCGGTAAATAATTCCAGTTAATTCCTAAAAATAACTAATATGACTTAGACATGTTTTTAGGCAACCCTGCACTACACCCTAGCTGTCACCTGCCTCTAACACCGCAGGTGTAACACCCCCTTGTAATGATCACTGTGATCAACTGCTAATAATGCCAAGTCATCTTCATTTACAATGATAATCACAGTGGTTAAGCTTACAAGTTCAAAACTCCCCTGAAAATTCAAATTCAATTTCAAATGCAAAATGAAGTTGTTCCAAAAATTTGGGAAAAATGTTCAACTCATTGCAAATATTCCAAAACTAATGTTGTTGTTGAAAATAGCATCAACAGCAACTCCAATTGTGGGCTAGGGCATCAAACAGTGCTCAAACAGCACCATTAAATGCCATTTCATTTTTGGATAATTCAAAAATGATCTAACCTTACCCAAACCAATTTTTGGTGATGAGGTACATTGCCAAGTAAATTTTGGTCCAGCTTCTACATTTTTGCAAAGTCCTTTGGTGGCCTATTCTTTTCCTCTTCCCTCTCTGCAAATTATAAAAGAAAAGAGAAGGAGAAAACTAACCTGACGCTCACCTCTGGCCCGAACCGGCCCGGCCCATCTTCCCCTTCCTTACCTGCTCCCGCGCCGTGTCACGCGCGCGCTGGCCGCCGCGCGCTCGTCGCCGCTCCGGCCGACAGCTGCCGCTACAGGGCGCCGGAGGGGATAAGACCGAGCCCCAGCGCCCTCCCCCTCCGTCCCGATCCATTTCCCCCTCCCGCTGGGCCTCTCCTCCCCTCTCCTCCTCCCAGATCCCGCCGGCGCCCGAAGCCCCGCCGCCGTTCGACCGTTGTTACCGCGGCCACCAGCGTCCACCGTCGCCGTGACCTTGTCCAGGAGCTGCGCCGCGGTCGGCTACGCCCTCCTTGCCCACGAGCCGGCGCTGGGAGGCTCGGGAGCGAGCGCACGCTGCCGCCCCCTTCTTCTGCATCTCCGGCGCAACTCCGACGAGCCCCGCCGTTCTGCAGCTCCTAATCTGTCAAGGGCCACCGTGTGTGCCGCTCGGTGAGCACCCACGTCTTCCCCTCTCCTCTCCGCTCCGTCCCGTGCGCGTAGCCGTCGTTTCACCGAAGCCCGAGCTCGTCGCCGCACGAGCTCGTCGCCGGCCATGTTCCGGTGGCCGAACACCCGCGCAAGCATGCCCGTCGTGCTTGCCAGTGCACGTAGATGCCGTAGGTGCTCAGCCTCGCCTGTTTTTCTCACCGTAGCGCCTTCCCCGACGAGCACCCGAGTGCTCCTCCGCCACGGCTCAACGCCGGCGATGTTTCCGGCCACTCCAGGCTCGGCCACCACCACCTCTAGATGCGGCACTCTCTCCCCGTTCGAACGCACCCAGCCACGGCCCGAACGAGCCACCGTAGCGGTTTTCCGATGAGCTCCCGACGAGCGCCGCCGCGTTTTCGTGCTCGCCGGCGTTTAAACGCCGGCCGGCCGACGTGGCTGACCTGGGGCCACCCCAGGGTCGCTGCCCGTGGGCCCCACGGGCCCCCGTTGACTGGGTTGACCAGTCAACGTGCTGACTGGGCAGCCCCAGTCGCTGACACGCGGGCCCCACCGCGCAGATAATTAAACTAAACCGTTTTTATAATTAAACTTAATTAGTAATATTAATTAGTCACTGACAGGTGGGGTCCAGTAGCTAAATAGATTTAGTTTAAACTAAAACAAACTCTGTTTTATATCAGAGGCTGACAGGTGGGACCCACTGGTCAGGTTTGACCTGACTAGTGCGGCTATTGACTGCTGATGCAGTGATGACATCATGATGACGTCATAAAACCTTTTCTGTTATTTAAAATAAATCCAGAATTCAAATAAACTTTGAAAAATCATATCTTTTAATCCGTAACTCCGATGAAAATAATTTATATATGAAAATTGCTCAGAATTTCGATACGAATCTAGATACGCCCTCCGTATTCCCATCAGATGCCCCTAGCTAGATGAACATGGAACTTTCGGCCTGTTTTCGATAAATGAATAGTGCTCAACTTTAATAAAATATTTCCAAACAAATTCTTAAAAATAACTAATATGACCTAGACATGTTTTTAGGCAACCCTGCGCTGCACGTTAGCTTAGCACGCTCTGTGTTGCATATGCTTGTGTATTTATCTGTTTCTTCCCCCTCTTCTCTCTCGGTAGAGCCCGACGCTGACGCAGATCCCGAGACCGACGCCGTCCCGGTGATTGGTTCCCCCTCCGACGACCTTGCTTTTGCCACCGAGCAACCAGGCAAGCAACCCCCCCTTGAGCATTTCCGATATCGCCTATGTCTATTCTCTCTTATTCTTGCATTAGAATTGCTGCTACTGCTACTGCTCCTATTACTGTTGCATAGCCTGTTTTTGCTAAATTGTTGATACATGTCTTTATTCATATACTGCTTAGTGTAGGCTGGGTAGCACTGCTATGGACCCACACTCTCGTAGTTGCCTCGCATAGTACCCTTGTCTCGATCAAGCGATCGAGCCCCTTCCCCTGACCTTCTTCACATCACCGCACAACCCCCCCTAATATGCTCGACTCCGCAGAGTTAACATCGGGTGACGAGGGTGATACCTCCGAACTCACTTCTGATGTTGTCCCTGTATAGCTAACTCGTTGTGGGTTACCGAGGGTGATTCCTCTTCCCATTTCCGACTTAGCTTTTGTCTTGCATCCGCTATGGTGAATACCGCCGAGGGTGATTCCTCCGGTGTCACCTTAACGGGACTTGTCGTTTAGGAGTCCAACGAGGGTGATTCCTCGGATTCCTCATCGGCATTGAAACCACACGGATGCCCTGTTTCACCATACCGTGTTTAAAGACGTATCGATCCCCGAGGCCGGACGTCGCCAGGAACAAAGGCGTGCGGCCAGAGGTATCGTGCGTCTGATGACACTTTGAAGTTACTACTACACATGTTGGATGGAGGCGGGTTGACCCAGAGGGGTACCCGCGAGTGCCTTTGAGGCGTGAGCTGTGGAGTCGGGTGACCAGTGAGGGTACCCGCGAGATAACTACGAGGCGTGGCCGGTCTTTTCCAGTCCTTGTCACAAGTCCTCGAGACGGGACGACGGGGCCAACAGTATCGTAGGCTCTGCTCGTTACCGCGCGCTCCCAATACACTAAGCGATTTGGATATTTGATCCGAGAGGCCTCCGGGCCGATAGCACTAACCACCACGTGGGTGTGAGTGGGTGCTCTGCGTCGTATACATCAGCCGGAGTCGTCACGACGTCAGCGATTGAGCGGCCCGTTCGGATTGGACTTAGGATGCAACCGCGCTTGTATAAGGGGTTGCTAGGTCTGCTACCGAACGTCCTCGCAACGTACGGAGCGCTCGGGGCGATGGCCAAGACCCCCGGGGAGCATAGGATTAGTCCGACGTGCTCGATCCTCTCTGGCGGTATCCGGTCGGGTTGCGTCGTATTGTTTAGCCGAGGGCGGGCACGACCTGATGGTGTGTCCGGCCGGAGTTAAGCGAGCGTGGTGGGTAACTTGGTGCACCCCTGCAGGGAAGAAACAATCTATCGATAGCCTGTCCTACGGTAACGGACACTCGGAGTTGTATCCACTTCGGTACAACTAGAACTGGTGACTTGAGATATGAGGTTGATGTTGCTGCAAACACTATACATTATTATGATGAAACTATTCTGCTCCCTTCTAATTGCTGCAAGACGCTGAAGATGCTAGTCTTCGTCAGGACTAGGCTTTTCCCCCTCTCTACTCTGGCATTCTGCAGTCTAGTCCACCCACATAAAGCCTCCTTTGAAAATAATGCATTGCTAGTATAGATCTGATGTAAGTCTTGCTGAGTACTTTGGATGAGTACTCACGGTTGCTTTGCTTCCTCTTTTGTCCTACCCGCATGATAACCAGACGACGGAGCCTTGATGCCTGCAGCCCCCGTTGACGACTACTACTACCAGCCCGAGGCTGGCTACTACTACTACCCGGCCGGCGAGTACTTCTACGAGGAGCCGGCGGACGACGACCAGGAGTAGGATCGGAGGTCCCAGGCAGGAGGCCTGCGCCTTTTCGATCGTAGCTTTTCTTTTGCCCCGCCTGTGTAAAAGGCCTATCTTCTGCTGTGTTGTATCTGTACCCAGATACCTAACGCTTCCGCTGACTATGTGTGTGACATCATGTTATGTATTCGAGCCCTCGAGGCCCCTGGCTTGTAATATATAACTTGTATGTATTTATTTATGTTTTAGAGTTGTGCTGTGATTCCTTCACGTGAGTCCTTAGGCTTGATCGTGTGCATTGCGTGTATGATTAGTGCACGGTCGGGCCGGGGTCGTCACAGGTTGGTATCAGAGCCGACTGCCTGTAGGAACCCCCTTTCCAACTCCTTGGCCGAAGTCGAGTCTAGAGGTCCAAAAATGTTTTACTAACTTGGCTGTGTGGCTTATGGCCCCACGTCGCCAATTGGGTGGTATAGTATCTTTTATTTCTCGTCTATACTCTGGGACTCTTCTCTCTCGTCTATTCGGGTTAAGTTTTACTAACTCCATTAGGTTCTCGATTTCACATCTACCCGGAGAGCTGGATATCAGTGCGGTTCCTTATCATTGACCTGATTAGTCTGATAATCATTCCTTTCCATTTGTTTGTTTAACCTTTCTTATCAAGTCCTGTTGATAATTGACTTGACAAGTCTGTATCTTCCTCTTCCAGATGGATCCTCTGTTTCCACATCGCCCGGAGACTCAGCTTGTGCTTCGCACCTGGGCTCGAGATGCCCCTGGGTTTCCGGCCATTCTAGTCGCTCTCATGACCAGACTGGGCTACCGCTGGTACCCCGAGTACATGGTCTACGAGGAGTATCGCGAGTTCAACCAGGAGCAGTATTATGCTGTTGTTCGTATCTACGACCGGCAGGATGACTCAGACACTGAGCTGTACCGCTTCCACGGTAGCGGCGTGACGGTTGCGATGGCAGTCCATGATGCTGCCTACGCTGCTGTCGCACGCCTCCGAGGAGAGCACAGAGATAGCTTGGATGCCTCTGAGTTTCGGTACATTCCGTATGCACCTGCTGGAGATGAGACTGGATACTACTCAGCTATCTGTGCCCCGTACGAGAGTCGACGTTATGACCCGCAGGTTCTGATTCAGCACACTCAGGCGCTGGATCGAACTGCTCGGGCCCTGGCGGTTGAGTTGTCCATCACTCGGACAGTTCTCTACCAGACGTTGACGCAGTTGGTACCGGCTGCCCAAGCAGGGACGCTTCCTCAGTCTATCCTTTGCCCGCGCAGGATCAACACACCTCCAGGTGTCGAGTGGCCTGCGGTTGGAGGTTACACGCCAGTTCGTGGACCTCTGCTTCCCGTCCGAGACCGGGTTCTGCATCAGAGTGCACATGGAGCTCAGGATCCTTCTGCGATCGAGATCCGCCGTCCGCACTTGCAGCTACCCCGTTTCAGTTCCGTTCTCCGATGTTGATGTAGCCTTTGCTATGTCTCGTTGTGTACTTCCTTACCGCGGTCT
This sequence comes from Secale cereale, assembly GCA_902687465.1. Taxonomy (NCBI): domain Eukaryota; kingdom Viridiplantae; phylum Streptophyta; class Magnoliopsida; order Poales; family Poaceae; genus Secale; species Secale cereale. Next base: position 60,081,670 of record LR738715.1, read on the forward strand.
GCGCGCCGCCTACTATGTCTAGTTTCTGCTTTTGCGCCGTTATGCTGCCCGTTTGTAACCGACGCTATGTACGAACCCGTGTGTCATGTTGTGTATGATGTTGTATTAATGCACTTCCCTTATGTCGTGCATATTTACTACATTGTTGAATTCATGCAACGTGTATTCTTGTCTCTAAACCACCCCTGTTGGAATTATCAGGATGGCTGGTAACAATGATCCCCCTGCACCTCCGCCTCCGCCTCCGCCGCCAGATTATATGGCTGCCGTAATGCAGACCCTTGACATGCAGCGTCAGGTGCTGCAGGGTATGCTTAACCAGATACCCCAGAACAATGCCAATGCTCAGCATCAGCCAGCCGCTATCACTCTGCAAGAATTTCTGCGGCTCAATCCAACGGTATTTCGCAGTGCCGCCAACCCCTTGGATGCCGATGATTGGCTGCGTGACATCTTCTTTGAGCTGGATTCTGCCGCCGTGTCCCCTGACAACTATGTCAAGTTTGCGACATATTTCCTGAAGGGTCCGGCGGCCCAGTGGTGGGACACTCACCGGAACACAGTGCCTGCTGGAACTGTCATCACCTGGGCAGACTTCAAGACTGCCTTCCGTGCTCGGTATATCCCGGAAGGGGTTATCGACCGCAAGCGTACGGAGTTCCGTAACCTGATTCAGGGCAACAAGTCAGTTGATGCCTATCAGCGGGAGTTCCTGGAACTGTCCCGCTATGCTGAGGAGGATATCGCTACTGACGCAAGACGCCAAGAGAAGTTCAGGCGCGGACTTCATCATGATATTCTGCTTGCTCTAGTGGCACTGGACTTTCCGGACTTCGCCACTTTAGTGAACAAGGCCATTCAGGTTGAAACTGGACTCAAGCTACACAAGGATGCTCTTAAGCGCTCTCGCGAGTCGGGCTCATCTTCGGGCTCGTCTTCTCAGAAGCGCCGCATATGGATTCCTCAGAGCATGTATCGTCCCAACGCTCCTGTATACAGGCCTTCTTATGCTGCACCTCGTCTGCCTCCTCCACCGCCAATGCAGTACAGGCCTGCTGTCCCAGCACCTCGAGCACCTGCGATTCGTCCAGAGAGTGGACTCTGCTTCAAGTGTGGCCGTCCGGGTCACCGTGCCAGAGACTGTCCGCAGGCTCAGGGTCAGCTGGCTCTTCCATCTGCTGGCCGTGGCAATGGACGTGGAGTTCCTCCGCAGCGTAACAATAATATCAGGCCTTCGAATGCTCGTGGTGGTCAGCTTCACCACGTCAATCTGAGCGAAGACCCAGAACAGCCAGCCACAGTGATGGGTACACTTCTTGTCAACTCAGTATTTGCTAATGTTTTGTTCGATACTGGTGCATCGGATTCTTTCATTTCTGAACCTTTTGCACTCAAGCATGAAATTGAATTTGACACTCTGCACCAACCAGTAAAAATACAAACCTCCGCGGGTCCTTGCCGATCTAACCTCTTCTGTCCTCGAGTTAGTGTTGAGATAGAAGAAATGAAGTTTCAGGCACACCCCATTGTCCTGAAATCCTGCGGCATCGACCTTATCCTAGGGATGGATTGGTTGGAAGCTCACGAGGCCCAAATTGATTGTGCCACCAAGACTGTACGTCTTCGGCACCCCTCGAATCAACTCGTGAGTTGCCGCGCTCGTATATCTCGTGATGCCGAGGCTCAAATCTATGCCTTAAATGCATTGAACGCTTCACCACTTGAAGGGCTCGAAAACATACCAGTTGTATGTGAATTCCCGGATGTCTTCCCAGAAGAACTTCCAGGAATACCCCCTGCTCGAGCCGTCGAATTTGTTATTGACTTGAAGCCGGGTACTACTCCTATTGCGAAGCGTCCTTACAAGATGCCACCGCATGAGCTCCTCGAGCTTAAGGAGGAAATCGACAAGTCACTCAGGAAGGGCTTCATTCGTCCTAGTTCCTCTGCCTGGGGAGCACCGTCTCTTTTCGTCAAGAAGAAAGATGGTACGAATAGGCTGGTACAAGATTACCGACCTATCAACCAGGCAACCATCCAGAATAAATATCCGCTTCCTCGGATCAACGACTTATATGATCAACTGGCTGGATCATCGGTGTTTTCTAAACTCGACTTGAGGTTGGGTTATCACCAGATCCGTGTCCGCGAAGAGGATATTCCAAAGACTGCATTTGTTACTCGCTATGGCTCTTATGAGTACACCGTCATGTCTTTTGGACTGACTAATGCTCCAGCTACCTTCTCCCGCCTGATGAATTACATATTCATGGATTACCTCGACAAGTTCGTCGTGGTATATCTGGATGATATTCTGGTATTCTCAAAGAACAAGGAAGAACACGCCGAACATCTTCGCCTTGTTCTGGAGAAGCTGCGAGAGCATCAGCTTTATGCTAAGTTTTCCAAATGCGAGTTCTGGCTTTCTGAAGTGACCTACCTTGGACATGTGATTTCCAAGGATGGCATTGCTGTTAATCCGGAACGGGTTCAGGCTATTCTTGACTGGACTCCTCCGAAGAATGTCAAGCAAGTGAGAAGTTTTCTCGGTCTTGCAAGCTATTGTCGTCGCTTCGTCGAGAACTTTTCCAAGATTGCCAAGCCCCTGACCAATCTGCTTCACAAAGGCGTTAAGTTTGAGTGGACAGATAAATGTCAGGAAAGCTTTCAAGCTCTTAAGGACAAGCTCGTTTCTGCTCCAGTGCTTGCTCCTCCAGATTCTCGCAAGGACTTTGTGATATATTGCGACGCCTCTCGTCAAGGATTAGGCTGTGTCCTAATGCAAGAACGAAGAGTGGTTGCTTATGCATCACGTCAATTGCGTCCGCATGAAGAGAATTATCCAGTGCATGATCTTGAACTTGCTGCAGTGATCTTTGCATTGAAGCTATGGCGACATTACCTTCTCGGTAACCGGTGTGAGATTTATACTGATCACCAAAGTTTGAAGTATTTATTCACTCAGCCGGATCTTAATCTCCGCCAACAGCGATGGTTGGAAACTATTTCAGAATATGACTGCGGTATTTCTTATACCCCTGGCAAGGCTAATGTGATGGCCGATGCCTTGAGTCGCAAGTCATACAGCACCAACCTCAAGGTTAAGCGAGCTCAACCTCGTCTTTATGAGGAATTACGCAAGCTGAATCTGCATATCGTTCCACATGGTTCGCTCAATGACCTTGTGATACAGCCGGATCTTGAGAAGGCTGTCAAGGTAGCGCAAACCAAAGATGCTTTCGTTGATGTTATAAAACAGGAACTGCATCTTCCGAAATACAGGGATTTCTCAATATCCGAAGATGGAACCTTGTATTTCCGAGGCCGCATTGTGGTAACTCGTTTCGACCTAATGACTGACAAGGTCATGAAGGAGGCACATGATACACCGCTGTCTATTCATCCTGGTAGTACTAAGATGTATCGTGATCTCCGCCAAAGGTACTGGTGGCCTAATATGAAGCGGGATATTGCTCGATATGTTGCTGAATGCGATGTCTGTCGTCGCGTGAAGGCAGAACATCAGAAGCCCGCTGGACTTCTGCAACCTCTTCCTATTCCACTTTGGAAATGGGATAAGGTGCAGATGGATTTCATTACTGGATTTCCTAAGTCCCAGAAGGGTAACGATGCCATTCTTGTCGTCATCGACCAACTCTCGAAGGTTGCACACTTCTTGCCAGTCAAGGAGACTATCACTGCTAGCCAGTTAGCAGAGCTGTATATCTCCCGAATTGTATCCCTCCACGGAATTCCGAAGGAGATCAGTTCGGACCGTGGCTCCCTGTTCACTTCCAAGTTCTGGGAAAGTTTTCAAGAAGCTTTGGGAACTCATATCCACTGGAGTTCAGCTTATCACCCCCAGTCCCAAGGTCAAGTTGAACGAGTCAATCAAGTGCTTGAAGATATGCTGCGAGCTTGTGTTATATCATTCGATAAGAAATGGGAAGAATCCCTTCCATATGCCGAGTTCTCGTATAACAACAGCTATCAAGCAAGCTTGAAGATGGCTCCCTTTGAAATTCTGTATGGACGGAAGTGTCGAACCCCTCTGAACTGGTCAGAAACTGGGGAACGACAAGTTATTGGTCCGGATATTATTCAACACGCCGAAGAGCAAGTCCGTATCGTGCGTGAAAATCTTAAGGCGGCTCAGGACCGTCAGAAGAGCAATTATGATCGCAAGCGATGGGGTCTGACTTATCATCCCGGTGATCAAGTTTATCTTCGAGTCACCCCTATGAAGGGCACGCACCGTTTCGGTATCAAGGGCAAGTTAGCTCCACGCTACATTGGTCCCTTTCCCGTGGTTGCTAGACGTGGATTCGTGGCTTACAAATTGCAATTGCCTCCGCAATTCTCGCATATTCACGATGTTTTCCATGTGTCGCAACTTCGTCGATCCTTCAAGGAATCCCCGCATCGTGCTGTGGATCACGAGATGCTCGAACTTCAAGATGATCTGTCTTATAAGGAGCATCCGATCCGTATTCTCGATCAAACTGAACGTCGGACCCGTCAGAAGACAACTAAGTTCCTGAAAGTGCAGTGGTCAAATCATACTGAAGATGAAGCCACTTGGGAACGCGAGGAAAACCTTCGGGCGGAATACCCCGACCTCTTTCCTTCTACCTCCTAAATTCTCGGGACGAGAATTTCTTTTAGAGGAGGAGAATTTGTAACACCCCCTTGTAATGATCACTGTGATCAACTGCTAATAATGCCAAGTCATCTTCATTTACAATGATAATCACAGTGGTTAAGCTTACAAGTTCAAAACTCCCCTGAAAATTCAAATTCAATTTCAAATGCAAAATGAAGTTGTTCCAAAAATTTGGGAAAAATGTTCAACTCATTGCAAATATTCCAAAACTAATGCTGTTGTTGAAAATAGCATCAACAGCAACTCCAATTGTGGGCTAGGGCATCAAACAGTGCTCAAACAGCACCATTAAATGCCATTTCATTTTTGGATAATTCAAAAATGATCTAACCTTACCCAAACCAATTTTTGGTGATGAGGTACATTGCCAAGTAAATTTTGGTCCAGCTTCTACATTTTTGCAAAGTCCTTTGGTGGCCTATTCTTTTCCTCTTCCCTCTCTGCAAATTATAAAAGAAAAGAGAAGGAGAAAACTAACCTGACGCTCACCTCTGGCCCGAACCGGCCCGGCCCATCTTCCCCTTCCTTACCTGCTCCCGCGCCGTGTCACGCGCGCGCTGGCCGCCGCGCGCTCGTCGCCGCTCCGGCCGACAGCTGCCGCTACAGGGCGCCGGAGGGGATAAGACCGAGCCCCAGCGCCCTCCCCCTCCGTCCCGATCCATTTCCCCCTCCCGCTGGGCCTCTCCTCCCCTCTCCTCCTCCCAGATCCCGCCGGCGCCCGAAGCCCCGCCGCCGTTCGACCGTTGTTACCGCGGCCACCAGCGTCCACCGTCGCCGTGACCTTGTCCAGGAGCTGCGCCGCGGTCGGCTACGCCCTCCTTGCCCACGAGCCGGCGCTGGGAGGCTCGGGAGCGAGCGCACGCTGCCGCCCCCTTCTTCTGCATCTCCGGCGCAACTCCGACGAGCCCCGCCGTTCTGCAGCTCCTAATCTGTCAAGGGCCACCGTGTGTGCCGCTCGGTGAGCACCCACGTCTTCCCCTCTCCTCTCCGCTCCGTCCCGTGCGCGTAGCCGTCGTTTCACCGAAGCCCGAGCTCGTCGCCGCACGAGCTCGTCGCCGGCCATGTTCCGGTGGCCGAACACCCGCGCAAGCATGCCCGTCGTGCTTGCCAGTGCACGTAGATGCCGTAGGTGCTCAGCCTCGCCTGTTTTTCTCACCGTAGCGCCTTCCCCGACGAGCACCCGAGTGCTCCTCCGCCACGGCTCAACGCCGGCGATGTTTCCGGCCACTCCAGGCTCGGCCACCACCACCTCTAGATGCGGCACTCTCTCCCCGTTCGAACGCACCCAGCCACGGCCCGAACGAGCCACCATAGCGGTTTTCCGATGAGCTCCCGACGAGCGCCGCCGCGTTTTCGTGCTCGCCGGCGTTTAAACGCCGGCCGGCCGACGTGGCTGACCTGGGGCCACCCCAGGGTCGCTGCCCGTGGGCCCCACGGGCCCCCGTTGACTGGGTTGACCAGTCAACGTGCTGACTGGGCAGCCCCAGTCGCTGACACGCGGGCCCCACCGCGCAGATAATTAAACTAAACCGTTTTTATAATTAAACTTAATTAGTAATATTAATTAGTCACTGACAGGTGGGGTCCAGTAGCTAAATAGATTTAGTTTAAACTAAAACAAACTCTGTTTTATATCAGAGGCTGACAGGTGGGACCCACTGGTCAGGTTTGACCTGACCAGTGCGGCTGTTGACTGCTGATGCAGTGATGACATCATGATGACGTCATAAAACCTTTTCTGTTATTTAAAATAAATCCAGAATTCAAATAAACTTTGAAAAATCATATCTTTTAATCCGTAACTCCGATGAAAATAATTTATATATGAAAATTGCTCAGAATTTCGATACGAATCTAGATACGCCCTCCGTATTCCCATCAGATGCCCCTAGCTAGATGAACATGGAACTTTCGGCCTGTTTTCGATAAATGAATAGTGCTCAACTTTAATAAAATATTTCCAAACAAATTCTTAAAAATAACTAATATGACCTAGACATGTTTTTAGGCAACCCTGCGCTGCACGTTAGCTTAGCACGCTCTGTGTTGCATATGCTTGTGTATTTATCTGTTTCTTCCCCCTCTTCTCTCTCGGTAGAGCCCGACGCTGACGCAGATCCCGAGACCGACGCCGTCCCGGTGATTGGTTCCCCCTCCGACGACCTTGCTTTTGCCACCGAGCAACCAGGCAAGCAACCCCCCCTTGAGCATTTCCGATATCGCCTATGTCTATTCTCTCTTATTCTTGCATTAGAATTGCTGCTACTGCTACTGCTCCTATTACTGTTGCATAGCCTGTTTTTGCTAAATTGTTGATACCTGTCTTTATTCATATACTGCTTAGTGTAGGTTGGGTAGCACTGCTATGGACCCACACTCTCGTAGTTGCCTCGCATAGTACCCTTGTCTCGATCAAGCGATCGAGCCCCTTCCCCTGACCTTCTTCACATCACCGCACAACCCCCCCTAATATGCTCGACTCCGCAGAGTTAACATCGGGTGACGAGGGTGATACCTCCGAACTCACTTCTGATGTTGTCCCTGTATAGCTAACTCGTTGTGGGTTACCGAGGGTGATTCCTCTTCCCATTTCCGACTTAGCTTTTGTCTTGCATCCGCTATGGTGAATACCGCCGAGGGTGATTCCTCCGGTGTCACCTTAACGGGACTTGTCGTTTAGGAGTCCAACGAGGGTGATTCCTCGGATTCCTCATCGGCATTGAAACCACACGGATGCCCTGTTTCACCATACCGTGTTTAAAGACGTATCGATCCCCGAGGCCGGACGTCGCCAGGAACAAAGGCGTGCGGCCAGAGGTATCGTGCGTCTGATGACACTTTGAAGTTACTACTACACATGTTGGATGGAGGCGGGTTGACCCAGAGGGGTACCCGCGAGTGCCTTTGAGGCGTGAGCTGTGGAGTCGGGTGACCAGTGAGGGTACCCGCGAGATAACTACGAGGCGTGGCCGGTCTTTTCCAGTCCTTGTCACAAGTCCTCGAGACGGGACGACGGGGCCAACAGTATCGTAGGCTCTGCTCGTTACCGCGCGCTCCCAATACACTAAGCGATTTGGATATTTGATCCGAGAGGCCTCCGGGCCGATAGCACTAACCACCACGTGGGTGTGAGTGGGTGCTCTGCGTCGTATACATCAGCCGGAGTCGTCACGACGTCAGCGATTGAGCGGCCCGTTCGGATTGGACTTAGGATGCAACCGCGCTTGTATAAGGGGTTGCTAGGTCTGCTACCGAACGTCCTCGCAACGTACGGAGCGCTCGGGGCGATGGCCAAGACCCCCGGGGAGCATAGGATTAGTCCGACGTGCTCGATCCTCTCTGGCGGTATCCGGTCGGGTTGCGTCGTATTGTTTAGCCGAGGGCGGGCACGACCTGATGGTGTGTCCGGTCGGAGTTAAGCGAGCGTGGTGGGTAACTTGGTGCACCCCTGCAGGGAAGAAACAATCTATCGATAGCCTGTCCTACGGTAACGGACACTCGGAGTTGTATCCACTTCGGTACAACTAGAACTGGTGACTTGAGATATGAGGTTGATGTTGCTGCAAACACTATACATTATTATGATGAAACTATTCTGCTCCCTTCTAATTGCTGCAAGACGCTGAAGATGCTAGTCTTCGTCAGGACTAGGCTTTTCCCCCTCTCTACTCTGGCATTCTGCAGTCTAGTCCACCCACATAAAGCCTCCTTTGAAAATAATGCATTGCTAGTATAGATCTGATGTAAGTCTTGCTGAGTACTTTGGATGAGTACTCACGGTTGCTTTGCTTCCTCTTTTGTCCTACCCGCATGATAACCAGACGACGGAGCCTTGATGCCTGCAGCCCCCGTTGACGACTACTACTACCAGCCCGAGGCTGGCTACTACTACTACCCGGCCGGCGAGTACTTCTACGAGGAGCCGGCGGACGACGACCAGGAGTAGGATCGGAGGTCCCAGGCAGGAGGCCTGCGCCTTTTCGATCGTAGCTTTTCTTTTGCCCCGCCTGTGTAAAAGGCCTATCTTCTGCTGTGTTGTATCTGTACCCAGATACCTAACGCTTCCGCTGACTATGTGTGTGACATCATGTTATGTATTCGAGCCCTCGAGGCCCCTGGCTTGTAATATATAACTTGTATGTATTTATTTATGTTTTAGAGTTGTGCTGTGATTCCTTCACGTGAGTCCTTAGGCTTGATCGTGTGCATTGCGTGTATGATTAGTGCACGGTCGGGCCGGGGTCGTCACAGCAGGCCTGCAACTGTCTCCCTCCGGTAATCTGTCAGACACAGGTCCGGAACCGGGAATACTTTCCCGGATGGGTTCCCCTTCTCCGTTATCGGTAACACTGCGTTAGATCGTCATGCTTTGTGATTACTTTCGTTACTGTGTATTTATATTGTTTCCTCTCCCCCTTTCTTCCCGGTAGACCCCGAGACCGCTGACGGTGCCCTGGTGATCGACTACTTCACCGCCGTTGTTCCTTTTCATTTGCCGAACAACCAGGCAAGCAACCCCCCCCCTTGAACATTCCGATATCGCCTATGTCTATTCTCTCTTATTCTTGCATTAGAATTGCTGCTACTGCTGTTGCTCCTATTACTGCTGCATAGCCTGTTTTTGCTATACTGTTGATACCTGTCTTTATTCATAAACTGCTTAGTATAGGTTGTGTAGCACTGCTGTGACCCCGCATTCTCGTAGTTGCCTCGCTTAGTACCCTTGCCTCGATCAAGCGATCGAGACCCTTCCCCTGACCTTCTTCACATCACCACACACCCCCTAGTATGCTCGACTCCGCAGAGTTAACATCGGGTGACGAGGGTGATACCTCCGAACTCACTTCCGATGTTGTCCCTGTAGTATAGCTAGCTCGTTGTGGGTTACCGAGGGTGATTCCTCTTCCCACTTCCGACCTAGTTTTTGTCGTGCATCCGCTATGGTGATTACCGCCGAGGGTGATTCCTCCGGTATCACCTTAACGGGACTTGTCGTATAGGAGTCCAACGAGGGTGATTCCTCGGATTCCTCATCGGCATGGAAACCACACGGATGCCCTGGTTTACCGTACCATGTTTAAAGACGTATCGATCCCCGAGGCCGGACGTCGCCAGGAACAAAGGCGTGCGGCCAGAGGTATCGTGCGTCTGAAGACACTTTGAAGTTACTACTACACATGTTGGATGGAGGCGGGTTGACCCAGAGGGGTACCCGCGAGTGCCTTTGAGGCGTGAGCTGTGGAGTCGGGTGACCAGTGAGGGTACCCGCGAGATAACTACGAGGCGTGACCGGTCATTTCCAGTCCTTGTCACAAGTCCTCGAGACGGGACGACGGGGCCAACAGTATCGTAGGCTCTGCTCATTACCGCGCGCTCCCAATCCACTAAGCGATTTGGATATTTGATCCGAGGGGCCTCCGGGTCCGATAGCACTAACCACCACGTGGGTGTGAGTGGGTGCTCTGCGTCGTATACATCAGCCGGAGTCGTCACGACGTCAGCGATTGAGCGGCCCGTTCGGATTGGACCCTGGATGCAACTGCGTGCTTGTATAAGGGGTTGCTAGGTCTGCAACCGAACGGCCACGTAACGTGCAGGAGCGTCCGGGGCGATGGCCAAGACCCCTGGGGGCATAGGTTAGTCCGACGTGCTTGATCCTCTCTGGCGGTATCCGGTCGGGTTGCGTCGTATTGTTTAGCCGAGGGCGGGCACGACCTGATGGTGTGTCCGGCCGGAGTTAAGCGAGCGTGGTGGGTAACTTGGTGCACCCCTGCAGGGAAGAAAACATCTATCGATAGCCTGTCCTACGGTAACGGACACTCGGAGTTGTATCCACTTCGGTACAACTAGAACTGGTGACTTGAGATATGAGGTTGATATTGCTATAAACACTATACATTATGATGTACTATTCTGCTCCCTTCTAATTGCTGCAAGACCCTGAAGATGCTAGTCTTCGTCAGGACTAGGCTTTTCCCTTCTCTACTCTGGCTTTCTGCAGTCTAGTCCACCCACATAAAGCTTCCTTTGAAAATAATGCATTGCTAGTATAGATCTGATGTAAGACTTGCTGAGTACTTTGGATGAGTACTCACGGTTGCTTTGCTTCCTCTTTTGTCCTACCCGCATGATAAACCAGACGACGGAGCCATGGTGCCCGCAGCCCCTGTTGACGACTACTACTACCAGCCCGAGGCTGGCTACTACTACTACCCGGCCGGCGAGTACTTCTACGAGGAGCCGGCGGACGACGACCAGGAGTAGGATCGGAGGTCCCAGGCAGGAGGCCTGCGCCTTTTCGATCGTAGCTTTTCTTTTGCCCCGCCTGTGTAACAGGCCTATCTTCTGCTGTGTTGTATCTGTACCCAGATACCTAACGCTTCCGCTGACTATGTGTGTGACACTTGTTATGTATTCGAGCCCTCGAGGCCCCTGGCTTGTAATATATAACTTGTATGTATTTATTTATGTTTTAGAGTTGTGTTGTGATTCCTTCACGTGAGTCCTTAGGCCTGATCGTGTGCATTTGCGTGTATGATTAGTGCACGATCGAGCCGGGGTCGTCACACAAGCCGACTTCGGTAGCAGAGCGACGACAACGGCACGCCAGTGGCTCGTTCCGACGACTATAATTCATTTGGGGGTCGCACAATTTTAATGTAACTTTTATTTTGTTTGAGGTGCATTTGTATCTTCGATGAACATTGCTGACCTTGATCATTTTGAAGAAAAATATAGTGAACTGGGGGAGTAGAATATAGTGTTCCGGCGATGCGTCTAGCATCGTTGGTGGGCGTGGGGAGGTGTGTCTCCGGCAGATCTATCTTTGGTGGATTTGTTCGGATCTCGTCGTTGTTCTTCTACGTTCGTGTGTCTTCGGTTTGGATCCTTCCGATCTACGTTATCTTTCATCGGCGATGGTTGCTGTTCTGGGGTGCTGGTCTTATGGGGCCTTAGCACGACGACTTCCTGACTGTCTACTACAACAAGGTGTGCCCGACTCCGGCGATGGAGGGGTGATGACGGCGGCGCGCCTTCGGCTCGCTTCAGTTCTTGTAGTCGTCGCTAGGTGGTCTACGGATCTGGATGTAATTTTTATTTCTGGTGTTCGTTGTACTACCATGATTGAAGATGATAGATTGGAAGTTGTCTCGAAAAAAAAGAATGGAGGGAGTAGAAAATAAGTTTGGCATGGATCCCGGTGTAGCTATCGCGAGCCAAACCGCTGCCACATGGACGGAGGTTTCATCTCCTCCACTGCTCCCTCCAATGTCCAAAAAACTTCTATCTAGTTTAGCTTGGTGAGGCGATGGCAACGCAACGTCCGCTATCCAGTGGCATTAACGACGCGCCGGCTCTCACCACAGCTCGTCCTCCACGCCCGACCATCCTCGCTCCGCCCAACTCGCAGATGCTCACCTCCTCGCTCCCGCCTCCCACCCTGCCGGTCCCAGCCCCCAAGCCTGCCACCAAGCCCAAACCCGCCGCGGCCGTCTCCGTCTCCGTCTCCGCCGCAGCCACGGCCACGGCCCCCCTCGACGCTGGCGGGAGCGGCCGCCTGTCGGCGCTCATCCGCTCCCTCTGCGCCGCCGGCCGCACCGCGGACGCCGCGCGCGCGCTGGACACGGCCGGCGACGCCGCCGGCGTCGTCGCCTATAACGCCATGGTCGCCGGGTACTGCCGCGCCGGCCAGGTCGCCGCCGCGCGCCGCCTGGCGGCCGCCGTCCCGGTCCCGACCAACGCCTACACCTACTTCCCCATCGTGCGCAGCCTCTGCGCGCGGGGACGGATCGCCGACGCCCTCACGGTGCTCGACGAAATGTCCCTCAGGGGCTGCGCGGCCACCCCGCCCATGTGCCACGTCATCCTGGAGGCCGCGTGCAGGGGCGGCGGGTTCAGGAGCGCCGTGAGGGCTCTCGAGGTGCTGCATGCCAAGGGCTGCACGCTGGACTCCGGCAACTGCAACCTCGTCATCAGCGCCATCTGCGAGCAAGGGTGCGTGAACGAGGGAGTAGAGCTGCTGAGGATGCTGCCATCCTTTGGCTGTGAGCCGGACATTGTTAGCTATAACGCGGTGCTCAAGGGCCTGTGTATGGCCAAGAGATGGGAGGACGTGGAGGAGCTCATGGACGAGATGGTTAGGGTGGATTGCCCGCCCAATATCGCCACATTCAATACCCTTGTTGCTTATTTGTGCAGGAACGGGCTGTATGAGCAGGTGCATGAGGCCCTTTCGCAGATGTCAGAGCATGGGTGCACACCGGACTTACGGATGTACGCGACCATCATCGATGGGATTTGCAAGGACGGGCATCACGAGGTTGCAAACGATATTTTGAGCAGGATGCCTTCTTATGGTCTCAAGCCCAATGTTGTCTGCTACAACACTGTGTTGAAGGGCTTATGCAGTGCTGAGCGGTGGGAGGAAGCTGAGGACTTGCTCGCTGAGATGTTTCAGAAGGATTGCCCCCTCGATGACGTGACATTCAATATACTCGTCGATTTCTTTTGCCAAAATGGGTTGGTCGACAGGGTAATTGAACTTCTTGAGCAGATGTTGGAGTATGGTTGCATGCCGGATGTCATCACATACACTACGGTAATCAATGGCTTTTGCAAAGAAGGGCTTGTTGACGAAGCTGTCATGCTTTTAAAAAATATGTCATCCTGTGGATGCAAGCCAAATACCATAAGCTATACTATTGTGTTGAAAGGTTTGTGCAGAGCGGAGCGGTGGGTAGATGCCGAGGAGCTGATCTCTCATATGATTCAACAAGGCTGTCTTCCGAATCCTGTTACATTCAACACGCTCATCAATTTCCTGTGCAAAAAGGGATTTGTGGAGCAGGCAATTGAACTTCTTAAGCAGATGTTAGTGAATGGATGCAGTCCTGACCTTATTAGCTACAGTACGGTGATTGATGGACTTGGTAAAGCTGGTAAGACAGAGGAAGCATTGGAGCTGTTAAATGTTATGATCAACAAAGGGATCACCCCAAATACGATAATTTATTCATCAGTGGCATCTGCTCTGTCTAGAGAAGGTAAAACCGACAAGATTATTCAAATGTTTGACAGTATCCGAGATGCCACAGTAAGGTCTGATGCAGTGCTTTACAATGCTGTCATTTCTTCACTTTGCAAAAGATGGGAAACCGATCGCGCCATTGATTTTTTTGCCTACATGGTGTCGAATGGGTGCATGCCCAACGAATCAACCTACACTATACTTATTAAAGGTTTAGCCAGTGAAGGATTGGTAAGGGAGGCACAAGATTTGTTGAGTGAACTGTGCTCAAGAAGAGCTGTCAGAAAGCACTTGGTGAGACATTTTGGTATTGTATGAACCAACAGCCCTTACCGCCAGATGCTGGTGGAAGGAGGAGATTATTGTGGTGGCATTGGCAGGATGGATTTGCCTACTTGAAGCTTCAGCAGCTCATGAAGGTTGGTAGGTGAAACTGTGAAAGCTTGTAGGTTGCTTTTTTTTGCACTGTATGATGTAGTGCCTTCTAATTGTAGTTTCTGATAGGTCAAAGGTGGATAGTTAAGTTATACATACAGAGGTATCTTTTTCAATGAATTCTTATTGTGGGTACCAATAGGGCTATAACATTAGCTACACCTACTTGTTCATAGCCTGTTAGAACTTGGAAATGTTAATCTGATGGAGCGACTACCTTGGTGTTTTTACTTTTTGGTTGTTTTACTAAACGTTACAGATACTTAAGCAGAATTAGTACTTAGCTGTTCCAATTGGATTCCAACTAATCCTTTATTTAACGCAACTCCTGTGAGAAAAACATAACTAAATGCACTAAATAACCATATGTAAAATATCCATGTAGGAAATATAAAAATAAACAAAATAAGGGAGACTAACTGATAGAAAATGCATGTCCTAACTGTTTGTACATGTATATGTACATGCCTTAGCATTGCCATAGCAATTGTATCTGTAATGGGAGCCAGTTGTAATTTCTACCGGCTAAACTTCTCAAATTCTAATGCTAAACTTGACCTAATCATCGGTGGATTCAGTTTAATTTCAGCCTCTTTTCGGCTAATTAACATCTACTACCTCTGTTCCTAAATATAAGTCTTTTTAGAGATTTCAATATAGACTACATATGGATGTATATAGATGTATTTTAGAGGGTAGATTCACTCATTTTGCTCCGTATGTAGTTCGTTCATACTAGAAACTCTAAAAAGACTTATATTTAGGTACGGAGAGACTTATATTTAGGAACGGAGGGAGTACGGAACAACATAAACCCTTCTTCATGGGAGCCAGTTGTAATTTCTACCAGATCATAAATTTGCCTTGCTGATAGATTTAGGAAAACATTGTGGAAGGGACACTGTAAAGTCATTACGTTGAGTTAGTTGTAAGTTGTACAGTAACTGTGTCTTTAGAAATTTGTTTTCACAATAGGTTTTGCTTTGCAACCTCGAAGAGTTATCCATTGTACCTTAAATCATAAAACTGCAGGAACGAAAAGCAGATTGGAAACAATTCAATTTACTGCATGTACAATGATGCCATCATAGCGGTATCTCATAGCATAACTTGG
>LR738715.1:60097048-60233463 GCA_902687465.1 Secale cereale
AAAAGGAATACGAGATTTGTCTTTTCTCTTAGCTAAGAGATGATGTCTTAGTAAGAAAGATGAGACATTCATCTCCACTGTACGAGATATCTTCTTCTATTCACACGCCCCATATATGAGGGTCTGGTAGCATTAGACACTGGAGATAACACGAGATGATTCATTGCATACCATGTTTTATTGACTTCTCTAAATGATCTGGAATATATAAGAGAAGATTGCTTTTATTAACCAATGTATAAGCCCTTACACTACAAGGATGTGCGCCTCATATGTGTGATTTTGCTGCGACATTTATATATTGGATTAATATTACTCTCCTCATCTCACATAGTTTAAGAGCTTAGAAAATCAGTTTTCTATGAACAAAGAAATAATTAAAGAAATTTGTAAAATAATTATCTAAAATGTTAGGAAATAAATTTGATTTTTTTTCCGATCATATCAGAAAAGAAAATAAATGTTAAAGTACGTGGTTTTGGCGTATGTTTGGGGTATTCGGCGTTGTTTACTCAGTAACTAATACTTCCTCCATCCCAAAATAAGTGACTCAACTTTGCACTAAAGTCAGTACAAACTTGAGTCATTTATTTTGGGACGGAGGGAGTACTATACCCTATCCATTTACGTTCAATAATTCAGATGGTCTTCAAAAGTAGATTAACTACATAGGTGTCGCACAACGGCAAAGACAAAATGTACAATTGATTAACTACATCAGGATTATTATACTAATTATAACCTGGAGATAATATGGTGGTAACTATTTCTTTCACCTAAACGGCTATATGAATTACACCATTGCTATGATGGTTAACCTGAATAACCATTTAACCATATCAGTGTTATAGCGGTAACTGTAAGACCGACAACTAACTGCACTGATGATATTGTGACAACCTATGTTTTAAAGGTGTCCGTAAGGCGACGCCTAGGCGTCGAAGCACCCCCCCCCCCCTCCCTAGCGCTTTGCAAATATGCCCGCTTTAGGCGCCTAGGCGTCGAGGCGCCCCCAGCGCCTTAAAGCAAAGCGTCGCCTTAAAAAAACATAGATGACAACAATAATATGCACAATTGGGTAACAACATTAATTCATGATGAATGTTTATCTAAAAGGTCGGGTAACTATACCATTAATTGCTATAGCAGTAGCTCATTGCTAATGTATTGGAGCTTTGGTTCATATTTACTTGGACCACAACATGTTCAGATATCTCACATAATATAACAATGTTATTTTTTTAATAAAGTTATAACCCCGCCACGAGGAAGCGGCTACCTTATCGTGAGATTTTTAAACAGACGCACCAAAAGAGTAAAATGAGATACAATGCTTCTAATTAAGCCGATCTAATGCACACTTGATTACTGTAAGTTGATTTGAATTAGGCAGGGCTGAAGTGAGCACCATGATGATTTGATCCCCAGGTCGTGGCCAGTGGCTTCTTCTAGCTATGACCGATGACTTCTCGACTGTTGCATCAACAATGTTAGCCTGGCTGTGAGATTATTTCAAAAACTAGAGGATGCAAACTTTAACGGCGTCTCGCCGATGAGTTCAAGAGAAAGACATTGATATACCCAATGACCTATGTGTTCTTTTTCTCCTTGTGTAAGGAAGGTCATGTAAGGTTTGGACAATTTTAATACATATATAATATCTTTCTTTTTTTGAAAAAAATACATATATAATCTACGTAAAAAAGTGTGTTGTTGCTTTGAACTTCCTCCCTTCGCCCAATTGCCTAAACCAACTTTACTGGAAATTTTGCTAATTATTTTACTGGAAATTAAATGTACGAACTAACCCTGTTTTTTTATTATGTACGCCCATAGGTATACATTACTTATATTCATGAAAATAATGATACATACTAGATGAAATGTATGTAAGCAACATAAAATAAGGAAGATACAAACAGTTGTACCAGTGCATTAGAGCAACTCCAACGACCCAAACGGGCGCGCGCTTTGTCCAACTCCAACTCGAGCATCTTGGTTTGCTTCTCCGCATCGAGCTCAAGCCTCTTTCTTTGGATCTTCATGAAGATGTTCATTTGCTCTTCCTTGTCTTGCCGACGCTTCTCCTCCCTTGTGTCCTTCTTGGTCATCATGCCCTCAACCCTCCAGAGTGGCATGCAAGGCAATGGGCGACGCATCGCGCTTGTACTCCTTCTTGGAGTTGGTCTCCCCCCGTAGCCGTGGCTTCTCGCCCTCCCCATGCTCCTCGACGGCTCCCCCACGCACCTAGGGGGCGGCATATTGCGCCTTGAGCTTCTCCTCCCCGTTGATGACCATCCAACAATGGGTGAGAGTGAAGGACTTGCCTTCGTGTTGCGCCTTGTATGCCTCCAAAGATTGAAATTCCTACAAATGAATAGCATGCAAGCATATGTCCAAATGGATATGCAAGCACAACGGTCAACGGATACACGAAGAGGGGCACATGTATACCATATCTTTGATGCTAAGGCCGCTCATGGGACGTGCCTCGATGCTCTCAAGGGTGACACAAAACTTGTTGCACTCTTTTGTATTACTCTCCGTCGCTTCGAGAGAGACACCCACCCGCACTTGCTCTCCATTTGGTATGGCGCGAACTTCTTGCGTTCATGATATTCACGATGAACACGTAGCCAAAAAGTAGATGCATTTTGCTCAGCGCTGACCTTGGGGTCTTGTCCAATGTCCCTCCAACACTTACAAAGGAGCTTGTCCTTCGGTTGCGTGTATGCCTTCGCCCGCTTGCTTTTGTGCTTCTTGTTTGCGGCGGCTTGGTTGGAGAGCTCGTTGTCGAACAAAGGCTCCCCGTCGATGTCCACTTCTCCCTCTTCCTCAAGGTCGTAGTCCTCCGGGAATTCGTGGTCGAGCGGGAAGGTGCTACGCATGTCGACTTGGTCTTGCATGAAGGGATCGACCATGCCAGCATTGCCTTGATCAAAGGTGGCGGGCATGAAGGGGCCTCGATCGTCTTGGCTTTGGGTCTCGTCGGGATCGAAGGTAGCCGCACTTGCACTGTCTGTGAAGGCAGCGGCTCCTGCATCGCCTTCGAAGACGATGTTCTCGATGATGAAACGGTTGGCCGTCTCGGCGTCATCGGTGGCTGGCATTCCGTCGAACACGTTGCGGGCGTCGGGACACATGTCAGCTGGTATCTCCCCCGCGTGTTTCGTCGTGCACAAGGAGGATGATCCACCAACCACCGGTGTGGCGTTGAGGTCGATGGCCATGGGCGCGGGCGTGAGTGTGGACGGCGCCACCACTCTCACATCCGGTGAGCATTCCCCGGAGAAATGGGAGGCTTGCGGATGGGGATGGAAGCCGGGGATCGGCTGCGTGGCAGACGCACACGGCGACTCTGGTAGTACCACCCAAGGAAATGCCGACGAGGCCGTGCTGGCTACGGCCACAGCGGTGCTACTTCTCGAGCTTGCATTGTATTCCCTCGAAGAGGAAAGGGTGATGCAGCACAGTAGCGTAAGTATTTCCCTCAGTTTTTGAGAACCAAGGTATCAATCCAGTAGGAGACCAAGCGTGAGTCCCTCGCACCTGTACAAACAAATAAGAACTTTGCAGCCAACACGATAAGGGGTTGTCAATCCCTTTACGGTCACTTACGAAAGTGAGATCTGATAGATATGATAATTTGATATTTTTTGTATTTTTTGATATAAGAACAGAAAGTAAAAACGGAAAAGTAAAGTAGATTGTAGATTGATATGTTGAGAATAGACCCGGGGGGCATAGGTTTCTCTAGTGGCTTCTCTCATGATAGCAGAATTCTACGGTGGGTGAACAAATTACTGTCGAGCAATTGATAGAAAAGCGAATAATTATGAGACTATCTAGGCATGATCATTATATATAGGCATCACGTCCAAAACAAGTAGACCGAAACGATTCTGCATCTACTACTATTACTCCACACATCGAGCGCTATCAAGCATGCATCTAGAGTATTAAGTTCATAAGAACAGAGTAACGCCTTAAGCAAGATGACATGATGTAGAGGGATAAACTCAAATAACATGATATAAACCCCATCTTTTTATCCTCGATGGCAACAATACAATACGTGCCTTGCTTCCCCTACTGTCATTGGGAAAGGACACCGCAAGATTGAACCCAAAGCCAAGCACTTCTCCCATTGCAAGAACTATGGATCTAGTAGGCCAAACCAAACCAATAATTCGAAGAGACTTGCAAGGATATTATAATCATACATAAAAGAGTTCAGAAAAGAACCAAATATTTCTCAAAGATAATCTTGATCATAAACCCACAATTCATCGGATCTCGACAAACACACCGCAAAAAGAGATTACATCGAATAGATCTCCTTGAAGACCAAGGAGAACTTGGTATTGAGATCCAAAGAGAGAGAAGAAGCCATCTAGATACTAGCTATGGACCCGAAGGTCTATGGTAAACTACTCACAACTCATGGTGAGGCGATGATGATGATGTAGAAGCACTCCATGGAAGACCCCCCCCCCCCCTCCGGCGGAGCTCCAAAACAGGCCCCAAGATGGGATCTCACGGGAACAGAAGGTTACGGTGGTGGAACTAGGGTTTTCTCTATTCGTCTGATGTTTTCGGGGTACGTAGGTATATATAGGAGGAAGGAGGGCACCGGGGGCCAAACGTGGGGCCCATGAGGCAGGGGGCGCGCCCTGTAGGGGGGGCGCCCCCACCCTCGTGGACGCCACGTTAGCCCTATTCCGTGGTTCTCAAGTCTCCCGTGCATATTTTGCTCCAAAAATATATCTCCCGAAGTTTCATTCCGTTTGGACTCCGTTTGATATTCCTTTTCTGTAAAACCCTGAAATAGGAAAAAAACAACAATCTGGACTGGGCCTTTGGGTTAATAGGTTAGTCCCAAAAATAATATAAAAGTGTATAACAAAGCCCATTAAACATCCAAAACATCATAAGTAATAGCATGGAACAATCAAAAGTCATCCCTACAAAATCATATAGTCTGGCTATGCTCCCTCTTCATCACACAAAATATTCATATCATGCACAACCCCGGTTTCAGCCATGCACTTGTTTTCATACTCTATTCTTTCAAAGCTTTCAACTTTCACGCAATACATGAGCGTGACCCATGGATATATCACTATGGGTGTAATAGAGTGTTGGTTGTGGAGAAGACAAAAAGGAGGGAGATAGTCTCACATCGACTAGGCGTATCAATGGACTATGGAGATTCCCATCAATAGATATCAATGTGAGTGAGTAGGGATTGCCATGCAACGGATGCACTAGAGCTAAAAATGTATGAAAGCTCAACAAAAGAAACTAAGTGGGTGTGCATCCAACTTGCTTGCTCACGAAGACCTAGGGCATTTGAGGAAGCCCATCCTTGGAATATACAAGCCAAGTTCTATAATGAAAATTCCCACTAGTATATGAAAGTGACTAAACATGAGACCCTCTATCATGAAGAACATGGTGCTACTTTGAAGCACAAGTGTGGAAAAAGATAGTAGCAATTGTCCCTTTTTCTTTTTCTTTTTCTTTTTTCTCTTTTTTTAATTTTTTTGGAGGGGGCTTCTTTTTTGTTTGGCCTTTCCTCACATGGGACAACGCTCTAATAATGATGATCATCACACTTTCATTGATTTACAACTCGATATTACAACTCGATAATAGAACAAAGTATGATTCTATATAAATGCCTCCGGCGGTGTACCGGGATGTGCAATGAATCAAGAGTGACATGTATGGAAAATTATGCATGGTGGCTTTGCCACAAATACGATGTCAACTACATGATCATGCATGGCAATAGGACAATATGAAGCGTGTCATATGAACGGAACGGTGGAAAGTTGCATGGCAATATATCTCGGAACGGCTATGGCAATGCCATGATAGGCAGGTATGGTGGCTGTTTTGAGGAAGATATATGGTGGCTGTTTTGAGGAAGGTATATAGTGGGTGTATGGTACCGGCGAAAGTTGTGCGGTACAAGAGAGGCTAGCAATGGTGGAAGGGTGAGAGTGTGTATAATCCATGGACTCAACATTAGTCATAAAGAACTCATATACTTATTGCAAAAATTTACGAGTCATCAAAACAAAGCAATCAACGCATGCTCCTAGGGGGGAGGTTGGTAGGATTTAACCATCGCGCGCCCCCGACCTCCACACAAAGGATGACACTCTACAAATACCTCATGCTCTAACTTCATCACATAGCGGTTCACCATACGTGCATGCTACGGGAATCACAACCTTTAACACAAGTATTTCTCAATTTCATAATAACTCCACTACCATGACTCTAATATCACTATCCTCATATCTCAAAACAATTATCAAGCATCCAACTTCTCATCATATTCAATGCACTTAGTATGAAAGTTTTTACTACATTCATCTTGGATTCCTATCATGTTAAGGCTAGTTCTATAGCCAAAGCACACTACCATGCTGTTCTAATAGACTCTCAAAAGGATATAAGTGAAGCATGAGAGATCAACAATTTCTTCAAAATAAAATCACCACCGTGCTCTAAAAGATATAAGTGAAGCACTAGAGCAAAAACTATTTAACTCAAAAGATATAAGTGAAGCACATAGAGTGTTCTAACAATTCCTAGGCCATATTTATCTCTCTCAAGAAGGTGTGTCCAGCAAGGATGATTATGGCAACTAACAAGCAAAGACTCAAATAATACATGACGCTCCAAGTAAAACACATATCATGTGGTGAATAAAAATATAGTCCCGAGTATAGTTACCGATAGATGAAGACGAAAGAGGGGATGCCTTCCCGAGGCATCCCCAAGCTTAGGCTTTTGGTTGTCCTTGAATTTTACCTTGGGGTGCCTTGGTCATCCCCAAGCTTAGGCCCTTGCCACACTTTGTTCCGTAGTCCATCAAAGCAATACTCAAACCTTGAAAACTTCACAACACAAAACTTAGACAAAAATCTCGTGAGCTCCGTTAGTATAAGAAAACAAACCACCACCCAAAGGTACTGTAATTAACTAATTCTTTGTTTATATTGGTGTTAAACCTACTGTGTTCCAACTTCTCTATGATTCATATCCTCCAATACTACTCATAGATTCATCAAAATAAGCAAACAACACACTAAAAACAGAATCTGTCAAAAACAGAACAGTCTGTAGTAATCTATAACTTTTGAATACTTCTGTAACTCCAAAAAAATTGAAATAATTTGGTAAACGTGAGGAATTTTTCTATTAATCATCTTAAAAAAGAATCAACTAAATATCACGATCCAGTAAAATCTGGTGACTATTCTAGTGAGCGCTAACGTTTTTGTTTTTTACAGCAAGATCATATAAACTTCACACAAGTCTTCCCAAAGGTTCTACTTGGCATAAACACTAATTAAAACACAAAACCACATCTAAACAGAAGCTAGATGCAATATTTATTCCTAAATAGAAGCAAAAACAAAAAATATAAAATTGGGTTGCCTCCCAACAAGCGCTATCGTTTTACGCCCCTAGCTATGCACGATACATGGATAGATCTAGGTATTGCCATATTTGATTTTTAATTTTTTGGTGGAGTCGTGTTCGAGTCCGGGAGGCTCTTTACGTTTCCCTTCATATTCGGAAATCTTTAGATCTAACGAATCCAACCGCTTATTGCAAAGGGTAATCAACATATTCATGCGGTGGAGATTCCCACTAACACTCTTAAGAGGTTCAAGAGACTTCTGTAAATTTTTTGTTACTTTGCAAATTTTCTCAAAAACTTGTGTCCCTTCCTGGGTTGGATGTGACCCTTTTTGAGGAGGTAGTGTTCCCACTATTCCCTCTATAATTTCATGCTCAATACTAGGATCAACTTCGATAAAATTCCCTTTGGCAACGCAATCCAAGAGTTGTCTATGGGACATATTTAATCCAATATAAAAATTGCGAAGCAAGATTCTAAAATTCACCTCTAAGATGCAATTACGATAAGATTCCATCATCCTAAACCAAGCATCTTTTAAGTTTCCTCCTTGCTTTTGCTTGAAGTGAGGACCTTCAAACTCGGGAGACAAAGGAGCGGATAAGGGGCTAGCCATGACGGCAAGGCAAAGCGAACGACAAAACACACGGCAAAAAGAAGGGCAAATAAAACGGCAAGGGTGAAGTGGGGGAAAGGAAAACCAGAGGCAAATAAATGTAATGCGAAGGATAAGGGTTTGTGATAGGTACTTGGTATATGACTTTTGTGTAAGCCTCCCCGGCAACGGCGCCAGAAATTTTTCTTGCTACTTCTCGAGCTTGCGTTGTATTCCCTCGAAGAGGAAAGGGTGATGCAGCACAGTAGCGTAAGCATTTCCCTCTATTTTTGAGAACCAAGGTACCAATCCAGTAGAGACCACGCGCGAGTCTCTCGCACCTGTACAAACAAATAAGAACTTCGCAGCCAACATGATAAGGGGTTGTCAATCCCTTTACGGTCACTTACGAAAGTGAGATCTGGTAGATATGATAGTTTGATATTTTTGGTATTTTTTGATATAAGAACAGAAAGTAAAAACGGAAAAATAAAGTAGATTGTAGATTGATATGTTGAGAATAGACCCGGGGGGCATAGGTTTCTCTAGTGGCTTCTCTCATGATAGCGATATTCTAGGGTGGGTGAACAAATTACTGTCGAGCAATTGATAGAAAAGCGAATAATTATGAGACTATCTAGGCATGATCATTATACATAGGCATCACGTCCGAGACAAGTAGACCGAAATGATTCTGCATCTACTACTATTACTCCACACATCGACCGCTATCCAGCATGCATCTAGAGTATTAAGTTCATAAGAACAGAGTAACGCCTTAAGCAAGATGACATGATGTAGAGGGATAAACTCAAATAACATGATATAAACCCCATCTTTTTATCCTCCATGGCAACAATACAATACATGCCTTGCTGCCCCTACTGTCAATGGGAATGGACACCGCAAGATTGAACCCAAAGCCAAGCACTTCTCCCATTGCAAGAACTATAGATCTAGTAGGCCAAACCAAACCAATAATTCGAAGAGACTTGCAAGGATATTATAATCATACATAAAAGAGTTCCAAAAAGAACCAAATATTTCTCAAAGATAATCTTGATCATAAACCCACAATTCATCGGATCTCGACAAACACACCGCAAAAAGAGATTACATCGAATAGATCTCCTCGAAAACCGAGGAGAACTTGGTATTGAGATCCAAAGAGAGAGAGAAGAAGCCATCTAGATACTAGCTATGGACCCGAAGGCCTGTGGTAAACTACTCACAACTCATGGTGAGGCGATGATGATGATGTAAAAGCACTCCGTGGAAGATCCCCCCTCCGACGGAGCTCCGGAACAGGCCCCAAGATGGGATCTCACGGGAACAGAAGGTTGCGGCGGCGGAACTAGGGTTTTCTCTGTTCGTCTGATGTTTTCAGGGTACATAGGTATATATAGGAGGAAGGAGGGCACCGGGGGCCAAACGTGGGGCCCATGAGGTAGGGGGCGCGCCCCGCGCGCCCCCCACCCTCGTGGACGCCACTTCAGCCCTATTCCGTGGTTCTCAAGTCTCCCGTGCATATTTTGCTCCAAAAATATCTCTCCCGAAGTTTCATTCCGTTTGGACTCCGTTTGATATTCCTTTTCTGTAAAACCCTGAAATAGGCAAAAAACAGCAATCTGGACTGGGCCTTTGGGTTAATAGGTTAGTCCCAAAAATAATATAAACATGTATAACAAAGCCCATTAAACATCCAAAACATCATAAATAATAGCATGGAACAATCAAAAATTATATATACGTTGGAGACGTATCAGGCGGTGCCGACAAGCCTACGATGGCTTGGGTCTAACCGTAGGTAGAGCAGGGCCTCCCTCGTTGCTGCGACGACTCGGGCATTGGTTTCCTCCTGATGTGCGGCGGCAGAGAGGGCCACAGCGGCCACGACTTCAAGCTTGCGGTCCTGCATGTGCCTCCGGCCCTTCCTCTTGGCTGACTTCACGACCCGCTGCTCAGGCGTCAACACCTTCTTCTTGGGCAGTGCCACCGGCTTGCGGGTGGTGAAGCTTGCCTCTGGCAAAGGCGACGGAGGTGAGGCCGGAGGAGGCGAGGAAGTCAAGGCCGACGACTGATACGTCCAAAACGTATCTATAATTTCTGCTTGCTCCATGCCTCTTTTGGGTGATATTGCTATGATATTTATAGACTTCCATACACTTTTGATCATATTTGGACTAACCTATTAACTTAGTGCACCCCAATGCCAGTTTCTGTTTTCTGCTGTTTTTGTATTTCAGTTTTTCCCATTACGAGAACTGCCAGAAAAATCCCGGAAAAATTATATAAAAAATCAGCGTTCCAGAAGGTTCCCGGTAGCCAAAGTACAGCCGGGGGGGCCACCAGGGCTCCAGGCGCCCTGGTGGCGCGCCCCCCCTGGGCCGCGCCGGGGGGGGCGCCTGGGCCCCCCGAGCCTCGTCTGGTGCCCCCCTTTGGCATATATTTACACCGCATCGCAGAAACCCTGATTCCAGACCCCTTTTCTCCAGACGCAATCCCGATCTCCGCCGCCATCGCCATCAAGCTTCGGGGGACCAGAATTCCTGTGCCGGCACCCTGCTGGGACGGGGAAGTGCCCCCGGATTCATCTCCATCGACGTTGCTTCCTCCCTCCATGATGCGGGAGTAGTTCCTCCTCGGGGCTGAGGTTTCTACCAGTAGCTATGTGGTCAATTCTCTCTCCCATGATGTGATCTTCGTTGTGATCACAGGCTATGTTAATCTAGGGTGATCCCATGATATTTCCCCTTCCTCTATGTATTGGATTGATGTACTCACTTGTCTTTATCTAGTATAATCCCCGAGACCAAGGTGACAGCGGTCTATTGGACATGGATTAGAAAAATATTTTCATGAGTGATTTCCTCTCTTGTGTGTTGATTGAAGATTGAGAATCTCTTGGTGCTTGTCTTTGACTATCCTTTAGATATGTTGTGGTGATTGTGGGACTCTCTTTGGATGGCCGCGGTGACATTGGGAAATCCTTAGATTGAGAACTACGAACTTTGAGGTGTGCTTTTGTAGCCCTACATAATTCTCGTCCTCTCTTGACCACGGAGGAATGACCTTCGGGTGCGTCTCCATTGCATGTTTTATGGGAAATATCATGTGATTCGATTATGTTAATGTTGTTGGGAGTTGCCACTAGTGAAAGTATGAAGCCTAGGCCTTGTTTCCACCATTGCAATACCATTTGTGCTCACGTTTACCACTTGTTTGCTTGCTGCACTTTTTATTACAGATTTATATTACTTTGTTTTGCCATCCATATCACTTGCCATTTAACATCTCTTCGCCGAACTAGTGCACCTATACATCTAACAAGTGTATTAGGTGTGTTGGGGACACAAGAGACTTCTTGTATCTTCTTGAGAGAGACCATCTTCAACCTCTACTTCCCTGAGTTCGATAAACCTTAGGTCATCCACTTGAGGGAAATTGCTGCTGTCCTACAAACCTCTGCGCTTGGAGGCCCAACATAGTCTACAAGAGTAGAAGCGTGTGTAGACATCAAGCTATTTCTGGCGCCGTTGCCGGGGAAGTGAGTGCTTGAAGGTATATCTTTAGATCTTGCAATTAAATCTTTTTGTTTCTTGTTTTTATTTTCACTAGTTTTGCTTAATGGAAAACAACAAAAATATGAGAGAGCTTTATAAGCTCTACCTTGAACTTGGACATGATGTGTTCGAGGAGAAAATTAAAAAACCTTTGGAACTTTATTTGCATAACAATCATGATGGTGGTGCTGTTATTAGTATGTTTTTATTTAATATCAATATTGCTAATGACATGGAAAGCTCTAAGCTTGGGGATGACACGTTTGATGAACATGATATTTTTAGTCCCCCAACTTTTGAGGAGAAAATTTACTTTGATGATACTATGCCTCCTATATATGATGATTACAATGATGAATATGATATTTTCAGTCCACCTACTATTGAGGATAAAATTTATTATGATTATGATATGCCTCCTAAATACGATGATTACCATGATGGTTATGATTGTCTTACTCTCACTATTCCTAATAAGAAAGATTTTGCTTATATGAAGAGTAATGACACTTTTATGCTTTTGGATCATGGAAATAATGCCTTATGTGATAGTTATATTGTTGAGTTCATCCATGATGCCACTGAAATTTATAATGAGAGAGGGAGACATGGTTCTAAATATCTTAATAATAAGAAGTTTCCTCTTTTTATGGTGAATATTTTGAAGTTATGCTTGTTTTGCCTTCCTATGCTTATTGCTTTGTGCTTCAATGAATTATTCTATTGCAATATTCATATGCATAGGAAGCATGTTAGGCTTAAATGTGTTTGGTATTTGCTTCTTGATGCTCTCTTTTGTTCTTCAACTCTTATTCCTACGAGAGCATCATTAAAGTCTTATGCCTAGCTTAAAGGCATAAAAGAAAGCGCTTTTGGGAGGCAGCCCACAATGAATAAAGTTTTATTTTGCTTTTGTTGTGTCTTGATGTTGTTACTACAGTAGCATCATCATTGTATCTTTGCTTTTCAATTTTGTGCCAAGTATAGCCTCTGATTGCAAGAAAGTTCAAAAGTTGTGACGTGCTGTCCAGGAAACAGATTCTGTCCTTGGATAGAAAAATTCGTATAAAATCACCAGATCATCTTTTTGGTCTGAATTTTTTTGAAAGCGTGCTCTATATAATTGTCTTTCGTGCGTCTGTTTTGAGTTTTTTGATTAGAGTTGCAGAAGTGCCCCGGAAAAATCGTTTACTACCTGCTGTTCTGTTTTTCACCGATTCTGTCCTGTTTTGCCTTTCCTTCATTTTGCAAACCTAGAGCTTGCTTTTTCTTTGCAAAAACTTTTTGGCAATCTTGAGAAACAGTAGAACTTCAAGAATATCTTTATTTCCAGCAAGGAACAATTATTTTATTATGGGTACTAACCTCGCTAATCAGATTATGATGAGTTATGTATGAAGGGAGTTTTCAAGTGTGCGAGGGAAGATGATAAAAAGATTCAGGAGTGTCAAACGCTCAAGCTTGGGGATGCCCCCGTGCACCCCCAAGAAATATTCAAGGAGACTCAAGCGTCTAAGCTTGGGGATGCCCCCGTGCATCCCCTTCTCCATCAACATTATCAGTTCGTCTTTCGTTCCACTATATTTTAATCACTTCATGTGTTATGTGCTATGCTTGGAGCGTCTTGTTTTAGTTTTCCTTTTAGTTTTCTTTAGCTTTTCATAACGAGGCGGAACTCAGCTTTCTTTATGTGGGAGAGAAACACGCTCCACTTCTACCTAGAACATAACATAGAATTTTCATGTCTATCCTTGCTGTGTGTGTTCTTTGTCTTTTAATAGCTACTATCATGCTTAGCTCTTAGTATTCATGCTTATCTTTTTAAAGAGCTTTTGTTTAGTTGGTTGCTTGAACTCTCTTTAGTTATCATGCTTATCTTATTAAGAGAGTTTGCTTCCGTTGCATTGGTTGATATGTCTATGATAAAGATGCTACGTGCATAATGGCGCTTACTAGTTCATGTTTTCTTATGGTTAGTCTCAAATAGCTGGGGGGTTCCCAATGTGTTATTGGAGTACCAACATGATTTGTTTGCCTATGATGTGGTATGGTTTAGTAATATATTCCTTCGAGAATTTATTTTGATTGACTTGGCGTATGCTCACGCATATTTAAGACTGTAAAGGAAGTCTGTCAAGCCTTGATAATCTTTTGTTTCTGAGTAGCGATATAACTTCCATGCCTGATTCAATGTTGCTTTGTCGCTCTGCATGATTATGACCGTCATTGCTCTCTTAGTTGGTCGCTCCCAGTCTTTTGCTAACCTCCACCTGTACTAAGCGGACTGACTGCTTGTGCATCCACATTCTTTTATACCAGTTATGCCATATGAGTCCACCATACCTTCCTACATGGTATTTACCTGCCATTCCTAACGGAGACTTGCATGTACCATCTCAAAATTATTCAAAGAAAAATGCATTCCTATTTTGTGCCTCTGTTGTAAGTCCATGAGGAAGTAGTAGTTAATTCATAATCTTTTTAAGTTGGACAAGCTTCACCCGGGATTGCATGTATAATGTGCAAACCCATAATACGAGAAGGAACTGGCATTGAGTGCGCCCGGCTCAAAATTAATATAACAAACAAACCCTCCTTCACGCTTTGTTCATGAGAAATCAGAAAACTTTGGCAGTGATAAACAACGGAGATTAAGAGGATGTGATCGTCCTCATTCGGGAGCCGTTCCTCGAAACTTGTCCATCTCAAGAAGTGATTGAGTTGTCTGCTAGCATTCGTTGACGAAACATGCATGATCTAAAAAAAATTATTATTACCTCTGTTTTAAAACCAAGAGCTCTGGTACATGTTTTGTCTTTGTTTCCGACTACGGGTTTTCAACCTTGCCAACAAAAGCCACGGTTCGAGAGTCTCCACCTTCTTTTAAAGCACCAACTACTGAGAGCATGATTGTCATTCTGAGTGTAATGTGCATTGTCCCAAAGTAGCATTGTCTTTTGCATGATTGTGATATCGTTTATTCTGAAATCATTGTATCTAGTCATCACTTAAACCTTGGAGGTGCCCCTGCATTTATGTTTTGCTTCACTAAAGGGGGCAAGCAAGATATCACTTTATCATATTTGCACACCATGTTCATTACAAATCTATTTGATGTTTCAGTATCATATTGTAAAACTTTCAGTTCTTTGTGATTTTCTCATGAGGCAACTTAATTACTATAGATTCATTGTCTCAGTAAGCTATGACTATGAAAAAGTCCTATATGGTTAATAGCATGTCACCACAGAAATTATTCTTGTTATCATTTACCTACTCGAGGACGAGCAGGAATTAAGCTTGGGGATGTTGATACGTCCAAAACGTATCTATAATTTCTGCTTGCTCCATGCCTCTTTTGGGTGATATTGCTATGATATTTATACACTTCCATACACTTTTGATCATATTTGGACTAACCTATTAACTCAGTGCACCCCAGTGCCAGTTTCTGTTTTCTGCTGTTTTTGTATTTCAGTTTTTCCCATTACGAGAACTGCCAGAAAAATCCCGGAAAAATTATATAAAAAATCAGCGTTCCAGAAGGTTCCCGGTAGCCAAAGTACAGCCGGGGGGGGGGCACCAGGGCTCCAGGCGCCCTGGTGGCGCCCCCCCCCTGGGCCGCGCCGGGGGGGCGCCTGGGCCCCCCGAGCCTCGTCTGGTGCCCCCCTTTGGCATATATTTACACCGCGTCGCATAAACCCTGATTCCTGACCCCTTTTCTCCAGACGCAATCCCGATCTCCGCCGCCATCGCCATCAAGCTTCGGGGGACCAGAATTCCTGTGCCGGCACCCTGCCGGGACGGGGAAGTGCCCCCGGATTCATCTCCATCGACGTTGCTTCCTCCCTCCATGATGCGGGAGTAGTTCCTCCTCGGGGCTGAAGTTTCTACCAGTAGCTATGCGGTCAATTCTCTCTCCCATGATGTGATCTTCGTTGTGATCACATGCTATGTTAATCTAGGGTGATCCCATGATATTTCCCCTTCCTCTATGTATTGGATTGATGTACTCACTTGTCTTTATCTAGTATAATCCCCGAGACCAAGGTGACAGCGGTCTATTGGACATGGATTAGAAAAATATTTTCATGAGTGATTTCCTCTCTTGTGTGTTGATTGAAGATTGAGAGTCTCTTGGTGCTTGTCTTTGACTATCCTTTAGATATGTTGTGGTGATTGTGGGACTCTCTTTGGATGGCCGCGGTGACATTGGGAAATCCTTAGATTGAGAACTACGAACTTTGAGGTGTGCTTTTGTAGCCCTACATAATTCTCGTCCTCTCTTGACCACGGAGGAATGACCTCCGGGTGCGTCTGATACGTCTCAAACGTATCTACTTTTCCAAACACTTTTGATATTGTTTTGGCGTCATTCTTGCATGATTTGAACTAAACTAACCCGGACTGACGCTGTTTTCAGCAGAGCTGCCTGTATGGTTTATTTGTGTGCAGGAAAACGGATTTTTAGGTATCTCAGAAAAATCCACGAAAAATCACATAAAATCCACGCACCCGAAGGAACCAGGTGCCAGAAGTGGGGCCAGAGGGGGGCCAGGGGGTGCCCAGGCGCCCTGTGGGCGCGTCCCCCCCCCCTGGGCCGCGCCGGGGGGCCGCCTGGGTGGGTCCCACACCCCCTGGTGCCCTACTTTGCCTCGTATTTTTACTCCCGACGCAGAAACCCCAGATCAGAAGTTCTTTCGCAGTTTTCCGTCGCGGAGCCGCCGCCACCCTCTGTTCTTCCTCGGGAGGGCTAATCTGGAGGCTGAATTGGCCTCCGGAGAGGGGAGATCGTCGCCATCGTCATCATCATCACCACTCCATCGTCCCTCCATGACTTCCCCTTTCATGTGTGAGTAATTCCCCTGCTGTAGGCGAAGGGGATGGTAGGGATTGGATGAGTTAGATCATGTAATAGTTTATCAGATCGTTGGGGGCATGTTGCCTATCATCTACTATGGTGTTTATCATCTTTGCTACAACTTGTTATTCTTAATGCTTGACACTTAGGGCCCGAGTGCCATGATTTCAGATCTGAACCATATGTGTTTGTATGAATATATTTGTGTTCGTGATCCTATCTATGAGTTGTTTGCACTTATTACGGTTCGGAACCGGCGATCCCAAAAGTGACAGCTTGGGACACCAAAGGGGATGGTCCGTAGTTTGAGGATTACATGTATCCATTGAGTTCATTGCTTTGTTCCGGTGCTCTTTGACAGGAGCACCTTAATCTCCATTAGTTCCTTTTGGCCCCGTTCGTAGCGGGATGGTAGGACAAAAGATGTTGTGCAAGTTCTTATTGCAAGCACGTACAACTACCTATGGGATACATGCCTAATGTTTGATATTTGCCTAGATGATCATTACTTTTCCGTGTGCCGTGCCCCAAGTTAGAATCTATCTCATCCATGCAGCGCCCAACCAACCATCTCCCTAGCCTATAGTGTTTTAAATCCTGCTTGTCACTAGTTGCTATTCTTGCCATTTACTACTGCTATTTACTTTTGCTGTTTACTTTTACTATTACTATCATCACTATCATATCACTGTTACCACTTATCTTTTGTTGCAAGTAAGTATATTTCAGGTGCGGTTGAATTGACAACTCAACTGTCAAAGCTTATAAATACTCTTTGGCTCCCCGTGTGTCGAATCAAT
Source organism: Secale cereale (assembly GCA_902687465.1). NCBI lineage: Eukaryota > Viridiplantae > Streptophyta > Magnoliopsida > Poales > Poaceae > Secale > Secale cereale. The sequence continues at coordinate 60,114,312 of LR738715.1, forward strand.
AAATTGGGTTATTCTTACCCGCGAAGACTATCTCGATCCCTTACGGTTGAGGGTTATCAGCGTCTCCATTTCATGTTTTATGGGAAATATCATGTGATTCGATTATGTTAATGTTGTTGGGAGTTGCCACTAGTGAAAGTATGAAGCCTAGGCCTTGTTTCCACCATTGCAATACCATTTGTGCTCACATTTACCACTTGTTTGCTTGCTGCACTTTTCATTACAGATTTATATTACTTTGTTTTGCCATCCATATCACTTGCCATTTAACATCTCTTCGCCGAACTAGTGCACCTATACATCTAACAAGTGTATTAGGTGTGTTGGGGACACAAGAGACTTCTTGTATCTTAGTTGCAGGGTTGCTTGAGAGAGACCATCTTCAACCTCTACTTCCCTGAGTTCGATAACCCTTAGGTCATCCACTTGAGGGAAATTGCTGCTGTCCTACAAACCTCTGCGCTTGGAGGCCCAACATAGTCTACAAGAGTAGAAGCGTGTGTAGACATCAACGACGATGTTGAGGTTCAGCACGTCGTCCATGGCGAGCGGCTGGGAGTGCGAGCGGGCCAGAGTTTTTTGGGAAAGTGGGGGGGTGGTGGCAGTTGTGCCGCCGACCGACGGGCCATGGGAGGACTAGGCGGGCATCACGTGTGTCCATTTCGTGTCCACGCCAACGCAAATGAGGCTCGAATTTGGGCCGGGAATGCGTCGATAGCTGGATGAAAAACGAACGCGCGTCTGTTTGGGTCGGACGCTGAGCCGGCTTTTGCGTCCGTTTTGGCTCAAACAAAAACACGAGGACGAAGCTCTTAGAGCATCTACAACCGGGCACCTCAAACCCGCCTCATATGCCCGGGCAGGCCGCTCGGTGACGATTTTTTGACCCACACGGCCACCTCAAACGAGACTCAAACGACTAAACTGACCGGCACCCCTCATATCCAGCCCAAATATGGGGCTAATATTGGGCATCGGGGCACGCCCGCCATGTCGGACCCGGCCCACGCTGGCCCACTCGACCCCACATAAATTCCTTCCCATCCGCTCGTTGATAACCCACAAGTATAGGAGATCAATTGTAGCCTCTTTCGATAAGTAAGAGTGTCGAAACCAACGAGGAGCTAAAGGTAGAACAAATATCCCCTCAAGTTCTATCGAATACCGATACAACTCTACGCACGCTTGACGTTCGCTTTACCTAGAACAAGTATAAAACTAGAAGTACTTTGTAGGTGTAACGGGATAGGTTTGCAAGAATATAAAGAGCACGTAAATAAAAACTAGGGGCTGTTTAGGTAAAGAAGCAATAAAGTTAGTATAGCGAGTGTGGAAAAGTGGTGGTAGGAGTTGTGAAATTGTCCCTAAGCAATTGACTACGTTACTAGACCGATAGCAAGTTTTATGTGGGAGAGGCCACTGCTAGCATGTCATCCCTGACTCGGAATTCTATGCACTTATGATTGGAACTATTAGCAAGCATCCCAACTACTAACGTTCATTAAAGTAAAACCCAACCATAGTATTAAGATATATTGGTCCCCCTTCAATCCCGTATGCATCAATTTCTATGCTAGGTTGAAGTTTATGTCACTCTTGCCCTCCAATACATAGTCCTATCAACATACAACTAACCCTATGGTGTGATCCACGCGCGCGCTCATATGATGGGCACCAAATGATAGCAACATAACCACAAGCAAATTAAACCAATCATAGCAATTCACCAATTACCGATAGGACAACGAAAATCTACTCAGACATCATAGGATGGCAACACATCATTGGATAATAATATGAAGCATAAAGCACCATGTTCAAGTAGAGGGTACAGCGGGTTGCGGGAGAGTGGATCGCTGTAGATAGATGGGGGAAGGTGATGAAGATGTTGGTGAAGATGACATAGGTGTTGGTGTAGATCGCCGTCGCACGATGATGGCCCCGGTGGCACTCCGGCGCCACCGGAAGCGAGGGGAAGAGAGCCCCCCTCCTTCTCCTTCTTCCTTGGCCTTCTCCCTAGGTGGGAGAAGGGTTCTCCCTCTGGTCCTTGGTCGTCGTGGCATGGGAGGGGCGAGAGCCCCTCCGAGATTGGATCTGTCTCTCTGTCTCTCTATTTATGCGTTCCCAGATTCTGGCCTTTCACCGTTTCTTATATTCCCGGAGATCCGTAACTCCGATTGGGCTGAATTTTGGACACGATCTCTATTCAGATATTAGATTTCTTGCGGCAAAATAAGGGAACCAACAGCCTTACAGGGTGGCCACGAGGGCCCAAGGCGCGCCTGATCTGGTGGGGCGCGCCCCCCTGCCTCGTGGCCCCCTCGGGCATCGTCTCGCGTTGATTCTTCTTCCCAAAATTCATAAATATTCCAAAAAAATCTCCATGTGTTTTTATCCCGTTTGGACCCCATTTGACATGGATATTCTGCGAAACAAAAAACATGCAACAAACAGGAACTGGCACTGGGCACTGGATCAATATGTTAGTCCAAAAAATAGTATAAAAAGTTGCCAAAAGTATATGAAAGTTGTATAATATTTGCATGGAGCAATAAAAAATTATAGATATGACGGAGACGTATCAGCATCCCCAAGCTTAATTCCTGCTCGTCCTCGAGTAGGTAAATGACGAAAAAGATAATTTTTGATGTGGAATGCTACCTAGCATAATCTTGATTTTGTAATCTAATCATGGCGTGAATATTAAGACACGGGTGACTCAAGGAAATAGTCTATTATTTGACAAAAAAGAATTTAATACTCGGGCATCCCAACAAACAATCAAGTCTTTCAAAATATCAATGCTAAAGAATGTTATCCCTGCAAAATCATATAGTCTTTTATGCTCCCTTTCCTTAACACAAGGTACCCCTCATGCCCATCCCGGTGTTAGCCAAGCAATTGTTTTCATACTTTACTTTGTCGAACCTTTTCAACTCTTCACGCAATACATGAGCGTGAGCCATGGACATAGCACTATGGGTGGAATAGAAGGTGGTGATAGACAAAAGGAGGGAGAAATCTCACATCGACTAGGCAAATCAATGGACTATGGAGATGTCCATCAATTGATATCAATGTGAGTGAGTAGGGATTTCCATGTAACGGATGCACTAGAGCTATAAGTGTATGAAAGCTCAAAACAAAACTAGTGGGTGTGCATCAACTTGCTTGCTCATGAAGACCTAGGGCAATTTGAGGAAGCCCATAGTTGGAATATTCAAGCCAAGTTCTATAATGAAAAACTCCCACTAGTATATGAAAGTGACAAAATAAGAGACTCTCTATCATAAAGATCATGGTGCTACTTTGAAGCACAAGTGTGGAAAAGAAGATAGTAGCATTGTCGCCTTTTTTTTCTCTTTTTTTGGGCCTTCCTTTTTTTATTTGGCCTTTCTCCTTTTTTTATTTGGCCTTTCTTCCTTTTTTTTATTTGAACTTTTTTTTTCTTTTTTTTCGGGACAATGCTCTAATAATGATGATCATCACACTTTTATTGACTTACAACTCGATGCTAGAACAAAGTATGACTCTATATGAATGCCTCTGGTGGTGTACCGGGATGTGCAATGATCTAGCGTAGCAATGACATAAAAAACGGTTAAGCCATGGAAACATCATGCTAGCTATCTTACGATCATGCAAGGCAATATGACAATGATGGTGCGTGTCATAATAAACGGAACGGTGGAGTTACATGGCAATATATCTCGTAATGGCTATGGAAATGCCATAATAGGTAAGTATGGTGGCTGTTTTGAGGAAGGGTATAAGGTGGTTTGATGCACCGGCGAAAATTGTGCGGTACTAGAGTGGCTAGCAAGGTGGAAGGGTGAGAGTGCGTATAATCCATGGACTCAACATTAGTCATAAAGAACTCACATACTTATTGCAAAAAATCTATTAGCCCTCGAAGCAAAAATACTATGACGCATGCTCCTAGGGGGGAGGTGTTGGAGAACGTAGTATTTCAAAAAAAATCCCTACGCACACGCAAGATCATGGTGATGCATAGCAACGAGAGGGGAGAGTGTTGTCCACGTACCCTCGTAGACCGTAAGCGGAAGCATTATGACAACGCGGTTGATGTAGTCGTACGTCTTCATGATCGATCGATCCTAGTACCGAACGTACGACACCTCCGCGATCTGCACAAGTTCAGCTCGGTGACGTCCCACAAACTCACGATCCAGTAGAGCTTCGAGGGAGAGTTCCGCCAGCACGATGGCGTGATGACGGTGATGATGAAGTTACCGACGCAGGGCTTCGCCTAAGCACTGCAACGATATGACCGAGGTGTGTTTCTGTGGAGGGGGGCACCGCACACGGCTAAAAGATCAATGATCAACATGTGTGTCTATGGGGTGCCCCCACCCCCGTATATAAAGGAGTGAAGGAGGGGGAGGAGGCCGGCCTCCTAGGCGCGCCCCAAGGGGAGTCCTACTCCCACCGAGAGTAGGATTCCACCCCTTCCAAGAGTAGGAGTAGGAGGGAAGGAAGGAGGGGATATGAGGAAGGAAAAGGGGGGGGGGGCGCCGCCCCCTTCCTTGTCCAATTCGGACTAGAGGGGGAGGGGCGCATGGCCTGCCCTAGCTGCCCCTTCCTCTCTCTCCCAAGGCCCATGATGCCCGTTACACTCCCTGGGGGGTTCCGGTAGCCCCCAGGTACTCCGGTAAATGCCCAAAACCATCTGGAACCTTTCCGATGTCCAAACATAGGCTTCCAATATATCGATCTTTATGTCTCAGACATTCTGAGACTCCTCGTCATGTCCGTGATCATATCTGGGACTCCGAACTACCTTCGGTACATCAAAACTCATAAACTCATAATATCGATCGTCACCGAACGTTAAGCGTGCGGACCCTACGGGTTCGAGAACTATGTAGACATGACCGATACTCATCTCCGGTCAATAACCAATAGCTGAACCTGGATGCTCATATTGGTTCCTACATATTCTACGAAGATCTTTATCGGTCAAACCGCATAACAACATACGTTGTTCCTTTTGTCATCGGTATGTTACTTGCCCGAGATTCGATCGTCGGTATCATCATACCTAGTTCAATCTCGTTACCGGTGCTACTTCTCGAGCTTGCGTTGTATTCCTCGAAGAGGAAAGGGAGATGCAGCACCGTAGCGTAAGTATTTCCCTTAGTTTTTGAGAACCAAGGTATCAATCCAGTAGGAGACCACGCGCGAGTCCCTCGCACCTGCACAAACAAAAAAGAACTTCGCAGCCAACGCGATAAGGGGTTGCCAATCCCTTTACGGTCACTTACAAAAGTGAGATCTGGTAGAGATGATAGTTTATATTTTTGGTATTTTGGTTTATAAGAACAGAAAGTAAAGGCGGTAAAAGTAAAGTAGATGTAGATTGATATGTTGAGAATAGACCCCGGGGCCATAGTGTTCTCTAGTGGCTTCTCTCATGATAGCGATATTCTACGGTGGGTAAACAAATTACTGTCGAGCAATTGATAGAAAAGCGAATAATTATGAGATTATCTAGGCATGATCATTGTATATAGGCATCACTTCCGAGACAAGTAGACCGACTCCCGCCTGCATCTACTACTATTACTCCACACATCGACTGCTATCCAGCATGCATCTAGTGTATTGAGTTCATAAGAACAAAGTAACGCCTTAAGCAAGATGACATGATGTAGAGGGATAAACTCAAGCAATATGATATAAACCCCATCTTTTTATCCTCGATTGCAACAATACAATACGTGCCTTGTTGCCCCTACTGTCACTGTAAAAGGACACCGCAAGATTGAACCCAAAGCCAAGCACTTCTTCCATTGCAAGAACTATAGATCTAGTAGGCCAAATCAAACCAATAATTCGAAGAGACTTGTAGGGATATTATGAGCACACATAAAAAGTTTAGAGAAGAACCAAATATTTCTCATAGATAATCTTGATCATAAACTCACAATTCATCGGATCTCGACATACACACCGCAAAAAGAGATTACATCGAATAGATCTCCTCGAAGACCGAGGAGAACTTTGTATTGAGATCCAGAGAGAGAGAAGAAGCCATCTAGATGCTAGCTATGGACCCGAAGGTCTGTGATAAACTACTCACAACTCATGGTGAGGGCGATGATGATGATGATGAAGAACTCCATGATGGATCCCCCTCCGGTGGAAATCCGGAACAGGCTCCAAGATGGGATCTCACGGGAACAGAAGGTTACGGCGGTGGAATTAGGGTTTTCTCTCTGTTGCTGATGGTTTCGGGGTACGTAGACTTATATAGGAGGAAGGAGGACACCAGGGGAGTCACGGGGGCCCCACGAGGCAGGGGGGCGTGCCCTGGGAAGGGGGGGGCGCCCCCACCCTCGTGGGCCCTTCGTGGGCCCCTCGTGGCTCTTTTGACGTGGTTCTCAAGTTCTTCGAGTGTGATTTTCTCCAAAAATATCTCTTGCGAAGGTTTCATTCCGTTTGGACTCCGTTTGATATTCTTTTTATGCAAAACCCCGAAATAGGAAAAAAAAAACAGCAATCTGGACTGGGCCTTTGGGTTAGTAGGTTAGTCCCAAAAATTATATAAAAGTGTAAGATAAAGCCCATTAAACATCCAAGACTTCATAAATAATAGCATGGAACAATAAAAAATTATAGATACGTTGGAGACGTATCAAGCATCCCCAAGCTTAATTCCTGCTCGTCCTTGAGTAGGTAAATGATAAAGAAAGAATTTTTGATGTGGAATGCTAACCAACATAGTTTCTCAATGTAATTCTCTTAATTGTGGCATGAATGTTCAGATCTGAAAGATTCAAGATAAAAGTCTATATTGACATAAGAAATAATAATACTTCAAGCATACTAACAAAGCAACCATGTCTTCTCAAAATACTATGGCTAAAGAAAGGTATCCCTACAAAATCATATAGTCTGGCTATGCTCCCTCTTCATCACACAAAATATTCATATCATGCACAACCTCGATTTCAGCCAAGCACTTGTTTTCATACTGTATCTTTTCAAACCTTTCAACTTTCACGCAATACATGAGCGTGAGCCATGGACATAGCACTATGGGTGGAATAGAGGTGGTTGTGGAGAAGACAAAAAGGAGGAAGATAGTCTCACATCGACTAGGCGTATCAACGGGCTATGGAGATGCCCATCAATAGATATCAATGTGAGTGAGTAGGGATTGCCATGCAACAGATGCACTAGAGCTAAGTACGTATGAAAGCTCATCAAAAGAAACTAGTGGGTGTGCATCCAACTTGCTTGCTCACGAAGACCTAGGGCATTTGAGGAAGCCCATCATTGGAATATACAAGCCAAGTTCTGTAATGAAAATTCCCACTAGTATATGAAAGTGACTAAACATGAGACTCTCTATCATGAAGAACATGGTGCTACTTTGAAGCACAAGTGTGGAAAAATATAGTAGCAATTGTCCCTTCTCTCTTTTCTCTCTTTTTTTGGAGGGGTTTCTCTTTTTTTTATTAGCCCCTCTCTATATTTTTTTGGGCCATCTTTTTTTTATTGGCCTTTCCTCACATGGGACAATGCTCTAATAATGATGATCATCACACTTTTATTACAACTCGAAATTACAACTCGATACTACAACAAGTATGACTCTACATGAATGCCTCCGGCGGTGTACCAGGATGTGCAATGAATCAAGAGTGACATGTATGAAAAATTATGCATGGTGGCTTTGCCACAAATACGATGTCAACTACATGATCATGCATGGCAATATGACAATATGATGCGTGTCATATAAACGGAACGGTGGAAAGTTGCATGCCAATATATCTCGGAATGGCTATGGAAATGCCATGATAGTAGGTATGATGGCTGTTTTGAGGAATAATATGGTGGCTGTTTTGAGGAAGGATATATAGTGGGTTTATGGCACCGGCGAAAGTTGTGCGGTACAAGAGAGGCTAGCAATGGTGGAAGGGTGAGAGTGCGTATAATCCATGGACTCAACATTAGTCATAAGAACTCATATACTTATTGCAAAAATCTACAAGTCATCAAAACAAAGCAATCAACGCATGCTCCTAGGGGGGAGGTTGGTAGGAGTTAACCATCGCGCGCCCCCGACCTCCACACAAAGGTTGGCACTCTACAAATACCTCATGCTCTAACTTCGTCACATAGCGGTTCACCATACGTGCATGATACGGGAATCACTAACCTTAACACAAGTATTTCTCAATTTCATAATAACTCCACTAGCATGACTCTAATATCACTATCCTCATATCTCAAAACAATTATCAAGTATCCAACATCTAATTCTATTGAATGCACTTAGTGTGACAATTTTTACTTACATTGACATTGGATGTCTATCATGTGAAGACAGTTTTATTAGCCTAAACACATTACCATGCTGTTTTAATAGACTCTCAAATAGATATAAGTGAAGCATGAGATTTCAACAATTTCTACAAAATATTACCACCACTGTGCTCTAAAAGATGTAAGTGAAGCACTAGAGCAAAAACTATTCAACTCAAAAGATATAAGTGAAGCACATAGAGTGTTCTAACAATTCCTAGGTCATATTTAACTCTCTCAAATAGGTGTGTCCAGCAAGGATGATTGTGACAAACTAACAAGCAAAGACTCAAATTATACAAGACGCTCCAAGCAAAACACAAATCATGTGGTGAATAAAAATATAGCTCCAAGTATAGTTACCGATAGATGAAGACGAAAGAGGGGATGCCTTCCCGGGGCATCCCCAAGCTTAGACTTTTGATTATCCTTGAGTTTTACTTGGGGTGCCATGGGCATCCCCAAGCTTAGGCCTTTGCTAATCTTTGTTCCATAGTCCATCAAAGCAATACTCAAAACTTGAAAACTTCACAACACAAAACTTAGACAAAAATTCTCGTGAGCTCCGTTAGTATAAGAAAGCAAACCACTACTCAAAGGTACTGCAATGGATTCATTCTTTGTTTATATTGGTGTTGAACCTACTGTATTCCAACTTCTCTATGGTTCATACCTCCAAATATTACTCATAGATGCATTGAAATAAGCAAACAACACACGAAAAACAGAATCTGTCAAAAACAGAACAGTTGTAGTAATCTGCAGGTTTCGCATACTTCTGTAACTCCAAAAAGTTCAAACTAAATTGGTAAATGTGAGGAATTTGTCTATTAATCATCTGCAAAAAGAATCAACTAAATAGCACGCTCCAGTAAAACCTGACGACCATTCTAGTGAGCGCTAACGATTCTGTTTTTCACAGCAAGATCACATAAACTTCGCACACATCTTCCCAAAGGTTCTACTTGGCACAAACACTAAACAAAACATGAAACCACATCTAAACAGAGGCTAGATGCATTATTTATTCCCTAACAGTAACAAAAAATATAAAATTGGGTTGCCTCCCAACAAGCGCTATCGTTTTACGCCCCCAGCTAGGCACGATACAAGATAAATCTAGGTGTTGCCATCTTTGGAAGGCAATCCATAAGTGGCTCTCATGATAGATTCATATGGTAATTTGATTTTCTTTCTAGGAAAATGTTCCATGCCTTTCCTTAACGGAAATTGTAATCTAATATTTCCTTCCTTCATATCAATAATTGCACCAATCGTTCTAAGGAAAGGTCTACCAAGAATAATAGGACATGAAGGATTGCAATCTATATCAAGAACAATAAAATATACGGGCACATAATTCCTATTGGCAACAATAAGAACATCATTAATCCTTCCCATAGGTTTCTTAATAGTGGAATCCGCAAGATGCAAATTTAAAGAACAATCATCAAGCTCATGGAAACCTAGCAAATCACACAAAGTTTTTGGGATAGTGGAGACACTTGCACCCAAATCACACAAAGCATAGCATTCATGATCTTTTATTTTTATTTTGATAGTAGGTTCCCACTCATCATAAATCTTTCTAGGGATAGAAACTTCCAACTCAAGTTTTTCTTCATAAGATTGCATCAAAGCATCAACTATGTGTTTGGTGAAAGCTTTATTTTGACTATAAGCATGCGGAGAATTTAGTACGGATTGCAACAAAGAAATACAATCAATCAAAGAGAAATTATCATAATTGAATCCCTTGAAATCCAAAGTAGTGGGTTCATCACTATGCAAAGTTTTAATCTCTTCACTCCCACTTTTAGCAATTTTAGCATCAAGATCTAAAAACTCCGAATCATTGGGACACCTTAAAGCATAATCATCTCCAATCCTATCTTCATCAAAATTTATACTAGAAAACAAGGATCTAATAGGAGACACATCAATAACTTTCAGATCTTCATATTTATTTTCATGATAACTAGAAGAACACGCTTTAATATAATCCTCTCTTTTAGCACGCATCCTAGCGGTTCTTTCTTTGCATTCATCAATGGAAATTCTCATGGCTTTGAGAGACTCATTGATATCATGCTTAGGTGAGATAGATCTAAGTTTCAAAGAATCAACATCAAGAGTAATTCTATCCACACTTCTAGCCAATTCATCAACCTTAAGCAATTTCTCTTCAAGCATAGCATTGAAATTCTTTTGCGAGATCATAAACTCCTTAACACTAGTTTCAAATTCAGAAGGCATCTTTCCATAAGAGTTGTTGTAGGAATTACCATAATTATTAGAGAATTACTAGGAAAAGGCCTAGGATTAAAATTACCTCTATAAGCATTGTTACCAAAATTATTCCTACCAACAAAATTCACATCCAAAGATTCATTGTTATTTTCAATCAAAGTGGACAAAGGCATATCATTAGGATCAGAAGAAACACTCTTAGCAGCAAATAATTTCATAAGTTCATCCATATTTCCACTCAAAACACTAATTTCTTCGATAGCATGCACTTTTTTACTAGTAGATCTTTCGGTGTGCCACTGAGAATAATTAACCATAATATTATCTAGGAGTTTGGTAGCTTCTCCTAAGGTAGTTTCCATGAAAGCGCCTCCTGCGGCCGAATCTAAAAGATTTCTAGAAGCAATATTCAAGCCAGCATAATAGTTCTGAATAATCATCCATAGATTCAAACCATGTGTAGGGCAATTACGTATCATCAATTTCATTCTCTCCCAAGCTTGTGCAACATGCTCATGATCTAGTTTTTTAAAATTCATAATATCGTTTCTAAGAGAGATGATCTTACCAGGAGGGAAATACTTAGAGATAAAAGTATCTTTGCACTTATTCCACGAATCAATACTATTTCTAGGCAAAGAGGAAAACCAAGTTTTAGCATGATCTCTAAGTGAAAACGGAAATAACTTCAATTTAACAATATAGTTATCTGTATCCCTTTTCTTTTGCATATCGCACAAATCAACAAAGTTGTTTAGATGGGTAGCGGCATCTTCACTAGGAAGGCCGGAGAATTGATCTTTCATGACAAGATTCAACAAAGCAGCATTGATCTCACAAGATTTAGCATCGGTAATAGGAGCAATCGAAGTGCTAATAAAATCATTGTTGTTGGTATTGGAGAAGTCACACAATTTGGTATTGTTTCTGAGCCACAGTGACAAGCAAGCAATCCAACACACACAAGCAAAAAAGAAGCAAGCGAACGATAAACACACGGCAGAAGAACGGCTAATAAAACGGCAAGGGTGAAGTGGGGGAGAGGAAAACGAGAGGCAAACAAATGTAATACGAAGGATAAGGGTTTGTCATAGGTACTTGGTATATGACTTTTGCGTAAGCCTCCCGGGCAACGGCGCCAGAAATTCTTCTTGCTACTTCTCGAGCTTGCGTTGTATTCCCTCAAAGAGGAAAGGGAGATGCAGCACAGTAGCACAAGTATTTCCCTCAGTTTTTGAGAACCAAGGTATCAATCCAGTAGGAGACCACGCGTGAGTCCCTCGCACCTGCACAAACAAATAAGAACTTTGCAGCCAACGCGATAAGGGGTTGTCAATCCCTTTACGGTCACTTACGAAACTGAGATCTGATATATATGATAGTTTATATTTTTGGTATTTTGGTTTATAAGAACAGAAAGTAAAAGCGGTAAAAGTAAAGTAGATGTAGATTGATATGTTGAGAATAGACCTGGGGGTCGTAGTGTTCTCTAGTGGCTTCTCTCATGGTAGCGATATTCTACGGCGGGTAAACAAATTACTGTCGAGCAATTGATAGAAAAGCAAATAATTATGAGACTATCTAGGCATGATCATTGTATATAGGCATCACGTCCGAGACAAGTAGACCGACTCCTAACTGCATCTACTACTATTACTCCACACATCGACCGCTATCCAGCATGCATCTAGTGTATTGAGTTCATAAGAATAGAGTAACGCCTTAAGCAAGATGACATGATGTAGAGGGATAAACTCAAGCAATATGATATAAACCCCATCTTTTTATCCTCGAGGCCAACAATACAATACGTGCCTTGCTGCCCCTACTGTCACTGGGAAAGGACACCGCAAGATTGAACCCAAAGCCAAGCACTTCTCCCATTGCTAGAACTATAGATCTAGTAGGCCAAACCAAACCAATAATTCAAAGAGACTTGCAAGGATATTATGAGCACACATAAAAAGTTTAGAGAAGAACCAAATATTTCTCATAGATAATCTTGATCATAAACTCACAATTCATCGGATCTTGACAAACACACCGCAAAAAGAGATTACATCTAATAGATCTCCTCGAAGACCGAGGAAAACTTTGTATTGAGATCCAGAGAGAGAGAGAAGAAGCCATCTAGATACTAGCTATGGACCCGAAGGTCTGTGGTAAACTACTCACAACTCATGGTGAGGGCGATGATGATGATGAAGAAGAACTCCGTGATGGATCCCCCTCCGGTGGAGCTCCGGAACAAGCTCCAAGATGGGATCTCACGGGAACAGAAGGTTACGGCGGTGGAATTAGGGTTTTCTCTCTGTTGCTGATGGTTTCGGGGTACGTAGACTTATATAGGAGGAAGGAGGACACCGGGGGAGTCACGAGGCCCCCACGAGGCAGGGGCGCTCCCTGGGAAGGGGGGGCGCACCCCCACCCTCGTGGGCCCCTCATGGCTCTTTTGGCGTGGTTCTCAAGTTCTCCGAGCGTGATCTTCTCCAAAAATATCTCTTGCGAAGGTTTCATTCCGTTTGGACTTCGTTTGATATTCATTTTCTGCAAAACCCTGAAACAGGCAAAAAACAACAATCTAGACTGGGCCTTTGGGTTAGTAGGTTAGTCCCAAAAATGATATAAAAGTGTAAGATAAATCACATTAAACATCCAAAACTTCATAAATAATAGCATGGAACAATAAAAAATTATAGATACGTTGGAGACGTATCAACCGGCAAGTCTCTTTACTCGTTTCGTAATGCATTATCCTGCAACTAACTCATTAGTCACATTGCTTGCAAGGCTTATAGTGATGTGCATTACCTAGAGGGCCCAGAGATACCTCTCCGATACTCGGAGTGACAAATTCTATTCTCAATCTATGCCAACACTACAAACACCTTCGGAGACACCTGTAGAGCATCTTTATAATCACCCAGTTACGTTGTGACGTTTGATAGCACACAAGGTGTTCCTCCGGTATTTGGGAGTTGCACAATCTCATAGTCATAGGAACATGTATAAGTCATGAAGAAAGCAATAGCAGTAAAACTAAACGATCAAGTGCTAAGCTAATGGAATGGGTCAAGTCAATCACATCATTCACCAATGATGTGATCCCGTTAATCAAATGACAACTCATGTCTATGGCTAGGAAACTTAACCATCTTTGATTCAACGAGCTAGTCAAGTAGAGGCATACTAGTGACACTTTGTTTGTCTATATATTCACACATGTATTATGTTTCCGGTTAATACAATTCTAGCATGAATAATAAACATTTATCATGATATAAGGAAATATAAATAACAACTTTATTATTGCCTCTAGGGCATAAATTACAATGAAGTCTAACTCTCTTCCTATGCATCGGCATGTCATAAAAGAACAATTCATGTACATCAAGTAAAGGCCAACGCATAGTATAAGCAGTTTCTTGCAATTTTATCGTATAGGAAACATAGAGAAGTGGAGATGTAGTTTCTCTCTCATAATAATTGCAAGTAGGAGTAGCAAGCACATGCATATTATATCTATCAAAATCATCATGTGTAGTAGTAAAACACAACCCATCAATATAATCCTTAATAAGTGCAAACTTCTCCGATATAGTGTAGTTGGGAGAATTCAAAAAGATAATAGGACTATCATGCGTGGGTGCAATAGCAACAATTTCATTCATAACATAAGGAACTATAGGAAGTTCGTCTCCATAAGCATAACTCATATTGGCATCTTGGCCACAAGCATAGCAAGGATCAAGTTCATCAAAAAGGGATATTTCAAACGATTCAAAGGGATCATAGCAATTATCATAGCAATCTTCATTCGGTAAGCACGGAGGGAAATTAAACAATGTATGAGTTGAATAGTTACTCTCATTAGAAGGTGGGCACGGGTAACTAATCCGCTCTTCCTCCTTTTGTTCTTCGCTCTCCTCGTCATCTTTTTCATCTAATGAGCTCACAATGTCATCAATTTCTTCTTCCATAGATTCCTATAAAATATTAGTCTCTTCTTGGACAGCGGAGACCTTCTCAATAAACGCATCAATATTGGAGTTATATTCATAATTCAAATAGCAATATTTCAATATAGCAAGATTTTCAGGCCTATAAACATCATCATCAAAAGCATCATACTTTTTAAACAGAGATTCAATTTCATAAGCACCCTTAAAAGCAACGAATTCTTCTATTTGTTCCACATCATAATCATATATGCCATTAGCATAAGAAGCTAAGGTTTCATTATCATTAAATTTGCATGAAAAGGGAAGGTGTGGAACCTTCATCCTAGAGCAACAAGTATAATCATATCTCAAGCATAAATCCCCAGCATACCAACACAACATATAAATTTGATCCCATAATAGTTTCCCTTTTTGTGTCAGGCAATAATCCCTAAAGTATTCACGTTGATCCAACGTTACTCCCATTATATAGTTGAATGGGGTTTTCTCAGGATTATCAAAGTAGTACATAATATCTTTCACATAATGAGCATCGAGGGGTTTAGGAGGTTCCCCATCTACATGAGTAGCAAGTAGACCTAATTTTTTGGTATTTCGTGTTCCATATCCATAACTAAAGATAGAGAACAACTTAGAACAACAAATAAAATCTACTTAGTGATAAAGCAAACAAGCACACACGAGAATATTCACCCCACGCTATTGCTCCCCGGCAATGGCGCCAGAAAAAGCTCTTGATAACCCACAAGTGTAGGGGATCAATTGTAGTCTCTTTCGATAAGTAAGAGTGTCGAACCCAACGAGGAGCTAAAGATAGAACAAATATCCCCTCAAGTTCTATCGACCACCGATACAACTCTACGCACGCTTGACGTTCGCTTTACTGATAACCCACAAGTGTAGGGGATCAGTTGTAGCCTCTTTCAATAAGTAAGAGTGTCTAACCCAACAAGGAGCTAAAGGTAGAACAAATATTCCCTCAAGTTCTATCGACCACTTATACAACTCTACGCACACTTGACGTTTACTTTACCTAGAACAAGTATGAAACTAGAAGTACTTTGTAGTTTTTGTGGGAAAGGTTTGCAAGATAATAAAGAGCGCGTAAATAAAAAGTAGGGGCTGTTTAGATAAATACACAACTAAATTAGTTTTAGTAGAGAGATTTTTGTCACGAGAAAATTATTTGTCCCTAGGCAATCGATAACTAGACCGGTAATCACTATCGCAATTTTATTCGAGGGAGAGGCATAAGCTAACATACTTTCTCTTCTTGGATCATATGCACTTATGATTGGAACTCTAGCAAGCATCCACAACTACTAAAGATCATTAAGGTAAAACCCAACCATAGCATTAAAGTATCAAGTCCTCTTCATTCCCATACGCAAACAACCTACTTACTCAGGTATGTGCTTCTGTCACTCACGCCACCCACCATAAGCAAATCATGAACATATTGCAAACCCTACAGCGGGGATCCCTCATGCTTGCGCGACACGGAGAGCACCATAGGACAGCACCAATAATAAAACATGCAACTTAAACCAATCACGATCATCAATTAACCTATAAGACAAAATGGATCTACTCAAACATCATAGGATAGCCATACATCATTGGGAAATAATATATAGCGTTGAGCACCATGTTTAAGTAGAGATTACAACGGGTAGAAGAGGGGTTACACCGCTGCATAGAGGGGGGAAGAGTTGGTGATGACGGCGGTGAAGTTGTTGGTGTAGATTGCGGTGACTATGATGGCCCCGCTGGCACTCCGGTGCCACCGGAAGTGAGGGGGAGAGAGCCCCCTTCTTCTTCTTATTCCTTGACCTTCTCCCTAGATGGGAGAAGGGTTTCCCCTCTAGTCCATGGTCTCCATGGCGTGGGAGGGGCGAGAGCCGCTCCGAGATTGGATCTGTCTCTCTGTCTCTCTCTGTTTCTGTGTTCCCAGATTCTGGCCCTTCACCGTTTCTTATCTTCCCGGAGATCCGTAACTCCGATTGGGCTGAATTTTGGACACAATTTTTATCCGGATATGAGCTTTCTTGCGGCGAAAGAAGGGCATCAACCGCCTTACAGAGTGGCCACGAGGGACCAGGGAGCGCCTGCCCCCCTGGGCGCGCCCCTCACCCTCGTGGGCCACTCGGGCATCGTCTCACGTTGGTTCCGCTTCCCAAAATTCACATATATTCCAAAAAAAAATCTCCGTCCATTTTTTCCCCGTTTGGACTCCGTTTGATATGGATATTCTGCGAAACAAAAAACATGCAACAAACAGGAACTGGCACTGGGCACTGGATCAATATGTTAGTCCCAAAAATAGTATAAAAAGTTGCCAAAAGTATATGAAAGTTGTATAATATTGGCATGGAACAATAAAAAATTATAGATACGACGGAGACATATCAACATCCCCAAGCTTAATTCCTGCTCGTCCTCGAGTAGGTAAATGATAAAAAAGATAATTTTTTATGTGAATGTTACCTAGCATAATCTTGATCATGTAATCTAATCATGGCATGAATATTAAGACACGAGTAATTCAAAGCAATAGTCTATCATTTGACATAAAATAATTTAATACTCAGGCATCCCAACAAACAATCAAGTCTTTCAAAATATCAATGCTAAAGAACGTTATCCATACAAAATCATATAGTATTTTATGCTCCCTTTTCTTAACACAAGGTACCCCTCATGCCCATCCCAGTGTCAGCCAAGCAATTGTTTTCATAATTTACTTTTTCGAACCTTTTCAACTCTTCACGCAATACATGAGCGTGAGCCATGGACATATCACTATGGGTGGAATAGAAGGTGGTAGTAGACAAAAGTAGGGAGAAAGTCTCACATCGACTAGGCGTATCAATGGGCTATGGAGATGCCCATCAATTAATATCAATGTGAGTGAGTAGGGATTGCCATGTAACGGATGCACTAGAGCTATAAGTGTATGAAAGCTCAAAAGAAAACTAGTGGGTGTGCATCAACTTGCTTGCTCATGAAGACCTAGGGCATTTGAGGAAGCCCATCGTTGGAATATACAAGTCAAGTTCTATAACGAAAAATTCCCACTAGTATATGGAAGTGACAACATATGAGACTCTCTATCATGAATATCATGGTGCTACTTTGAAGCACAAGTGTGGAAAAAAGATAGTAGCATTGTCCCCTTTTTGTTTTCCTTTTTCTTTTCTTTTTTTTCCTTTTTTTGGGCCTTCCTTTTTTTTATTTGGCCTTTTGTTTCCTTTTTTTCAAGGGACAATGCTCTAATAATGATGATCATCACACTTCTATTTACTTACAACTCGATACTAGAACAAAAATATGACTCTATATGAATGCCTCCGGCGGTGTACCGGGATGTGCAATGATCTAGCGTTGCAATGACATAAAAAACGAACAAGCCATGGAAACATCATGCTAGCTATCTTACGATCATGCAAGGCAATATGACAATGATGCTGCGTGTCATAATAAACAGAACGGTGGAGTTACATGGAAATATATCTCGAAATGGCTATGGAAATGCCATAATAGGTAGGTATGGTGGCTGTTTTGAAGAAGGATATAAGGTGGTTTGATGCACCAGCGAAAATTGCACGGTACTAGAGTGGCTAGCAAGGTAGAAGGGTGAGAGTGCGTAGAATCCATGGACTCAACATTAGTCATAAAGAACTCACATACTTATTGCAAAAAATCTATTAGCCCTCGAAGCAAAAATACTACGACGCATGCTCCTAGGGGGGAGGTTGGTAGGAGTTAACCATCGCGCGCCCCCGATCTTCACGCAAAGATAAACAATCAAAATACAATGCGTGCCAATTTGGTTACATAGTTAGGAGACCATACGTGCATGCTTCGGGAATCACAAACCTTAACACCAATATTATTACTAAACCACAATCATTCACTAGTACCTCCCACCTATTAGCATCTCTATATCGCAAAACTATTGCAAGGAATCAAACATATCATATTCAGTGATTTAAAAGTTTATGTAGGATTTTATGACTAACCATGTGAATGACCAATTCCCGTCAAGTCTCTAAATAGATATAAGTGAAGCAAGAGAGCTTTAATTATTTCTACAAAAGTTATGCCCACGCTCTAACAAATATAAGTGAAGCAAAAGAGCATTCTACAAATGGCGGTTTTCTATGTGAAGAGAAACAGGCAATCCAAACTTCAAATGATATAAGTGAAGCACATGAAGCATTCTATAAAGCCATACTCAAAAGATATAAGTGAAGTGCAAAGAGCATTCTATAAATCAACCAAGGACTATCTCATACCAGCATGGTGCATTTATTAAAAGGAAAAATAAAAAGCACACGACGCTCCAAGAGTTTACGCATATCATGTGAACAAAACGAATCCGAAAACATACTGATACTTGTTGAAGAAAGATGGGATCCCTTCCGAGGCATCCCCAAGCTTAGACGCTTGAGTTTCCTTAAATATTTACTTGGGGTGCCTTGGGAATCCCCAAGCTTGAGCTCTTGCCTCTCCTCCTTCTTCTCACATTGAGACCTCCTCGATCCTCGAACACTTCATCCACACAAAACTTAACCGAACTTTTAGTGGCGGGGTTAGTGCATATGATCAATGAAATCTCATCATGTAATGCCCTAACATTATTGTATAATTATAAACAAACATTACCCACTATATTCTATCACAATTCTATGGCCCCAAGTCAAGGAGGCTTCAATAAGAATTCAAACATATGTATGCAAATAATGAAGCTATAACAGCAATCTGTGAGAACAGGACAGTCTGTAGTAATCTGAACATTAACCATACTTCTGTAACTCTAAAAATTCTGGTAAAATTAGGAAAAAAAATATTATAGAAGGACTTTGCAAAAAGTTTCAGATCCTTTCGACGTTCCCGTAAAAAATGTAAAATCGCGCACTACAGCCAAAGTTTCTGTTTTTTGCACCACACAAACCAACAAACAGTTTAATCATCCTAAAGGAAACTCTTGGCACATTACTTTTATAATACAAAGGAATTGTACAAGGGGATAATTATTTTTGTTGAAAAGTTTCTGTAATTCAAGATTTGCAAAGTTTCCATGGGCATGAACAAAGTTCAAGGAGCTCCCCCATTTCAACGGTGCTCGTCCTTCATACTTTCACTTTTCTTTTTGAAAAAGTTTTAGGTTCCCCTCTTTTTAAAAAAAAAAACTTTATAAAAGCACACAACAGAAATAAATGACTCTCTAAAACTTCCGGGTTGTCTCCCTGGCAGCGCTTTCTTTAAAGCCATTAAGCTAGGCATATAGTGCTCAAGTAATGGATCCACCCGGATCCCAAGGTATATCAAAGCCAATTTTAATTAGCAATGATTTGGCATTTAGTAGTGAGCACAAAGTGATATGTGTCATGCAAAAACAAAGTCTAACTCTCTTCCTATGCATAGGCATGTCATATAAGAACAATTGATGCACATCAAGTAAAGGCCAATGCATAGTATAAGCAGTTTCTTGCAATTTTATCGTGTTGGAAACATAGAGAGGCGGATATGTAGTTCCTCTCTCACAATAATTGCAAGTAGGAGCAGCATGCACATGCATATTATATTCATCAAAAACATCATGTGCAACGGAAAAAGGCAACCCATCAATATAATCCTTAATAAGTGCAAACTTCTCCAATATAGTGTAGTTTGGAGAATTCAAAAAGATAATAGGACTATCATGTGTGGGTGCAATAGCAACTATCTCGTGTTTAACATAAGGAACTATAGCAAGTTCATCTCCATAAGCATAATTCATATTGGCATCTTGGCCACAAGCATAGCAAGCATCATCAAAAAGGGATATTTCAAAAGAATCAAAGGGATCATAACAATCATCATAGCATTCATCCTTCGGTAAGCACAAAGGGAAATTAAACAATGTATGTGATAAAGAGTTACTCTCATTAGAAGGTGGGCACGGGTAATCAATCTGCTCTTCCTCCTTTTGTTCTTCGCTCTCCTCCTCATCTTTTTCATCCAATGAGCTCACAATGTCATTAATTTCTTCTTCCATAGACTCCTGCAAAATATTAGTCTCTTCTTGGACAACGGAGACCTTCTCAATAAACACATCAATATTGGCATTGTATTCATAATTCTCATAGCAATATTTAAATATAGCAAAAATTTCAGGCCTATAAACATCATCATCAAAAGCTTCATACCTTTTAAACAGAGATTCAATTTCATAAGCACCCATAAAAGCAACAAATTCTTCTATTTGTTCCACATCATAATAATCATATATACCATTAGCATAAGAAGCTAAGGTTTCATTATCATTAAATTCGCATGAAAAGGGAAGGTGTGGAGCCTTCATCCTAGAGCAACAAGTATAATCACATCTCAAGCATAGTTGCCGAGCATACCAATGCAACATATAAATTTGATCCCATAATAGTTTCCCTTTTTGTGTCAAGCGATAATCCCTAAAGTATTCACGTTGATCCAACGTTACTCCCATTATATAGTTGAATGGGGTTTTCTCAGGATTATCAAAGTAGTACATAATATCTTTCACATAATGAGCATCGAGGGTTTTAGGAGGTTCCCCATCTCAATGAGTAGCAAGTACACCTAATTGTTTTGGTATTTCGTGTTCCATATCCATAACTAAAGATAGAGAACAACTTAGAACAACAAATAAAATCTACTTAGTGATAAAGCAAACAAGCACACACGAGAATATTCATCCCACGCTATTGCTCCCCGGCAACGGCGCCAGAAAAAGGTCTTGATAACCCACAAGTGCAGGGGGTCAGTTGTAGCCTCTTTCGGAAAGTAAGAGTGTTGAACCTAACGAGGAGCTAAAGGTAGAACAAATATTCTCTCAAGTTCTATCAACCACCGATACAACTCTACGCACGCTTGACGTTTACTTTACCTAGAACAAGTATGAAACTAGAAGTACTTTGTAGTTTTTGCGGGAAAGGTTTGCAAGATAATAAAGAGCGCGTAAATAAATAGTAGGGGCTGTTTAGATAAATACACAACTAAATTAGTTTGAGTAGAGAGCTTTTTGTCATGAGAAAGTTATTTGTCCCTAGGCAATCGATAACTAGACCTGTAATCACTATCGCAATTTTATTTGAGGGAGAGGCATAAGATAACATACTTTCTCTTCTTGGATCATATGCACTTATGATTGGAACTCTAGCATTAGCAAGCATCCGCAACTTCTAATGATCATTAAGGTAAAACCCAACCATAGCATTAAAGCATCAAGTCCTCTTTATTCCCATACGCAAACAACCTACTTACTCGGGTCTGTGCTTCTGTCACTCACGCCACCCACCATAAGCAAATCATGAACATATTACAAACCCTACAGCGGGGATCCCTCACGCTTGCGTGACACGAAGAACACCATAGGACAACACCAATAATAAAACATGCAACTCAAACCAATCACGATCATCAATTAACCCATAGGACAAAACGAATCTACTCAAACATCATAGGATAGCCATACATCATTGGGAAATAATATATAGCGTTGAGCACCATGTTTAAGTAGAGATTACAGCGGGTAGAAGAGGGTTTACATCGCTGCATAGAGGGGGGAAGAGTTGGTGATGACGGCGGTGAAGTTGTTGGTGTTGATTGCGGTGACGATGATGGCCCCGGCGGCACTCTGGTGCCACCGGAAGCGAGGGGCAGAGAGCCCCCCTCCTTCTTCTTCTTCCTTGACCTTCTCCCTAGATGGGAGAAGGGTTTCTCCTCTGGTCCATGGTCTCCATGGCGTGAGAGGGGCGAGAGCCCCTCCGAGATTGGATCTGTCTCTCTGTCTCTCTCTGTTTTTGTGTTCCCAGATTCTGGCCCTTCACTGTTTCCTATATTTCCGGAGATCCGTAACTCTGATTGGGCTGAATTTTGGACATGATTTTTATCCGGATATGAGCTTTCTTGCGGCGATAGAAGGGCATCAACCGCCTTACGGAGTGGCCACAAGGGCCTAGGGCGCGCCTGCCCCCCTGGGCGTGCCCCTCACCCTCGTGGGCCACTCGGGCATCGTCTCATGTTGGTTCCGCTTCCCAAAATTCACATATATTCCAAAAAAATCTCCGTCCGTTTTTATCCCGTTTGGACTCCATTTGATATGGATATTCTACGAAACAAAAAACATGCAACAAACAGGAACTGGTACTAGGCACTGGATCAATATGTTAGTCCCAAAAATAGTATAAAAAGTTGCCAAAAGTATATGAAAGTTATATAATATTGGCATGGAACAATAAAAAATTATAGATACGACGAAGACGTATCATTTACCTAGAACAAGTATAAAACTAGAAGTACTTTGTAGGTGTAACGAGATAGGTTTGCAAGAATATAAAGAGCACATAAATAAAAACTAGGGGTTGTTTAGGTAAAGAAGCAATAAAGTTAGTATAGCGAGTGTGGAAAAGTGGTGGTAGGAGTTGCGAAATTGTCCCTACTAGACCGATAGCAAGTTTTATGTGGGAGAGGCCACTGCTAGCATGTCATCCCTTACTTGGAATTCTATGCACTTATGACTGGAACTATTAAAAAGCATCCGCAACTACTAACGTTCATTAAGGTAAAACCCAACCATAGCATTGGTCCCCCTTCAATCCCGTATGCATCAATTTCTATGGTAGGTTGAAGTTTCTGTCACTCTTGCCCTCCAATACATAGTCCTATCAACATACAACTAACCCTATTGTGTGATCCACATGCGCGCTCATATGATGGGCACCAAAGGACACCAACATAACCACAAGCAAATTAAACCAATCATAGCAATTCACCAATTACCGATAGGACAACGAAAATCTACTGAGACATCATAAAAATGGCAACACATCATTGGATAATAATATGAAGCATAAAGCACCATGTTCAAGTAGAGGGTACAACGGGTTGCGGGAGAGTGGACCGCTGTAGATAGATGGGGGAAGGTGATGAAGATGTTGGTGAGTATGACGGAGGTGTTGGTGTAGATCACCGTCGCACGATGATGGCCCCGGTGGCACTCCGACGCCACCGGAAGCGAGGGGGAGAGAGCCCCCCTCCTTCTCCTTCTTCCTTGGCCTTCTCCCTAGGTGGGAGAAGGGTTCTCCCTCTGGTCCTTGGTCTCCATGGCATGGGAGGGGCGAGAGCCCCTCTGAGATTGGATCTGTCTCTCTCTATTTCTGCGTTCCCAGATTCTGGCCTTTCACCGTTTCTAATATTCCCGGAGATCCGTAACTTCGATTCGGCTAAATTTTGGACACGATCTCTATCCGGATATTAGCTTTCTTGCGGCGAAAGAAGGGCACCAACCGCCTTACGGGGTGGCCACGAGGGCCCAGAGCACGCCCGACCACCTAGGGCGCGCCCCCTGCCTCGTGGCCCCCTCGGGAATCGTCTCTCGTTGATTCTTCTTCCCAAAATTCATATATATTCCAAATAAATCTCCGTGTATTTTTATCTCGTTTGGACTCCGCTTGATATGAATATTCTGCGAAACAAAAAAACATGCAACAAACAGGAACTGGCACTGGGCACTGGATCAATATGTTAGTCCAAAAAATAGTATAAAAAGTTGCCAAAAGTATATGAAAGTAGTATAATATTTGCATGGAACAAGCAAAAATTATAGATACGATGGAGACGTATCACTCGTCGGACCAAATCCTAGTCACTTCACTCCACTCCCCTCCGCCACCCAAGCTCGTCTCCGACATAGCGAGCAGTGGATCCGAGTCCTTCATCTCCAGATCCGTCGACTCCGAGCTCATCCCATGCGTCTCCAAGGAGGAGATGGCCGTTCGGCTTGCGCTCCGCCGCTCCGGGGAGGAGGCCCGTGCGAGGCAGTGCTCAGACTCCTTCCACTGGGAATCCATTGTGTCCGCCCAAATGGCGGATGGATCCGGCGCTAGGCCAGCCGTAGCTGCCTCGCCGGAGGCCGTGTGGTCCGTTTGCCGTCCGAACGCACTAGCAGACACACAACCCCTCTGTTGGCGCGCGGAGCATGGGGACACACCATGGGCCTCGTCCGACGATGCCATGGAATGGCGTGCCCGCCGTGCAAGACAGCAGGTGCGGGAGATGGCGGTGGACGTCGACGAGGCGGAGTCACATTCTTCGGCGCCCCATATGGCGCATCAATCCGAGCGCCACAACCGCATCGTCGTCGACGTTCGCGGCTCATCCCAGGACAGATCCGTCATCGATCCGACGTCCACCGACACCGTTTGGAGTTCCGGGCTCCGACGAGGAAGAGTAGGGCATGGGAGACGGTGGGCACCTTGAGTCCCGTGAGCCGGCTCGTGTCCCATGCCCTACTCTACCTTGCCAGCGACCGGAACAATCCTCTTAGGTGCGTAGTCGGCCACCAGACATGGCCACGGTAGGGCCGAGGAAGCGGGGAGCCGAACTGGGCGAGCTCCGCTTAGATTAGGTTTCACGTTGCATGTAATAATATGAATTTGAGGTATCCGGATGTAAAATGCATTTTTTGAGATGTGGCCGATCACTGTCCGCAGACCCGCCCGGATGGCTCCGCGGGCGTTTGAGAAATCAGATTTGCAATTCCGGCTACAAATGCTCTTAGGGCATCTGCAATGCGCGGTGCCTGGAGAGGCGCCAGGATTCCTTTCCTATTGAATTCCTCGTCGATCGACGGTTGATGCCGTCAAATCCCAGCGCCGGGCGCCGCGTCGATGCAAAGGGATGCATCGGGCGCTTCGCTCCTTTCTCTCCCACATGCGGCGCATAGCCAGCTTAATTATCGTCAATTAGCACCGTCAGTTTAGCGTCTCGCGTTGTAAGACATGGGCGCCTAGATTTTTTTAATTTAATAATACTTTCTTTTCGTCTATAAGCGCCTACTTAAGCGCCGGGCATTGTACATGCCCTTACTGCCCTCGCCACACCTACCTACCCCTCCTCAAAAAGAGAAAAACACAAGAACGGGAGGGGAATTATAAGCCATCCTCGTCTTCAGAATGGGACGTTGAACCCTGGACGAAGACATCAACCTGTTGTTTAAGGCGAACTATAATCCAAAAAAGAAAAAAGAGAAACCTAAATTCTAAAAAGTGCATACGCACTAATTAGCGAAACTGAGCGGCCGGGCTTTTACACATGCATGCATGCAGTGTTGTGGTCTAAATTTTTGTCTTTATGCATGGCGTGGTAGATAGTAATGATATATTCACGTGAGCAAGAGATTCCTTATCTGATGGGTGTGCATGTGCGCTTATTTCGGATTTTCCATTTTTTAAAAAGTCATATCTTTCAAACCGTGCATCCAAATTCAGATCCGTCTTCACCGTTGGATTCCTCGCGGCGAGATCTTTGAAACTAGATTCCCCATGAGTATGTTTTGACGAAAAAATTTGATGCCAACTTTGGTGCTATATGACGCAACTTTAGTACTGCATTATGCAACTTTAGTACTGAATGGTACAACTTTTTTACAAACTTAGTTTTTGTAGCTGCATGATCTATTCTATGAGGTTGCAACCTACCAACCATGAGAACGTATTGTGCAACTAGTCTACTGCCTAGCAAACAACCTAGTAGTCGATGTGCAACCCTCATCGTTACTTGTGGATGTGTAGTTTTTCATGATTTGCACACCCTGCCCATCCCCCTACCAGTGCTATGTGCAACTTAGTTTGTTGTTCATGCCAACAACTTATTAGTCGATGTGCAACTCCTCCCCCCCTCCCCCCCCCCACTTGTTGTGGATATGTAGTTTCAGTTGGCAGAGGCAATATACGGAGTTGCACAAGTCTGCCAGGCAATTGGCCGGGCCAGCATACGAAGTTGCACATCTCACAGGCATGATAGTTTGATGGTGAAAACTCCACATTCATGAGGATAGTGAAAAGTTGCATATAGACATGACGCTAAAGTTGTACATCTCACTAGCAGGGGTGGTTTGGCCTAGGTGCTAGTAGGAAAACTATACATCCATGGGATAAAAGAAAAAGTTGCGCATCACTGTTAGACAGTTGGTCGTGGTAGTATCCTAAGTTGCACATCCACTGATAGATAGTTGGCTGATGCAGCAAACAGTGAAAACACTCAAATAAGGTTGTGGGGGTGCACACGCGTGGCGACTACCAGGCATGCAGTTGGCCAGGCACCGGGGCAGCAGACGAAATTGCATATTTCACTGCTGTAGAGTAGTTGGGGTGGTGCCGCTAGTGAAAACTGCATGGCCTAGACAACAAATGAAGTTGCACATCTCACTAGAAGGAGGCAGTTTGGGGGTGGAGGTATCATATAGGAAAACTGCACGTGTATGGTGTACGAGAAAAGTTGCACGTCCCTCTCAGGTAGTTGCACATCGACGACTAGTCAGTTGTACAAAACGAGATCAAATTTGCACAAAAAAAAATCGTCGAAACATACTCATGTGGAAGCTAGTTTCGAAGAGCTCGCCGCGAGTGTTCCAACAGTGAAAACGAATCTTAATTTCGATGCACGGTTTAAAAGTTATGACTTTTCATAAATTTAGAAATTTGAATTAATGTGTTCACATGGATGGTTTTATAATTCACTTTCTTTTTTCCTGTTTACGTGGTTCTTTTTCTAATATGGAATGAAATATTTTTATATAGGAGTATTAATTAGGGGACTAAATTAGATTAGACGATCAAATTTGTTCTTTTTAGGCCGGCCGCTCCGAACAGTCAGGGAGCAGCCGGTCGCTGTGTAGACCTGTCCAGAGAGAAAAGAGGCGAACGACCCCATATGCTCACTGCTCACTGGAAGCAGGAGATGCGCGTGGCAGGCATAGAGCGCTCCGTGGCCGTGCCCCCGGTATCCCATCTCCCACACCAAATCCCAATCCGTCTCCCTGCCCCCCACCAGCGCCCAAAACCCTAGCTTTAAACCCCCGAATCCAACCGATCCCCCCGCCGATTCCCGCCATTTCCCGCCGGAGCGGCGATCCACCGGACCGGGGTCGGTGCCTTCTGTCGCTGACCAACTCTAGGCTGCCCCGGGTGTCCCGAGAGCTCTGTTCTGGTCCCTTTTTCTTGCCAGGACGGATACTCCAATCCAATCCAATCCACCCTCTAGTCTGCGCGGACATCACCACGGTGCCTATTCCCTGCTAAATTTCGAAGTGCTCCTTCTCTGGTTCCTGCTTGGTAAGCATGGAGTTTGAGGGTGACAGGGGCATTGGTGTTGGTGTCGGCGATGCAGAGGGTGACGACAGGGTGGACGAGCCTACCAGGTGAAGAAACCAAAGGAACTCACTGTCTTTTACATTCAGCTGTCCATGTGCCAACATTTTGTCTGTGCAGCCGATTTTGACATGAGCACCAACTTGAAGAGGATATGCCCAAATCTATGCAAAATAGGAGGTGTCACTGGGTGGCTTGGAGGCCAGTAAAAGTTCAGCATGTGTACTGCTAAATCTTGTCTGTATAAGCATAGAGATTTGTGGATAATAGGAATTTAGTGCTCTGCAGTTGTGGAAATGAGACCTTTGTTTTAGGTGCGTTCTTTAGTTGAGGAAATTGGATCTGCATTCATAGACTAACAGAGTGACCAGCTGTTCCCCTGTTCACCTGATCACTGTATACCGTCTTTTCATTTCGTTGGTGTGAGAAAATAGTAATCATGAATGTCCACTGCATATGACACACATTAGTTGAGTTTCTATTTTGTCTACCATGCTGCCTCTTACTGTGCAAGAGCAATTAGCAAGGGTGTAACATGTGCGTGTTTTTTGTAGTATCAAGAGAATGCCGCAACTTTAGAACATGTTTACTTTCTTTCTTCAATCAGGGCGTCAACACTGCATCCCTGTGGCAGTGAGATAATTTCTAACTCCTTGTTATAGTTATTCAGATGTCTACGCTGTGGAATTAGCGCAAATGCGACGCCTCATATGCGTCGTGGACCAGAGGGACGACGGACTCTATGCAATGCATGTGGAATAGCATGGGCAAAGGTACGCACTATGTGTTGATGACCACTTATGTTTGGTACTTATTCACTTCCATCTGTGTTGGCTACAGTAGTGTGTTTAATCAAATTCGCTCACTCATGTTGGCTTATAGGCCTACAATTCCTGTGCTTGTTGATAGACTCAAATCAGATTGAATCGCCCATCGTTTTTCTTTCTATAAGGATTGACTTGTTCTCTCTACTGAGCAAAACAAATGTTCATGTGAAAACTGTGGTGTTCTTCTACTCGATTAACATTGGCTAGTATGGGTCAGAAGAGCTTTTCTGTTCACCTCAGTTTCTCTGGAGCTTGTATTGTGTATTTTAAACTTGCATATAGTTTTGACATATCGTTCCTCGTTGATTCATAGTAGAGCGGCATATTTTGTATTAATATAGCATGGCCAACACCTTACATAGTCAAATGTTTCTTAAAAAGATCATATATATACTCAACATAAGCACAAAGTATATTATATCCTGACAGTCGGCTTTAGGATAATTTTGGGTTATGTTTTATTTATCATGCTAAATCATTGTCATTTGGATGCAAACAGGGAAAATTGAGAAAAAATATTGATTCTGACGCACCCATAGATGATGCCACTATTGCAAAAATGGTGCCTGAAATCGGCATGGAATTTGACAATGAAGATAAAGCATATGAATGCTATAACAGGTATGCTGGACACATGGGCTTTAGTGTTCGTAAGAGTTCATCGGACAAATCAGCTGACAACATCACAAGATCAAGAACCTTTGTATGCTCAAGGGAGGGTTTCCGTAAGGACAAGAAAGGAGCTAATGAAGTTAAAAGGCCACGGCCAGAAACAAGAATAGGGTGCCCCGCACGGATGATTATTAAGATTACATCCGATAATAAATATCGCATTGCTGAATTTATAGCAGACCATAACCATCAGCCAGCACCCCCATCAACCATGCATATGCTGAGATCTCAGAGGGTGCTTACTGAGGTAGAAACACCTGAATGCGACTCCTCAGAAGATTCCACAACACCTTCAAGGTTTTCTGGTGGCTCTTTAGTACAGCAGGCAGGAGCTTTTAGAAATGTTAAATTCCTCCCTGCAGATTACAGAAGTTCCCTTTGTTCAAAGCGTATGAAAAATATGCAACCTGGTGATGCAGGAGGTGTTGTGAAGTACCTGCAGAGCATGCAGCTAAACAATCCGTCTTTCTTTTATGCTGTTCAGCTTGATGAGGATGACAAACTGACCAACATTTTCTGGGCCGATTCCAAATCTAGAGTTGATTTCAGCCACTTCAGTGACGTGGTTTGTTTGGACACAACCTACAAGATAAATGCACATGGAAGGCCATTAACTCTATTCCTTGGAGTGAATCACCACAAGCAAATCTCTATATTTGGTGCTGCTTTGCTTTATGATGAATCAGTTGAATCATTCAAGTGGTTGTTTGACACGTTCAAGATCGCTACAGATGGAAAGCAGCCAAAAACAATCTTGACAGAGCAATCAATTGCAGCAAGTGCTGCCATAAGCGCAGTATGGCCAAATACAATTCACTGTCTTTGCCCATGGCAAGTGTACCAAAACACTGTCAAACACCTTAATCACATCTTCCAAGGCTCTAAAACATTTGCAAAGGATTTCAGCAGATGTGTTTTTGATTATGAGGATGAAGAGGGTTTCTTGCTAGGATGGAGAACCATGGTAGAGAAGTATGATCTTAGAAACAATGAATGGCTTAATAAGTTATTCGAAGACCGAGATAAATGGGCATCAGCGTACAATCGGCATGTATTCACCGCAGATATAAAAAGTTCATTGCAGTTAGAGAGTGTTAGCAATGTCTTGAGGAAGTACTTGAGTCCACAGTTTGATTTCTTGTCTTTCTTCAAGCACTATGAAAGAGTGCTGGATGAGCATCGCTATGCAGAGCTACAAGCTGATTTTCATGCAAGCCAAAGCTTCCCGAGAATACCTCCGTCAAAAATGCTGAAACAAGCTGCCAACGTATACACACCCGTGGTTTTTGAAAAATATCGCAGAGAGTTTGAGATGTTTGTGGATTCAGTGATCTACAGTTGTGGGGAGTCGGGAACTGCATCGGACTATAGAGTAGCAGTAACAGATAGACCTGGGGAACACTATGTTAGGTTTGACTCCAGTGACTTATCTGTTGTTTGCAGTTGTAAAAAATTCGAATCAATGGGTATCCAGTGTTGCCATGTGTTGAAAGTCCTTGATTTCAGAAATATAAAGGAGTTGCCACAAAAGTATTTGATGAGAAGGTGGACGAAGGATGCAAAGTCTGCAGATAGAGGCACTCAAGAGTTCTTGAGTGATGGAGCTTCGCAAACTCCAAGCTCTTGTTTAAATGCCCCTGTGCCAATCATAGATCAACCACAATTGCACTTAAATAATCACCACGGTCATGTAAGTTGTTCAAACAAAACATTTGATTGAGAAGTTACCTATGATTCTTAATTCAAACTCCAAGCTCTTGTTTACAGGTCGCTTCTGTTTCTAGCTTCGGCCACCAAGCCCTTCAGGGAAATGCCCATGGGAACCAGGTATGGCACATTTGGTTGTACTGAACTTGTAACTTCTCAAACTATGAGTGCCGGTTTCAATATTTTTTTTCACAGTATTTTAACATGTTCCACCTCCAACTGACTACTCACAAAATTGTACTCCCTCCGTTCCCAAATATAAGCCTTTCTAGAGATTCCATCAAGTGACTACATACGGAGCAAAATGAGTGAATATACACTCTAAAATATGTCTACATACGTCCGTATGTTGCATTCCATTTGAAATGTCTAAAAAGACTTATATTTAGGAACGGAGGGAGTAGACATTAGGATAGTCTATGCTTTTCTGACTTTGAGTTGCTGTGCAGGGTTATGCCCCTTCAGCAGGGATGAACAACCAGCAGCCATTCATCGGAGGTTTCCCCCTAAACCACGAAACAGGTTTTGGATGAAAAGTGGGCCTTGCGCTTTTTTTCGCCGTGCCGTTCCAAAAACCCTGAAGTTTCTGGTATTCTGTAAGGCTCCTGTTACTTTTTTTTTTTGTAGTAGCAATGTGCGCCGTTAGTTGGACCCTGTTTGTTGTAAAGGAAAATAATTATAGCCCGTAGTTCGACTACAGAAATTCACTTTGCTTTGAGATGGTAATAAAAAGTCGAATTGTCAGCATTCACACATACATGGCATATGTCATGCCGATGTTGCAGGAACAGCTAAACTGCTAGTATTTCGAACGAGCAAAAATAAAACAAAGAGTAATGTTATTTACTCATGTTTTCCGCATCTAAATGCCGACACAACGCATCACCTGGATTACAAAATCATGTTTTGCTTCTTCAGAAATTTTTTTGGCCGGCCATAGAGGTTGTGCATACTGATTCCCGTGGGTTGACTGGGTGAGTGTAGCTAACCAAATAGATGAGATCCACGGGCCTGCTTTTCCCTTGAAAAAAAAGTCACTTTCTGGGTAAGCAGCGCTGATGAAACAGTGGTGTTTCCTCGCCACTTGGAAGACGACCGACCGGACCAAACAAACATTATGCTATTGACCGGCCGGCGCAGCACTACCTGAAGAACCATTGTGTTTTGAATACTCTGATTTGAATTGAAACGCGGCCCAACCACCGCTCCTCTGAAGATATAGACAGCAGATAATCATACTGCTAAGTCAGCCCCAGAAAGAAATAAAAATCATACTGCTTCTTTCCAAATCTTACTATCAGTACAGTACGGAGGAGCGGAGAACTAGAAATGAGACAAGGGGTCGTGAAACTAGAAGACAATGATGGGCTGTTCTTAGGCCAGCGGATCGTGTTGCAGGCGATTGCCACGATGCTCTCGGTGGCAGGCTGCTCAACTTCCAAGTTCGAACCGTGTCACATCCCTTGCTAGCTACGTACTCACTCCGTCTCAAAATACTTGTCATCAAAATGGACAAAAAATGATGTATCTAGAACTAAAATATATCTAGATACATCCTTTTTTATTCATTTTGATGACGAGTATTTCCGGACGTAGGGAGTACTACTAACAGTAGTAGTATACTATATATCCGAATAAATACGTCCATTAAATAATAACCCATTGGTGTTGAGAGCTTTGATCACATCAAACAAACAACTGTCTAATCCGGGCTCCACATGTTTAGTGCTGAATCCACAGCACAAGAATACAAGATGCACGCAAGGAAGGGATACGCCCCATCCAAAGTTCCAAACTACCATTGCCTGGAGCCTAGCAACAGGGTTCCTATCTCTGTCTCCATTTGTCGAAGCCGTCGTGCATAGCTATGCCCACTGCACAGCTCGGACTTGGTAAAGCATCAAGTGTTTTCCCCGCCAATAAATAAATAAATAAATAAAATGTTTAGTACGATATGTACAGACTTCACACGTACTCCTACTAAGAAACAGTCAAATCCTAGTGCAGATATACCGTTGTTGATCCTGGCCCAGGCACCTGGTGGTACAAAAGAGACACAGCGCGCGGCGTCGTGCCCAAGGGCCGTGCCGTCTGTCCGGCGACTGGCGACCAAGCGGCGAGCATCGGGAGCTACACCCGAGAGCGGGAGCCCCTTTTTATCATCCAACCCAACGCCACCTCCTGGAGCTGCGACCATGGCCGACTTCTCCTTCTCCCGCTCCGGCCCGCACCCGCAAGGGCAGGGCCGCCGCCGCCAGGGCGCGCGCAGCCCCTACCCGACCCCGGACAACTCCACCTCCTTCGCCGGCGGGCGCGCCCCGCGCGGACGGCGCCGTCGGGGCGGTGGCTACGATGACATGTCGTGGCAGAGCTCCGTGTCCTGGCAGCCGGACACCTCGTGGGCGCAGCCGCACGGCCTCGGCGCGGCCGTCGGGCCGTGGGGCCTCGCCGGGTCCGACGCCGCCTCCCGCCGCGGCCCGGCGCTGTTCCAGCGGACGGCGCGGGATTACTACCTGTCGCGCCGGTCCGGGCCCCGGACGCACCGCGAGCGCTCGTCCTCGATGTCTACGGTGCACCGGCCCAGCGGCGCCGTAAGCACCGTCGCCGGCAAGCGGCTCGAGCTGCAGAGCGTCGTCACGGATGCGAGCCGGGCCGCCGCCGTGGCCCCCGACGTCTCCTTCGCCAGCAACGACGACTGCAGCATCGCCGCGTCCGTCGCCCCTGCCGCCGCGGGCGCCGTGGACAGGGCGATGGTGAGGTACAGCGCCGGCGCCGGCGCGCGCACCCCGGTGTCCCGCGAGGTCTCCTTCTCGCGCGACAACCACAACAAGCTCTACGTCACCCCCGCCCCCGTGCAGCGGGACGTGCCCAGCTTCGGCTACGACGTCAGCGCCACGTCCTACAGCCAGAGCCGGAGCCGGTACTACGGCGACGACGACGCCGGCGGCTACGAGTTCGACGACGAGGAGGAGGACGACGGCGAGGTGGAGCTGAGGGCCGGGAAGCCGGTCAGCGTCACCGGGCTGTTCAAGTACTCGACGCCGACGGACATCGTGCTCCTCGTGCTCGGGTGCATCGGCGCCATGATCAACGGCGGATCCCTGCCCTGGTACTCGTACCTCTTCGGGAACTTCGTCAACAAGATCGTCGCCTCCGACAAGGACCAGATGATGAAGGACGTGAGGCAGATCAGCGTGTACATGATCATCCTCGCCGTAGTCGTCGTCATCGGAGCGTACCTCGGTGAGCACACCATGAGTGTTGTTTTGTTCTGACATGTCATTCATCATGCATGGATCTACTAGTTCTTATAAGCGTTGGTTGGTGCAGAGATCATGTGCTGGAGGATCGTGGGCGAGAGGTCGGCGCTGCGGGTGCGGCGAGAGTACCTCAAGGCGGTGCTGCGGCAGGACATCGGCTTCTTCGACACCGAGGTGAGCACCGGCGAGGTGATGCAGAGCATCTCCAGCGACGTTGCACAGATCCAGGAAGTCATGGGAGAGAAGGTAACCAAGATTACATTGCTGAAACATGGCTAGACCGTCTGAGGGCACTGCCTGAACTGCTGTACTTGTGCATGTATATAGATGGCAGGGTTTGTGCATCACGTCTTCACCTTCATCTTCGGCTACGTGGTTGGGTTCAGAACGTCATGGCGGATCGCCCTCGCCGTGCTGGCCGTCACGCCGGTCATGATGGCCTGCGGCATCGCCTACAAGGCCATATACGGCGGCCTCGCCGCCAACGAAGAGGTCAGTTTCTTGCTCACTGATGGCTGAGCATATATAGGCTGACCGAAAACAAACATGCAGTCTGAACTGATCATCTATCAAAACTTAGGCGTCGTACCAACCCGCGGGCAGCGTGGCGCAGCAGGCGATCAGCTCGATCCGGACGGTGCTGTCGTTCGTCATGGAGGACCGGCTGGCCGACCGGTACGCCGAGTGGCTGCGCAAGGCGTCGCCGATCGGCGTCAAGATGGGCTTCGCCAAGGGCGCCGGCATGGGCATGATCTACCTGGTCACCTACTCCCAGTGGGCGCTGGCGCTGTGGTACGGCGCCAAGCTCGTCGCCCAGCAGGAGATCAAGGGCGGCGACGCCATCGCGTGCTTCTTCGGCGTCATGGTCGGAGGAAGGCAAGGACGAACACCTTGCACGCCATCACTTTCTCAGTTCGCCGGTTGTAATAACTTTGGAAATGTGGTCGTGGTGCGCGCAGGGGCTTGGCGCTGTCGCTGTCGTACTCGGCGCAGTTCGCGCAGGGGACGGCGGCGGCGGGGCGGGTGTTCGAGATCATCGACCGGGAGCCGGAGATCGACCCGTACGGCGCCGGCGGGCGGGCGCTGTCGGCGGTGCGGGGCAGGATGGAGTTCAAGGACGTGGAATTCGCGTACCCGTCGCGGCCGGAGTCGCTCATCCTGTACAACCTGAACCTGATCGTCCCGGCGGCGAAGATGCTGGCGCTGGTGGGCGTCAGCGGCGGCGGCAAGTCCACCGTGTTCGCGCTCATCGAGAGGTTCTACGACCCCACGCGAGGTACGTACGCGACAGTCACCACATGGCGGTGCACGATGATGGGTCGTAACGAGTTTTTGGTCGTGTCCAGGGTCGATCACGCTCGACGGCCAGGACCTCGGGTCGCTGAACCTCAAGTGGCTCCGGTCGCAGATCGGGCTGGTCGGGCAGGAGCCCGTCCTGTTCGCCGTCTCCATCATCGAGAACGTGATGATGGGCAAGGAGAACGCGACGAGGCAGGAGGCCATCGCCGCCTGCACCAAGGCCAACGCCCACACCTTCGTCCTCGGCCTCCCCGACGGCTACGACACGCAGGTTACCAAATGTTTAAATCCATTAACCAAACTGATGATGATGACGGCCTCACTAGTGTGTCTCTGTTGATGGGCCCGCCAGGATCTCCTAAACAAATGTACTGTTTTTGTTTAGGTTGGTGACCGCGGGACCCAGCTGTCGGGGGGACAGAAGCAGCGCATCGCGCTGGCGCGCGCCATCATCCGGGAGCCGCGCATCCTGCTGCTGGACGAGCCCACCAGCGCGCTGGACGCCGAGTCGGAGGCCGTCGTGCAGCAGTCCATCGACCGCCTCTCCGTCGGCCGCACCGTGCTCGTCATCGCGCACCGCCTCGCCACCGTCCGCAACGCCGACACCATCGCCGTGCTCGACCGCGGGGCCGTCGTCGAGTCCGGCCGCCATGCCGACCTCATGGCCCGTGCCGGCCCCTACGCCGGACTCGTCAAGCTCGCCTCGGACAGCGGCAGGTCCGACCCCGCCGTTGTCCCCGGCACCCCTGGCACGCCCGGCGCGGCCGGGTACAACAGCTTCACCGACAACTCGGGGTACGACGTGTCGGTGTCCAAGTCGAGGTATGCTGGCATTCGCGCGATACAGGAGGAGGAGGCGGAGGCCAAGGACGCGCGCGGCGGCAAGGGCGCCGCCAAGTTCAGCGTCTCGGAGTTATGGGAGCTGCAGCGGCAGGAAGGGCCGTTGCTCATCCTGGGGTTCCTGATGGGCATCAACGCCGGCGCCGTCTTCTCGGTGTTCCCGCTGCTCCTGGGCCAGGCCGTCCAGGTCTACTTCGACCCTGACACGGACAAGATGAGGCGGCAGATCGGGTACCTGGCCCTCGCCGTCGTGGGTCTCGGCTTTGCCTGCATTCTCACCATGACGGGGCAGCAGGGCTTCTGCGGGTGGGCCGGTGCACGGCTCACCATGCGCGTCCGCGACCGCCTCTTCCGCGCCATCATGCGTCAGGAGCCGGCGTGGTTCGACGAGGAAGACAATGCCATGGGCGTCCTTGTGACACGGCTCGCCAGGGACGCCATCGCCTTCCGCTCCATGTTCGGCGACCGGTACGCCGTGCTGCTCATGGCCGTGGGCTCCGCCGGCGTCGGCCTCGGCATATGCTTCGGGCTGGATTGGCGCCTCACACTCATTGCCATGGCCTGCACTCCACTAACGCTCGGCGCGAGCTACCTCAACCTGCTCATCAACGTCGGCGCCCGGTCCGACGAAGGCGCGTACGCGCGGGCCAGCAGCATCGCCGCGGGTGCCGTGTCCAACGTGCGCACCGTCGCGGCGCTCTGCGCGCAGGGCGGCATCGTCGGCACGTTCAATCGGGCGCTGGACGGCCCCTCGGCCAAGGCCCAGCGCAAGTCGCAGTACATGGGCATCATCCTCGGCCTGTCCCAGGGCGCCATGTACGGCGCGTACACGGTGACGCTCTGGGCGGGCGCCTACTTCATCACCAAAGGCTGGTCCACCTTCGGCGACGTGTCCAAGATCTTCCTCATCCTGGTCCTGAGCTCCTTCTCCGTGGGCCAGCTGGCCGGGCTCGCCCCGGACACCTCCGGCGCGCCGACGGCCATCGCCGGCATACTGTCCATCCTGAAGCGCCGGCCGACGATCAACGAGGAAGGCACCAAGCGGCGGACGATCAAGGACGGGAAGCCGATGGACGTGGAGCTGAGGAAGGTGATCTTCGCGTACCCGTCGCGGCCGGACGTGACGGTGCTGAACGACTTCTCGCTGCGCGTGAAGTTCGGGAGCACGGTGGCGGTGGTCGGGCCGAGCGGGAGCGGCAAGTCGACGGTGGTGTGGCTGGTGCAGCGCTTCTACGACCCGCTGGGGGGCACCGTGACGGTGGGCGGCATGGACGTGCGGGAGCTGGACCTCAAGTGGCTCAGGGGGGAATGCGCGATGGTGGGCCAGGAGCCGGCCCTGTTCAGCGGGTCTATCAGAGAAAACATTGGGTTCGGCAACCCCAAGGCCGCGTGGGCCGAAATCGAGAATGCTGCTAAGGAGGCCAACATCCACAAGTTCATCGCTGGACTTCCACAAGGCTACGACACTCAAGTGAGTACTACTGCTTCTTCTTCAGAAAAAATCGTAATTTTTTTGAAGTTTTAAAAAATCTGAAAAAATTACAAGGAATGTATACTACACGTCTGTAAATTTTAATGATGAAATAAGTTTTGTTATGAGCTACACAAAAGAAAAAACCATAATTTTCTAACACATGTACTATTTCATGATTTTTTTGTGTGTAGACCACATCACGTAATTGATCATGAAAATTTGCAGAGATGAAGTCTACATCACTACATACATGTGCATTTGTTTTCCTTTTTTTTTGAAACTTTAAAAATTGGTGATAGAGTTTTTCAAATTTTCGAGCTCCATGGAGCTCGGGATCCAAAAACTCTCTCTCCACAAATCTCAATTTCCAAAACCGAGCCTAACAACTGTATTATTTATTGAAAACACTTAACATTTGTATTTACTGATAAATATATTTGTAAATTTCGATGGTGTTTTCGATGCTTATTACTCATATTTTTTTAACCTAATGCAAACCGCCTATTTTTTTGGGTAGGTTGGGGAGAGTGGGGTGCAGCTGTCAGGTGGTCAGAAGCAGAGGATCGCGATTGCACGGGCAGTCCTAAAACAGTCGAGGATACTGCTTCTGGACGAGGCGAGCAGCGCGCTGGACCTCGAGTCCGAGAAGCACGTGCAGGAAGCGCTGCGGCGAGTGTCGCGGCGGGCGACGACGATCACGGTGGCGCACCGCCTCTCCACGATCCGAGACGCCGACCGCATCGCCGTGGTGAGCGCCGGCAGGACCGTGGAGTTCGGCAGCCACGAGACCCTCCTCGCGAACCACCGCGACGGCCTCTACGCGGCCATGGTGAAGGCCGAGATCGAGGCGCAGGCATTCGCGTAGAGGAGTACATTACAGAACTATGAACTGATCCCAGTGTTAAGTAATTTGGACATTCATTTTTGACGTATTTTTAGTGACAAAGTTCTTATTAGGTAGTACTCCTATTATTTTCGGTGACGTTGCCTAGACCACAAGATGAATAAATAATGCGAGAATATAAGGATTAGATGAAATGTCCATTTTCAAAATATATGAACTCCGTCCGGACGCCTGATAATGATACCGCGAAATGGAGAGAGAAAACAAAATTAGGGAGAAAAACTGTACGTCGCAAATAAGATGAGAAATCTTGGTCGACGAGACAGGCGAGCTGCTCTTCCAGACGATGGGATTAATTAAGCGGATTGATGTGGCCATTGTATCAGTTGAGATGGATTCGGTGAGCAACCTGGATGTGGATCTGTTGTGATCATTGAGCCGGTTATTTTACTTGTTGTCGTGCTGGGCATTATTTGTGAAAAAAAGAGATTGCCAGCTCCACAGACATCTCGCATAAGAGAGGGCATATTCTTTGTTTATTTATAAATTGTGTAGTGAAGATTCTGGCGTTCATTTGGAACTGGCCACCATGTTAACGGTAGTTAGTTGTCGAGGCCAAGACTAATGAGACAATCAGCACTCTACCTTTTCGTTATGATGCTATGGAGTACCGACCTTCCCTCATTAGTATATGTTGGCAAATTATTATACAAGAGGAAGTGGACGTATGTGTATCTACCGAACTTGTGTAGTAGGAGGAAATCATTGCCGCCCCCGCAATATTTTATGCTCGAGGAGGAAAAAGATGGTATCGAAACTGTCATTTTCTTTACAAGTTGACATTTCGTCATCCGCGAGGTTGCTGTTTCAAGCTTGGTTTCCATAATATCTTTGTTGAAATAGTTGGTGCATCGCCTTATCTTGATGCCCAATTTCTTCATCCTTACCCTGAATAAGTAGGTTACCACTGGTAGCACATTTATTAGAAGCATAACTTGCTGAAGCACTCTCATAGGGCCGGAATAGAAGAAACCTAGCTACTTGGCTTGCTAATTTCTATGCTTAATGCTACCCATATTCTTGACGCAGTGGTTGATGGAGTAATGTCTTTGAATACTTCCCGTAAGCAACGACGGTGCAGTGTCAGCAGATCGTATGTTGGCCGTCTCCATTTAGCAGCGATTGATCCGGACTCCACTGGACAGAATACCAACGAATCCAACGCCTTCCCCATCAAACCCAATTCATTGAGCACTGCTACATGAACACATTTACGTGCATGCACGACATGCGTATCACGTCATCCATGGCCAAGGCCGAAACATCATTTAGCGGCTGGATTAGCCATCGTTCGCTTCCGCAATCCATTTCTTTCTTGAATGGTAGCAAAAACTACGCTCCGTTATATTACTCCCTCCAAATGAGGATATATGTTGGGCACATGTTTTTAGGTTTTTATTGTGAGAAATATGTTGTACGTATGTCATAAGAAATATTTTTTAGATTCATTGTTGAATGAAGTTTCTAAATATATATATCTTGTGACATATTATACACATCTCGTAGGTTAAACTGATGACTTAAGCCCCCCGAATTTTTTGATGACCTAAGTTCTCGTGCCAGACCCATATGGATGGAGTAATAAAGGAGTTTTTAGAACAAATATTTACTGACAAGCCAACGCATTCGGACAAAATATTCAAGATGCCCCCGCTCCTTTGACTAAATGCTTGGTTGAGTTTCTACTAAAAGCCCCTCAAGAGAACATATTCCTTCAATTCATGAACCAGTTTGAGAAGTATTCTGAAGAAAAACTTGACAAATAATCAAAACAATGCACTGAACGAGATAGCCCAACAAATTATAACTACCGCGGAGGTCATGCTATGTGACAAAGCTACCGAAAAAGCTATTCCAAAAGTCGGGAAAACTTGGGGTCATGTAGTTGCAACATGGATAAGCAATAGGATCCATAGAGATGGTAGAAGTATTGAAGAACCTGGACACTTACAGGTACACCTAAAAGTATGGTGTTAATAAATCATTTTCTGTACTCAGCATTGCAAAATGCTAGAAATGCTAGAATTAATCTAGGCTCTACTGAATTAGAAATCAGTTAGGCCTTTTGCAATGCAAAGGTGCTTAGATGAGGTATGAGAAATCAAATAGGGATGATCACATAACCATGCTTTTGCTTCATCAAAAACAACTTAAGTTTTATTTCACTATAAGAGAAAGTATTAAGTTTAAACGTCCCACATATCTCATCAAAGTGTTGCATATGTTCGTATGGGTCTTCCGTGCCGTTTTCCCTGAATGGTCTACCCTATAATATACAGAGTAGTCGAGGGCTAAATTTAAATGTTTCACCAGCAGGTCTTGGACCCAAAGATATAAATGTATCACCAAAACAAGGTCTTGAGACATTGACTGCATCAAGCTGGTAAAGTTGTGCATATTCGACCATGGTTACATAGAGCATCTACAACCAGCTGCCTCAAACACCCCTCTAACGCCCAGGCGGATGCCCCAGTCAGTGACCGGTAAAAAAAAAATAGACGAGCGCCTCAAACTGGCCTCAAACGCCCCGGCTGACCGACACCCGTCATATCCAACACAAGTCCAGGGCGGATATCGGGAGGACCGAGCGTGTACACCACGTCAGATCAGGCCCACGCTAGCCCACCCCGACCACACATATATTTGTTCCCATACGGTTGCCGGACTAAATCCTAGCC
This sequence comes from Secale cereale, assembly GCA_902687465.1. NCBI lineage: Eukaryota > Viridiplantae > Streptophyta > Magnoliopsida > Poales > Poaceae > Secale > Secale cereale. Next base: position 60,155,700 of record LR738715.1, read on the forward strand.
ATTCCACTCCCCTCCGCCCTCAAGCTCACTTCCGGTGATCTCCGCCCTTCTCCCGCATGGTGGGCAGCGATTCCGAGTCCCCCTGTCAATTGATCTGCGAACTGAGATCTCATCCTCATCCCAGTCGTGCCCGAGGAGGAGATAGTTGTCCGCACTACACTCTGCCTCACCCGCAAGGAGAATGCCCGACAGCGGTTGGACTCGATCCACCAGGAATCCATCATGTTCGCCCAAATGGTATTTGTGGATCCAACACGAGGCAGGTCATCGCTGCCTTGTGGGAGGTGGTGCACTCCGTCTGGCATCCAAACGTCGTGGCAGATGCACAACCCCTTCGTTCGTGCGCCGCCAATGACGACGAACCCCAACAAACACATCGCAAAAGATTACATCAGATTAAAAGACAGACACAAAGCCATCTAGCTACTACTATGGATCCGTAGGTGCTGTAGGAACTGCTCACACATCATCATGGATGCAGCAAGGTTGATGAACATAGCCTTCCAATGGTTCCCCCCTCCGGCAGAGTATCGGAAAAGGCGTCTAGATGGAATTGCAGAAGACAGAGGCTTGGGGCGGCGGAAGAATTATTTTGGGTCTCGCCTCATTTTTTTTAGAATATTAGGGAATTTATAAGCCAGGAATTAGGTCAAAGGAAGCCACGTGGAACCCACAAGTTTACTCAGCACGTCGTGTGAGCTTGTGGCTCCCTCATGCGTCTTCTGGTCTCTCCTCGAAGCTTCTAGGATCTCTTATGTTCCAGAAAAAATCACCGTAAGTTTCATCGTGTTTCGACTTTGTTTGGAATGGTTTTTCTGTGAAACAAAAAACATGTAGAAAACTGATGACCCACAAGTATAGGGGATCACAACAGTTTTCGATGGTAGAGTATTCAATCCAAATTTATAGATTCGACACAAGGGGAGCCAAAGAATATTTGAAGGTATTAGCAGCTGAGTTGCCAATTCAACCACACCTGGAGATTAATTATCTGCAGCAAGTGATCAGTAGCAAAGTAATATGATAGTTTTGATAGTAGTGATAGCAACAATAGCAACGGTAACAGTGATATCAGTAGTTTTGTAGCAAGTGTAACGGTGATGATAGCAATAGTAATGCAACATGATCAATATGTAAAGAATCGTAGGCATTGGATCAGTGACTTGTTGGATGATATTCATCATGTGACAGTTTGTAACACCCCTATGTATTAACTACTGTGTTACTCTGCTAATGATGCCAAGTCATCTTCATTTGCATTAATTAATCCCAGTGGTTAAGCTCCCAATTCAAATTTCCCTCTGAAATCAATGCAAATTCAAAATTCAAAATGAAGTTGCACCAAAGTTGCTGGAAAAATGTTCACCTTCTGTCAAATATTCCATGACAATTATTTGTTAAGGAAAACAACATCACTCTTTGGCAAAAATGAGCAGAACCAATTATTTCAGCATCAATTCAGCATTTTTAAATGCTTTTACCTTTATGGAAAATTCCAAACAGATTCCAAAAATCCTCAAATATTGTTGTGGCAGTGGATAAAAATGCTCTGGAAATATTGGGCCATGTGCCATATTTTTCCTAAGGGAATAGGATGCTCAAATGAATTCATTTCTCTCTCTGTGATTAAATAAACAAAAGAAAAACAATAGGTATAAAACAGAAAAGGCCAGGAGGGCCACTTACCTGTTGCTGGGCCGAGCCGGACCAGCCCAGCTCCCCTCCTCTACCTGCTCCCCCTCCGTGTCGCCCCCGCCGTGGACCGAACGGCGCCGGCCGCCCGCAGCTCGCCACCGCGACGAGGGCAGGTGGGAGAGGATAAGAACGCCTCCGTCCCTCTCCCCCATGGCCTCCCCTATCCATTCGCCGCTGCTCCGCAGCTCTCTCCCTCGCTTCCCCTCGCATCCGAGCGCCGCTGCGAACTCGCCGCCGTAGACGACGCGGCCACAGCCACCACCGTGCTCCGCCGTCGTGTCGAGGAGCACCGCTATCGTCTTCTCCATCGACCGGTGGCCTCAGCTGGAGCTGGGGAGCACCGAAGCGCCGGGACTCCTCCGTCCCCATCTCCGATCGCCACCGCCCCCTTCGTCTCCGGCGCCCCCTCTGCAGCTCCTAAACCGTCACGGGCCTACGTGTGAGCCGCGCGGTGAGCTCCTCCTCCCCTTGCTCCTCCTCGTTGCTCCCCTAGCGCACCATAGCTAGCTCGCCCGCAATGCCGAGCCCCGCCGTCCGCCATTGTCGTCGTTGCGCTCACCTCCGAGCTCTTCTGCTCGGGTCAGTAGCTCCGATGAGCTCCTGGAGTGCCATAGACCCTGCCCAGCCTCTTCTTTTGCTCGAATGAGCGGCGTAGCTCCGATTCCCAGTTTCGGCCGAGCGCGCCGTCCGCCGCCGTCGAAGTAGCGTTCAACTCCGGCCGAGTTAGGCCGCGGGACCAGCGTAGATCGATGCGGCGTCGAGTCTTCGCTCGAACGCATCAAACCGCATGCATTTTGGTACTGGGTAGCGCGATTCCGACGCGCTCCGGCGAGCTCCGCCGCGGAATTGGTCGCCGGAGTTATCTCCGGCGCCGACGCCGACGTGGCGCAGTGGGCCCCGCCCCTGGGTCACTGACCAGTGGGTCCGGGTGGCCCCGTTGACTGGTTTGACCAGTCAACGTGCTGACTGGGCGCCCACTGTGCCACTGACACGCGGGCCCCACCGCCCTTTTAATTAACTAAAATGTTTTATAAATAAAAATAAATAAATTAAGATTAATTAGTCTATGACAGGTGGGGTCCAGTAGCTAAATAGATTTAGTTTAGATTAAAACAAACTCTGTTTTATAACAGAGGCTGACGTGAAGGTCCCACTGGACCCACATGTCGGGTTTGACCAGGTCAGCACCACTGTGCATGCTGACGTCACCCTTGCGCAGTGCTGGCGTCACAATTTCACTGTTCTGGATAATGTTGCTTTTAAAAAATAAAAACAATTCCAGAAAATGTTTAAATCTTTAGAAATTCATATCTTTTTATCCGTAGCTCGGATCGAAAAACTTTCTACATGAAAGTTGCTCAGAACGACGAGACGATTCTAACCGTGCTATCCGTTTCCGTGTCGGGACCCTCTACGGAGGTGAACCCGCAACTTTAGCCTGTTTTCGGTAGATGAATATTGCACATACACCCGGTAAATAATTCCAGTTAATTCCTAAAAATAACTAATTTGACTTAGACATGATTTTAGGCAACCCTGCACTGCACATTAGCCTAGCACGCTTTGTGATGCTTGTTTTGTGTATTTATCTGTTTCTTCTCCCCCTCTTCTCTCTCGGTAGAGTCCGACGCTGACGCCGCTCCAGAGACCGACGCCGTCCCGGTGATTGGTTCCCCCTCCGACGACCTTGCTTTTGCCACCGAGCAACCAGGCAAGCAACCCCCCCCCTTGAACATTTCCGATATCGCCTATGTCTATTCTCTCTTATTCATGCATTAGAATTGCTGCTACTGCTACTGCTCCTATTACTGTTGCATAGCCTGTTTTTTTTTGCAATACTGTTGATACCTGTCTTTATTTCATAAACTGCTTAGTATAGGTTGGGTAGCACTGCTGTGGTCCCGCTTTCTCGTAGTTGCCTCGCATAGTACCCTTGCCTCGATCAACCGATCGAGCCCCTTCCCCTGACCTTCTTCACATCACCGCACAACCCCCTAATATGCTCGACTCCGCAGAGTTAACATCGGGTGACGAGGGTGATACCTCCGAACTCACTTTCGATGTTGTCCCTGTAGTATGGCTAGCTCGTTGTGGGTTACCGAGGGTGATTCCTCTTCCTACTTCCGACTTAGCTTTTGTCGTGCATCCGCTAGGGTGATTACCGCCGAGGGTGATTCCTCCGGTATCACCTTAACGGAACTTGTCGTTTAGGAGTCCAACGAGGGTGATTCCTCGGATTCCTCATCGGCATGAAAACCACACGGATGCCCTGGTTTACCGTACCGTGTTTAAAGACGTATCGATCCCCGAGGCCGGACGTCGCCAGGAACAAAGGCGTGCGGCCAGAGGTATCGTGCGTCTGAGGACACTTTATGGTTACTACTACACATGTTGGATAGAGACGGGTTGACCCTGAGGGGTACCCGCGAGAGCCTTTGAGGCGTGAGCTGTGGAGTCGGGTGACCAGTGAGGGTACCCGCGAGATAACTACGAAGCGTGGCCAGTCCGTAAGGTCCTTGTCACAAGTCTTCAAGACGGGACGTCGGGGCCACTGGTGTGGTGGCAACGCTCGTTACCGCGCGCTCCAAATTCACTAAGCGATTTGGATATTTAATCCGAGGGGCCTCCGGGTCCGATAGCACTAACCACCACGTGGGTGTGAGTGGGTGCTCTGCGTCGTATACATCAGCCGGAGTCGTCACGACGTCAGCGATTGAGCGGCCCGTTCGGATTGGACTTAGGATGCAACTGCGTGCTTGTATAAGGGGTTGCTAGGTCTGCTACCGAACGGCCTCGCAACGTGCGGAGCGTCCGGGGCGATGGCCCCGACCCCCGGGGGCATAGGATTAGTCCGGCGTGCTCGATCCTCTCTGGCGGTTTCCGGTCGGGTTGCGTCGTATTGTTTGGCCGAGGGCGGGCACGACCTGATGGTGTGTCCGGCCGGAGTTAAGCGAGCGTGGTGAGTAACTTGGTGCACCCCTGCAGGGAAGAAAACATCTATCGATAGCCTGTCCTACGGTAACGGACACTCGGAGTCGTATCCACTTCGGTACAACTAGAACTGGTGACTTGAGATATGAAGTTGATATTACTATAAACCCATTACATTATGATGTACTATTCTGCTCCCTTCTAATTGCTGCAAGTCGCTGAAGATGCTAGTCTTCGTCAGGACTAGGCTTTTCCCCTCTCTACTCTGGCTTTCTGCAGTCTAGTCCACCCACATAAAGCCTCCTTTGAAAATAATGCATTGCTAGTATAGATCTGATGTAAGTCTTGCTGAGTACTTTGGATGAGTACTCACGGTTGCTTTGCTTCCTCTTTTGTCCTACCCGCATGATAAACCAGACGACGGAGCCATGGTGCCCGCGGCCCCTGTTGACGACTACTACTACCAGCCCGAGGCTGGCTACTACTACTACCCGGCCGGCGAGTACTTCTACGAGGAGCCGGCGGACGACGACCAGGAGTAGGATCGGAGGTCCCAGGCAGGAGGCCTGCGCCTTTTCGATCGTAGCTTTTATTTTGCCCCGCCTTTGTAAAAGGCCTATCTTCTTCTGTGTTGTATCTGTACCCAGATACCTAACGCTTCCGCTGACTATGTGTGTGACACTTGTTATGTATTCGAGCCCTCGAGGCCCCTGGCTTGTAATATATAACTTGTATGTTTTTATTTATGTTTTAGAGTTGTGCTGTGATTCCTTCACGTGAGTCCTTAGGCTTGATCGTGTGCATTTGCGTGTATGATTAGTGCACGGTCGGGCCGGGGTCGTCACAGGTTGGTATCAGAGCCGACTGCCTGTAGGAACCCCTTTCCAACTCCTGGGCCGAAGTCGAGTCTAGAGGTCCAAAATTGTTTTACTAACTTGGTTGTGTGGCTTATGGCCCCACGTCGCCAATTGGGTGGTATAGTATCTTTTATTCCTCGTCTTTACTCTGGGACTCTGAATCTCTCGTCTATTCGGGTTAAGTTTTACTAACTCCATTAGGTTCTCGTTTTCACATCTACCCGGAGAGCTGGATATCAGTGCGGTTTCTTATCATTGACCTGATTAGTCTGATAATCATCCCTTTCCATTTGTTTGTTTAACCTTTCTTACCAAGTTCTGTTTAATTATCATCAGGACTCGACAAGTCTGATTCGTTCATATCTGAACCTTTTGCACTCAAGCATGATATCAAATTTGACACACTGTGTCATCCAGTAAATATTCAAACCTCCGCGGGTCCTTGCCGATCTACCCTCTTCTGTCCTCAAGTTAGTGTTGAGATTGAGGAGAGAAAATTTCAGGCGTACCCCATTGTCCTGAAATCTTGCGGCATCGACCTTATCCTAGGAATGGATTGGTTGAAGGCTCACGAGGCCCAAATCGATTGTGCCACCAAGACTGTACGTCTTCGGCACCCCTCGAATCAGTTGGTAAATTGTCGCGCTTGTATATCTCGTGATGCCGAGGCTCAAATCTATGCCTTAAATGCATTGAATGCTTCACCACTTGAAGGGCTCGAAAGCATACCAGTTGTATGTGATTTCCCGGATGTCTTCCCAGAAGAACTTCCAGGAATACCCCCTGCTCGAGCCGTCGAATTTGTTATTGACTTGAAGCCGGGTACTACTCCTATTGCGAAGCGTCCTTACAAGATGCCACCGCATGAGCTCCTCGAGCTTAAGGAGGAAATCGACAAGTCACTCAAGAAGGGCTTCATCCGTCCTAGTTCCTCTGCCTGGGGAGCACCATCTCTTTTCGTCAAGAAGAAAGATGGTACGAATAGGCTGGTACAAGATTACCGACCTATCAACCAGGCAACCATCCAGAATAAATATCCGCTTCCTCGGATCAATGACTTATATGATCAACTGGCTGGATCATCGGTGTTTTCTAAACTCGACTTGAGGTTGGGTTATCACCAGATCCGTGTTCGCGAAGAGGATATTCCAAAGACTGCCTTTGTTACTCGCTATGGCTCTTATGAGTACACTGTCATGTCTTTTGGACTGACTAATGCTCCAGCTACCTTCTCCCGTCTGATGAATTATATATTCATGGATTACCTCGACAAGTTCGTCATGGTATATCTGGATGATATTCTGGTATTCTCAAAGAACAAGGAAGAACACGCCGAACATCTTCGCCTTGTTCTGGAGAAGCTGCGAGAGCATCAGCTTTATGCTAAGTTTTCCAAATGCGAATTCTGGCTATCTGAGGTAACCTACCTTGGACATGTGATTTCCAAGGATGGCATTGCCGTTAATCCGGAACGGGTTCAGGCTATTCTTGACTGGACTCCTCCGAAGAATGTCAAGCAAGTGAGAAGTTTTCTCGGCCTGGCAAGCTATTGTCGTCGCTTCGTCGAGAACTTTTCCAAGATTGCCAAGCCCCTGACTAATCTGCTTCACAAAGGCGTTAAGTTTGAGTGGACAGATAAATGCCAGGAAAGCTTTCAAGCTCTTAAGGACAAGCTCGTTTCTGCACCAGTGCTTGCTCCTCCAGATTCTCGCAAGGACTTTGTGATATATTGCGACGCCTCTCGTCAAGGATTAGGCTGTGTCCTAATGCAAGAACGGCGAGTAGTTGCTTATGCATCGCGCCAATTGCGTCCGCATGAAGAGAATTATCCAGTGCATGATTTTGAACTTGCTGCAGTGATCTTTGCATTGAAGCTATGGCGGCATTACCTTCTCGGTAACCGGTGTGAGATTTATACTGATCATCAAAGCTTGAAGTATTTATTCACTCAGCCGGATCTGAATCTCCGCCAACAGCGATGGTTGGAAACTATTTCTGAATACGACTGCGGTATTTCTTATACCCCTGGCAAGGCTAATGTGATGGCCGATGCCTTGAGTCGCAAGTCATACAACACTAACCTCAAGGTTAGGCGAGCTCAGCCTCGTCTTTATGAGGAGTTACGCAAGCTGAATCTGCATATCGTTCCACATGGTTCGCTTAATGACCTTGTGATACAGCCGGATCTTGAGAAGGCTGTCAAGGTAGCGCAAACCAAAGATGCTCACGTTGATGTTATAAAACAAGAACTGCATCTTCCGAAATACAGGGATTTCTCAATATCCGAAGATGGGACCTTGTATTTCCGAGGCCGCATTGTGGTAACGCGTTTCGACCTAATGACTGACAAGGTCATGAAGGAGGCACATGATACACCGTTGTCTATTCATCCTGGTAGTACTAAGATGTATCGTGATCTCCGCCAAAGGTACTGGTGGCCTAATATGAAGCGGGATATTGCTCGTTATGTTGCTGAATGCGATGTCTGTCGTCGCGTGAAGGCAGAACATCAGAAGCCTGCTGGACTTCTGCAACCTCTTCCTATTCCGCTGTGGAAATGGGATAAGGTGCAGATGGATTTCATTACTGGCTTTCCTAAGTCCCAGAAGGGTAACGATGCCATTCTTGTCGTCGTCGACCAACTCTCAAAGGTTGCACACTTCCTGCCAGTCAAGGAGACTATCACTGCTAGCCAGTTAGCAGAACTGTATATCTCCCGAATCGTATCCCTCCACGGAATTCCGAAGGAGATCAGTTCGGACCGTGGCACCCTGTTCACTTCCAAGTTCTGGGAAAGTTTTCAAGAAGCTTTGGGAACTCATATCAACTGGAGTTCAGCTTATCACCCCCAGTCCCAAGGTCAAGTAGAACGAGTCAATCAAGTGCTTGAAGATATGCTGCGAGCTTGTGTTATATCATTCGGTAAGAAATGGGAAGAATCCCTTCCATATGCCGAGTTCTCGTATAACAACAGCTATCAAGCAAGTTTGAAGATGGCTCCTTTTGAAGTTCTGTACGGACGTAAGTGTCGAACCCCTCTGAACTGGTCAGAAACTGGGGAACGACAAGTTATTGGTCCGGACATTATTCAACACGCCGAAGAGCAAGTCCGTATCGTGCGTGAGAATCTCAAGGCGGCTCAAGACCGCCAGAAGAGCAATTATGATCGCAAGCGATGGGGTCTGACTTATCAACCAAGTGATCAAGTTTATCTTCGTGTCACCCCTATGAAGGGCACGCACCGTTTCGGTATCAAGGGCAAGTTAGCTCCACGCTACATTGGTCCCTTTCCCGTGGTTGCTAGACGTGGATTTGTGGCTTATAAACTGGAATTGCCTCCGCAATTCTCTCATATCCATGATGTGTTCCATGTGTCGCAACTCCGCCGATCTTTCAAGGAATCCCCGCATCGTGCTGTGGATCACGAGATGCTCGAGCTTCAAGATGACCTTTCTTATAAGGAGCATCCGATCCGCATCCTCGATCAAACTGAACGTCGGACCCGTCAGAAGACAACCAAGTTCCTAAAAGTGCAGTGGTCGAATCACACTGAAGATGAAGCCACTTGGGAACGCGAGGAAAATCTTCGGGCGGAATACCCCGACCTCTTCGCTTCTACCTCCTAAATTCTCGGGACGAGAATTTCCTTTAGAGGAGGAGAATTTGTAACACCCCTATGTATTAACTACTGTGTTACTCTGCTAATGATGCCAAGTCATCTTCATTTGCATTAATTAATCCCAGTGGTTAAGCTCCCAATTCAAATTTCCCTCTGAAATCAATGCAAATTCAAAATTCAAAATGAAGTTGCACCAAAGTTGCTGGAAAAATGTTCACCTTCTGTCAAATATTCCATGACAATTATTTGTTAAGGAAAACAACATCACTCTTTGGCAAAAATGAGCAGAACCAATTATTTCAGCATCAATTCAGCATTTTTAAATGCTTTTACCTTTATGGAAAATTCCAAACAGATTCCAAAAATCCTCAAATATTGTTGTGGCAGTGGATAAAAATGCTCTGGAAATATTGGGCCATGTGCCATATTTTTCCTAAGGGAATAGGATGCTCAAATGAATTCATTTCTCTCTCTGTGATTAAATAAACAAAAGAAAAACAATAGGTATAAAACAGAAAAGGCCAGGAGGGCCACTTACCTGTTGCTGGGCCGAGCCGGCCCAGCCCAGCTCCCCTCCTCTACCTGCTCCCCCTCCGTGTCGCCCCCGCCGTGGACCGAACGGCGCCGGCCGCCCGCAGCTCGCCACCGCGACGAGGGCAGGTGGGAGAGGATAAGAACGCCTCCGTCCCTCTCCCCCATGGCCTCCCCTATCCATTCGCCGCTGCTCTGCAGCTCTCTCCCTCGCTTCCCCTCGCATCCGAGCGCCGCTGCGAACTCGCCGCCGTAGACGACGCGGCCACAGCCACCACCGTGCTCCGCCGTCGTGTCGAGGAGCACCGCTATCGTCTTCTCCATCGACCGGTGGCCTCAGCTGGAGCTGGGGAGCACCGAAGCGCCGGGACTCCTCCGTCCCCATCTCCGATCGCCACCGCCCCCTTCGTCTCCGGCGCCCCCTCTGCAGCTCCTAAACCGTCACGGGCCTACGTGTGAGCCGCGCGATGAGCTCCTCCTCCCCTTGCTCCTCCTCGTTGCTCCCCTAGCGCACCATAGCTAGCTCGCCCGCAATGCCGAGCCCCGCCGTCCGCCATTGTCGTTGTTGCGCTCACCTCCGAGCTCTTCTGCTCGGGTCAGTAGCTCCGATGAGCTCCTGGAGTGCCATAGACCCTGCCCAGCCTCTTCTTTTGCTCGAATGAGCGGCGTAGCTCCGATTCCCAGTTTCGGCCGAGCGCGCCGTCCGCCGCCGTCGAAGTAGCGTTCAACTCCGGCCGAGTTAGGCCGCGGGACCAGCGTAGATCGATGCGGCGTCGAGTCTTCGCTCGAACGCATCAAACCGCATGCATTTTGGTACTGGGTAGCGCGATTCCGACGCGCTCCGGCGAGCTCCGCCGCGGAATTGGTCGCCGGAGTTATCTCCGGCGCCGACGCCGACGTGGCGCAGTGGGCCCCGCCCCTGGGTCACTGACCAGTGGGTCCGGGTGGCCCCGTTGACTGGTTTGACCAGTCAACGTGCTGACTGGGCGCCCACTGTGCCACTGACACGCGGGCCCCACCGCCCTTTTAATTAACTAAAATGTTTTATAAATAAAAATAAATAAATTAAGATTAATTAGTCTATGACAGGTGGGGTCCAGTAGCTAAATAGATTTAGTTTAGATTAAAACAAACTCTGTTTTATAACAGAGGCTGACGTGAGGGTCCCACTGGACCCACATGTCGGGTTTGACCAGGTCAGCACCACTGTGCATGCTGACGTCACCCTTGCGCAGTGCTGGCGTCACAATTTCACTGTTCTGGATAATGTTGCTTTTAAAAAATAAAAACAATTCCAGAAAATGTTTAAATCTTTAGAAATTCATATCTTTTTATCCGTAGCTCGGATCGAAAAACTTTCTACATGAAAGTTGCTCAGAACGACGAGACGATTCTAACCGTGCTATCCGTTTCCGTGTCGGGACCCTCTACGGAGGTGAACCCGCAACTTTAGCCTGTTTTCGGTAGATGAATAGTGCACATACACCCGGTAAATAATTCCAGTTAATTCCTAAAAATAACTAATTTGACTTAGACATGATTTTAGGCAACCCTGCACTGCACATTAGCCTAGCACGCTTTGTGATGCTTGTTTTGTGTATTTATCTGTTTCTTCTCCCCTCTTCTCTCTCGGTAGAGTCCGACGCTGACGCCGCTCCAGAGACCGACGCCGTCCCGGTGATTGGTTCCCCCTCCGACACCTTGCTTTTGCCACCGAGCAACCAGGCAAGCAACCCCCCCCTTGAACATTTCCGATATCGCCTATGTCTATTCTCTCTTATTCATGCATTAGAATTGCTGCTACTGCTACTGCTCCTATTACTGTTGCATAGCCTGTTTTTTTTTGCAATACTGTTGATACCTGTCTTTATTTCATAAACTGCTTAGTATAGGTTGGGTAGCACTGCTGTGGTCCCGCTTTCTCGTAGTTGCCTCGCATAGTACCCTTGCCTCGATCAACCGATCGAGCCCCTTCCCCTGACCTTCTTCACATCACCGCACAACCCCCTAATATGCTCGACTCCGCAGAGTTAACATCGGGTGACGAGGGTGATACCTCCGAACTCACTTTCGATGTTGTCCCTGTAGTATGGCTAGCTCGTTGTGGGTTACCGAGGGTGATTCCTCTTCCTACTTCCGACTTAGCTTTTGTCGTGCATCCGCTAGGGTGATTACCGCCGAGGGTGATTCCTCCGGTATCACCTTAACGGAACTTGTCGTTTAGGAGTCCAACGAGGGTGATTCCTCGGATTCCTCATCGGCATGAAAACCACACGGATGCCCTGGTTTACCGTACCATGTTTAAAGACGTATCGATCCCCGAGGCCGGACGTCGCCAGGAACAAAGGCGTGCGGCCAGAGGTATCGTGCGTCTGAGGACACTTTATGGTTACTACTACACATGTTGGATAGAGACGGGTTGACCCTGAGGGGTACCCGCGAGAGCCTTTGAGGCGTGAGCTGTGGAGTCGGGTGACCAGTGAGGGTACCCGCGAGATAACTACGAAGCGTGGCCGGTCCGTAAGGTCCTTGTCACAAGTCTTCGAGATGGGACGTCGGGGCCACTGGTGTGGTGGCAACGCTCGTTACCGCGCGCTCCAAATTCACTAAGCGATTTGGATATTTAATCCGAGGGGCCTCCGGGTCCGATAGCACTAACCACCACGTGGGTGTGAGTGGGTGCTCTGCGTCGTATACATCAGCCGGAGTCGTCACGACGTCAGCGATTGAGCGGCCCGTTCGGATTGGACTTAGGATGCAACTGCGTGCTTGTATAAGGGGTTGCTAGGTCTGCTACCGAACGGCCTCGCAACGTGCGGAGCGTCCGGGGCGATGGCCCCGACCCCCGGGGGCATAGGATTAGTCCGGCGTGCTCGATCCTCTCTGGCGGTTTCCGGTCGGGTTGCGTCGTATTGTTTGGCCGAGGGCGGGCACGACCTGATGGTGTGTCCGGCCGGAGTTAAGCGAGCGTGGTGGGTAACTTGGTGCACCCCTGCAGGGAAGAAAACATCTATCGATAGCCTGTCCTACGGTAACGGACACTCGGAGTTGTATCCACTTCGGTACAACTAGAACTGGTGACTTGAGATATGAAGTTGATATTACTATAAACCCATTACATTATGATGTACTATTCTGCTCCCTTCTAATTGCTGCAAGTCGCTGAAGATGCTAGTCTTCGTCAGGACTAGGCTTTTCCCCTCTCTACTCTGGCTTTCTGCAGTCTAGTCCACCCACATAAAGCCTCCTTTGAAAATAATGCATTGCTAGTATAGATCTGATGTAAGTCTTGCTGAGTACTTTGGATGAGTACTCACGGTTGCTTTGCTTCCTCTTTTGTCCTACCCGCATGATAAACCAGACGACGGAGCCATGGTGCCCGCGGCCCCTGTTGACGACTACTACTACCAGCCCGAGGCTGGCTACTACTACTACCCGGCCGGCGAGTACTTCTACGAGGAGCCGGCGGACGACGACCAGGAGTAGGATCGGAGGTCCCAGGCAGGAGGCCTGCGCCTTTTTGATCGTAGCTTTTATTTTGCCCCGCCTTTGTAAAAGGCCTATCTTCTTCTGTGTTGTATCTGTACCCAGATACCTAACGCTTCCGCTGACTATGTGTGTGACACTTGTTATGTATTCGAGCCCTCGAGGCCCCTGGCTTGTAATATATAACTTGTATGTTTTTATTTATGTTTTAGAGTTGTGCTGTGATTCCTTCACGTGAGTCCTTAGGCTTGATCGTGTGCATTTGCGTGTATGATTAGTGCACGGTCGGGCCGGGGTCGTCACACAGTTATAACCTAGGGCGATACGGCACTAGCTCCAGTTCATCGATATAATGTAGGCATGTATTCCATAAATAGTCATACGTGCTTTATTAAAAGAACTTGCATGACATCTTTTGTCCTACCCTCCCGTGGTAGCGGGGTCTATATTGGAAACTAAGGGATATTAAGGTCTCCTTTTAATAGAGAACCGGAACAAAGCATTAACACATAGTGAATACATGAACTTCTCAAACTGCGGTCATCACCAGGAGTGGTTCCGGTTATTGTCACTCCGGGGTTGCCGGGCATAACACGTAGTAGGTGACTATAAATTGCAAGATCGGATCTAAAACATGGATATAATGATGGATTCATAAATAGTTCAGATCTGAGTTCATGGCATCCGGGCCCAAAGTGACAAGCATTAAGCATAGCAAAGTCATAGCAACATCAATCTAAGAACATAGCGGATACTAGGGATCGGGCTCTAACAGAACTAACTCGATTACATGATGAATCTCATCCAACTCCTCACCGACCAGCGAGCCTACGAAGGAATTACTCACTCCGACGGGGAGCATCATGGAATTGGCGATGGAGAAGGGTTGGTGATGACGAAGAACGAAGATTGATACGGCTCCAACGTATCTATAATTTTTTATTGTTCCATGCTATTATATATTCTGTTTTGGATGTTTAATGGGATTTATCATACACTTTTATATTATTTTTGGGACTAACCTACTAACCCAAGGCCCAGTGCAAATTGCCGTTTTTTTTGCCTATTTCAGTGTTTCGCAGAAAAGGAATATCAAACAGAGTCCAAACGGAATGAAACCTTCGGGAGAGTTATTTTTGGAACGATATCAACACAGAAGACCTGGAGTGCACTCCAGGAAGCGAAAGAGGCGGCCACGAGGGCAGGGGGCGCCCCCCACCCTCGTGGCCCCCCTGTGGCTCCCCTGATGTGCCTCTTCAGCCTATATATACTCCCATACCCTGAAAACATCGAGGACATCCACGAAACCCTAATTCCACCGCCGTAACCTTCTGTACCCGTGAGATCCCATCTTGGGGTCTGTTTCGAAGCTCCACCGGAGGGGGCATCGATCACGGAGGGCTTCTACATCAACACCATAGCCTCTCCGATGAGTTGTGAGTAGTTTACCACAAACCTTCGGGTCCATAGTTATTAGCTAGATGGATTCTTCTCTCTCTTTGGATCTCAATACAAAGTTCTCCTCGATCTTCGAGGATATCTATTCGATGTAATCTTTTTGCGGTGTGTTTGTCGAGATCCGATGAATTGTGGGTTTGTGATCAAGATTATCTATGAATAATATTGGATTCTTTTCTGAAATCTTGTATGCATGATTTAAATATCCTTGCAAGTCTCTTTGAATTACCAGTTTGGTTTGGCCTACTAGATCTATAGTTCTTGCAATGGGAGAAGTGCTTGGCTTTGGGTTCAATCTTGCGGTGTCCTTTCCCAATGACAGCAGGGGCAGCAAGGCACGTATTGTATTGTTGCCATCAAGGATAAAAAGATGGGGTTTATATCATATTGCTTGAGTTTATCCCTCTACATCATGTCATCTTGCTTCAGGCATTACTCTGTTCTTATGAACTTAATACTCTAGATGCATGTTGGATAGCGGTCGATGTGTGGAGTAATAATAGTAGATGCAGAATCGTTTCGGTCTACTTGTCACGGACGTGATGCCTATATACAATGATCATGCCTAGATATTCTCATAACTATGCGATCTTCTATCAATTGCTCGACAATAATTTGTTCACCCACCGTAGAATTATGCTATCATGAGAGAAGCCACTAGTGAAACCTATGGCCCCCGGGTCTATTCTCATCATATTAATCTTCCATCAACTATTTACTTTACTTTTCATTACTTACTTTCAGTCTCTATACCAAAAATACCAAAAAATATTATCTTATCATATCTATCAGATCTCACTTTTGTAAGTGACTGAGAAGGGATTGACAACCCCTTTTATCGTGTTGGCTGCAAGGTTCTTATTTGTTTGTGCAGGTACGAGGGACTCGCACGTGGTCTCCTACTGGATTGATACCTTGGTTCTCAAAAACTGAGGGAAATACTTACGCTACTGTACTGCATCACCCTTTCCTCTTCGAGGGAATACAATGCAAGCTCGAGAAGTAGCAAGAATAATTACTGGCACCGTTGCCAGGGAGATCTACGCAAAAGTCATATACCAAGTACCTATCACAAACCCTTATCCCTCACATTACATTATTTTCCTCTCATTTTCCTCTCCCCATTTCACCTTTGCCGTTTTATTCACCCTTCTTTTTCTGTGTGTTTTACCGTTCGCTTGTCTCTTGTTTGCTCGTGTGTTGGATTGCTTGCTTATCACTATGGCTCAAGACAATACCGAATTGTGTGACTTCTCCAATACCAACAATAATGATTTTATTAGCACACCTATTGCTCCTATTACCGATGCTAAATCTTGTGAAATCAATGCTGCTCTATTGAATTTTGTCATGAAAGATCAATTTTCTGGCCTTCCTAGTGAAGATGTTGCTACCCATCTAAACAACTTTGTTGATTTGTGTGATATGCAAAAGAAGAGGGATACAGATAATGATATTGTCAAATTAAAGTTATTTCCATTTTTGCTTAGAGATCGTGCTAAAACTTGCTTCTCTTATTTGCCTAGAAATAGTATTGATTCATGGAATAAGTGCAAAGATGCCTTTATCTCTAAGTATTTTCCTCCCGCTAAGATTATCTCTCTTAGAAACGATATCATGAATTTTAAGCAACTAGATCATGAGCATGTTGCACAAGCTTGGGAGAGGATGAAATTGATGATACTTAATTGCCCTACACATGGTTTGAACTTATGGATGATTATACAAAAAAAATATGCTGGCTTGAATTTCACTTCTAGAAATCTTTTAGATTCAGCCGCAGGGGGCACTTTCATGGAAATCACTTTAGAAGAAGCTACTAAACTCCTAGATAATATTATGATTAATTACTCTGAATGGCACACCGAAAGATCTACTAGTAAAAAAGTATATGCTATTGAAGAGATTAGTGTTTTGAGTGGAAAGATGGATGAACTTATGAAATTATTTGCTACTAAGAGTTCTTCTTCTGATCCTAATGATATGCCTTTATCCACGTTGATTGAAAATAATAATGAATCTTTGGATGTGAATTTTGTTGGTAGGAATAATTTTGGCAACAACGCATATAGAGGAAACTTTAATTCTAGGCCTTTTCCTAGTAATTCCTCTAATAATTATGGTAATTACTACAATAACTCTTATGGAAATTTTAGTAAGATGCCCTCTGATTTTGAAACTAGTGTTAAAGAGTTTATGAATTCGCAACAGAATTTCAATGCTTTGCTTGAAGAAAAATTGCTTAAGATTGATGAATTGGCTAGGAACGTGGATATAATTTCTCTTGATGTTAATTCTTTGAAACTTAGATCTATTCCACATAAGCATGATATCAATGAATCTCTCAAAGCCATGAGAATTTCCATTGATGAGTGCAAAGAAAGAACCGCTAGGATGCGTGCTAAAAGAGATTGCTTTGTGAAGGCGTGTTCTTCTAGTTTCCATGATAATAAAGATGAAGATCTGAAAGTGATTGACGTGTCTCCTATTAAATCCTTGTTTTCTAGTATGAATCTTGATAAAGACGGGACTGGAGATGAGTCTACTTTAGTTAAAAGGCGTCCCAATGATTCGGAGTTTTTAGATCTTGATGCTAAAAGTGTTAAAAGTGGGATTGAAGAGGTCAAAACTTTACATAGCAATGAACCCACTATCTTGGATTTCAAGGATTTTAATTATGATAATTTCTCTTTAATAGATTGTATTTCCTTTTTGCAATCCATGCTAAATTCTCTGCATGCTTATAGTCAAAATAAAGCTTTTACCAAACACATAGTTGATGCTTTAATGCAATCTTATGAAGAAAAACTTGAACTAGAAGTTTCTATCCCTAGAAAGCTTTATGATGAGTGGGAACCTACTATTAAAATTAAGAATAAAGATCATGAATGCTTTGCTTTGTGTGATTTGGGTGCAAGTGTTTCCATAATTCCAAAAGCTTTGTGTGATATGTGAGGTTTCCATGAACTTGATGATTGTTCTTTAAATTTGAATCTTGCGGATTCTAATATTAAGAAACATATGGGAAGGATTAATGATGTTCTTAGTGTTGCAAATAGGAATTATGTGCCAGTAGATTTCATCGTTCTTGATATAGATTGCAATCCTACATGTCCTATTATTCTTGGAAGACCTTTCCTTAGAACGATTGGTGCAATTATTGATATGAAGGAAGGGAATATTAGATTCCAATTTCCCTTAAGTAAAGGCATGGAAGCCACTTATGGATTGCCTACGAAATATAGCAATACGTAGATCTATTCTTGTATCGTGCGTAGCTAGGGGCGTTAAACGATAGCGCTTGTTGGGAGGCAACCCAATTTTATTTTCTTTGCTTTTGCTTCTGTTTAGGAATAAATTGCATCTAGATTCTTTTTAGGTGTGGTTTATTGTTTTAATTAATTTTTGTGCCAAGTAGAACCTTTGGGAAGACTTGTGTAAAGTTTATGCGATCATGCTGTAAAAAACAGAAACTTTAGTTCTCACGAGATTAGCTATCATTTTTTACTGGAGAGTGCTTTCTAGTTGATTCTTTTTGCAGATGATTAATAGACAAATTCCTCACGTCCACCAATTTATTTCAATTTTTTTAGAGTTACAGAAGTATTCGAAAGTTACAGATTGCTACAGACTGTTCTGTTTTTGACAGATTTTGTTTTTCGTGTGTTGTTTGCTTATTTTGATGAATCTATGAGTAGTATCGGGGGGTATGAATCATAGATAAGTTGGAATACAGTAGGTTTAACACCAATATAAACAAATAATGAGTTCATTATAGTACCTTTGAGTGGTGGTTTGTTTTCTTATACTAACGGAGCTCACGAGATTTTTGGCTAAGTTTTGTGTTGTGAAGTTTTCAAGTTTTGGGTAAGGATTTGATGGACTATGGAACAAAGAGTGGCAAGAGCCTAAGCTTGGGGATGCCCAAGTGATAACCCACAAGTGTAGGGGATCAGGTGTAGCCTCTTTCGATAAGTAAGAGTGTTGAACCCAATGAGGAGCTAAAGGTAGAACAAATATCCCCTCAAGTTATATCGACCACCGATACAACTCTATGCACGCTTGACGTTTACTTTACCTAGAACAAGTATGAAACTAGGAGTACTTTGTGGTTTTTGTGGGATAGGTTTGCAAGAATATAAAGAGCATGCAAATATAAACTAGGGGCTGTTAAGATAAAGACACAACTAAATTAGTTTTAGTAGAGAGCTTTTTGTCACGAGAAAGTTATTTGTCCCTAGGCAATCGATAACTAGACCGGTAATCACTATTGCAATTTTATTTGAGGGAGAGGCATAAGCTAACATAGTTTCTATTCTTGGATCATATGCACTTACGATTGGAACTCTAGCAAGCATCCGCAACTACTAAAGATCATTAAGGTAAAACCCAACCATAGCATTAGAGTATCAAGTCCTCTTTATTCCCATACGAAAACAACCTACTTACTCGGGTCTGTGCTTTTGTCACTCACGCCACCCACCATAAGCAAATCATGAACATATAGCAAACCCTACAACGGGGATCCCTCACGCTTGCGCGACACAGAGAGCACAATATGACAACACCAATAATAAAACATGCAACTCAAGCCAATCACGATCATCAATTAACCCATAGGACAAAATGGATCTACTCAAACATCATAGGATAGCTATACATCATTGGGAAATAATATATAGCATTGAACACCATGTTTAAGTAGAGATTACAGCGGGTAGAAGAGGGGTTACACCGCTACATAGAGGGGGGAAGAGTTGGTGATGACGGTGGTGAAGTTGTTGGTGTAGATTGCGGTGACGATGATGGCCCCGGCGGCACTCCGGTGCCACCGGAAGCGAGGGGGAGAGAGCCCGCCTCCTTCTTCTTCTTCCTTGACCTTCTCCCTAGATGGGAGAAGGGTTTCCCCTCTGGTCCATGGTCTCCATGGTGTGGGAGGGGCGAGAGCCCCTCCGCGATTGGATCCGTCTCTCTGTCTCTCTCTGTTGCTGCGTTCCCAGATTCTGGCCTTCCACCGTTTCCTAAATTCCCGGAGATCTGTAACTCCGATTGAGCTGAATTTTGGACACGATTTTTATCCGGATATTAGATTTCTTGCAGCGAAAGAAGGGCATCAACCGCCTTACGGAGTGGCCCCGAGGGCCCAGGGCGCGCCCCTCACCCTCGTGGGCCACTCGGGCATCGTCTCACGTTGGTTCCGCTTCCCAAATTTTACATATATTCCAAAAAAATCTCCTTCTGTTTTTATCCCGTTTGGACTCCGTTTGATATGGATATTCTGCGAAACAAAAAAACATGCAACAAACAGGAACTAGCACTGGCACTGGGCACTGGATCAATATGTTAGTCCCAAAAATGGTATAAAAATTTGCCAAAAGTATATGAAAGTTGTAGAATATTGGCATGGAACAATCCAAAATTATAGATACGACAGAGGCATATCAGCATCCCCAAGCTTAATTCCTGCTCGTCCTCGAGAAGGTAAATGATCAAAAAGATTATTTTTGATGTGGAATGCTACCTAACATAATCTTGATCATGTAATCTAATCATGGCATGAATATTAAGACACGAGTGATTCAAAGCAATAATCTATCATTTGACATTAAGACAATAATACTTCAAGCATACTAATAAAGCAATCATGTCTTTTCAAAATAACATGGCCAAAGAAAGTTATCCCTACAAAATCATATGGTCTAGCTATGCTCCATCTTCACCACACAAAGTATATAAATCATGCACAACCCCGGTTTTAGCCAAGCAATTGTTTCATACTTTAGTATTCTCAAACTTTTTCAAGTTTCACGCAATACATGAGCGTGAGCCATGGACATAGCACTATGGGTGGAATAGAAGGTGGTGATAGACAAAAGGAGGGAGAAAGTCTCACATCAACTAGGCAAATCAATGGACTATGGAGATGTCCATCAATCGATATCAATGTGAGTGAGTAGGGATTGCCATGTAACGGATGCACTAGAGCTATAAGTGTATGAAAGCTCAAAAAGAAAACTAGTGGGTGTGCATCAACTCGCTTGCTCATGAAGACCTAGGGCATTTGAGGAAGCCCGTCGTTGGAATATACAAGCCAAGTTCTATAATGATAATTCCCACTAGTATATGAAAGTGACAAGATAGGAGACTCTCTATCATGAAGAACATGGTGCTATGATGAAGCACAAGTGTGGTAAAGGGATAGTAACATTCTCCCTTCTCTCTTTTTCCCTCATTTTTTGGGGCTTTTTTTCTTCTTTTTTTCTTTTTTATCCCCCTCTTTTTTTGGGCCATCTCTTTTTTGGCCTTTCTCTTTTTTTTGTTTTTTTGTTTCCTCACACAAGACAATGCTCTAATAATGAAGATCATCACACTTTTATTTACTTACAACTCAAAGATTACAACTCGAAGCTAGAACAAAATATGACTCTATGTGAATGCCTCCAGCGGTGTACCAGGATGTGCAATGATCTAGTGTAGCAATGGCATCAAAAAACGGACAAGCCATGGAAACATCATGCTAGCTATCTTATGATCATGCAAGGCAATATGACAATGATGGTGCGTGTCATAATAAACAGAACGGTGGAGTTACATGACAATATATCTCGGAATGGCTATGGAAATGCCATGATAGGTAGGTATGGTGGCTGTTTTGAGGAAGGTATATGGTGGGTGTATGGTACCGGCGAAAGTTGCACGGTACAAGGGAGGCTAGCAAAGGTGGAAGGGTGAGAGTGCGTATAATCCATGGACTCAACATTAATCATAAAGAACTCACATACTTATTGCAAAAATTTATTAGCCATCGAAACAAAGTACTACACACATGCTCCTAGGGGAAGGGTTGGTAGGAGTTAACCATCGCGCGATCCCGGCCTCCACACAAAGGATGACAATCAAAAAATAAATCATGCTCCGACTTCGTCACATAAAGGTTCACCTTACGTGCATGCTTTGGGAATCACAAACCTCAACACAAGTATTTTCTACAATCCACAACTACCCACTAGCATGACTCTAATATCACCATCTTTATATCGCAAAACTATTGCAAGGAATCAAACATATCATATTCAGCGATCTACAAGTTTATGTAGGATTTTATGACTAACCATGTGAATGACCAATTCCTATCAACTCTCTAAATAGATATAAGTGAAGCAAGAGAGTTTAAATTCTTTCTCCAAAATATATGCCCACGCTCTAACAAATATAAGTGAAGCAAAAGAGCATTCTACAATTGGTGGTTTTCTATGTGAAGAGAAACAGGCAATCCAAACTTCAAATGATATAAGTGAAGCACATGAAGCATTCTATAAAGCCATACTCAAAAGATATAAGTGAAGTGCAAAGAGCATTCTATAAATCAACCAAGGACTATCTCATACCAGCATGGTGCATTTATTAAAAGGAAAAATATAAAGCACACGACGCTCCAAGAGTTTACACATAACTTGTGAACGAAACGAATCCGAAATCATACCGATACTTGTTGAAGAAAGATGGGATGCCTTCTGGGGCATCCCCAAGCTTAGACGCTTAAGTCTCCTTGAATATTTACTTGGGGTGTGATACGTCCATTTTGCATCATGCTTATATGTTGATACTTATTGCATTATGGGCTGTTCGTACATGTTTTGTCACAATACTTATGCCTTTTATCTCTTATTTTACAAGGTTTACATGAAGAGGGAGAATGCCGGCAGCTGGAATTCTGGGCTGGAAAAGGAGCAAACTTTGGAAACCTATTCTGCACAACTCCAAAAGCCCTGAAACTCAACATAACATCGTCTTGGAAAATATAAAAAATATCTTGCGAAAGAAGTCCACGAGGGGGGCCACCGGCTTCCCACGAGGGTGGGGGGCGCGCCCCCCTTCCCAGGGCGCGCCCCCTGCCTCGTGGGCCAACCGGAAGGCCCCCGACACCCATCTTCTCCTATATGAACTGTTTTGACAAGGAGAAAAATCAGAAGGAGGCTTTCGGGACCAGACGCTGCCGTCTCGAGGCGGAACCGAGGCGGAAACCAATCTAGGGCTCCGGCAGAGCTGTTCTGTCGGGGAAACTTCCCTCCCGGAGGGGGAAATCGTCACCGCCGTCATCATCAATAACTCTCCCATCTTGGGGAGGGCTATCTTCATCAACATCTTCACTAGCACCATCTCCTCTCAAACCCTAGTTCATCTCTTGTATCCAATCTTTGTACCCAAACCTCAGATTGGTAACTGTGGGTTGCTAGTAGTGTTCATTACTCCTTGTAGTTGATGCTAGTTGGTTTATTTGGTGGAAGATCATATGTTCAGATCCATTATGCATATTAATACCCCTCTGATCATGAACAATATTATGTCTTGTGAGTAGTTACTTTGGTTCCCCAGGACGTGGGAGAAGTCTTGCTATTAGTAGTCATGTGAGTTTGGTCTTCGTTCGATATTTTGATGAGATGTATGTTGTCTCTCCTCTAGTGGTGTCATGTGAACGTCGACTACATGACACTTCACCATTATTTGGGCCTAAAGGAAGGCATTGGGAAGTAATAAGTAGATGATGGGTTGCTAGAGTGATAGAAGCTTAAACCCTAGTTTATGCGTTGCTTTGTAAGGGGCTGATTTGGATCCATATGTTTCAGGCTATGGTTAGGTTTACCTTAATACTTCTTTTGTAGTTGCGGATGCTTGCATTAGAGGTTAATCATAAGTGGGAGGCTTGTCCAAGTAAGGGCAGCACCCAAGCACCGGTCCACCCACATACCAAATTATCAAAGTACCGAACGCTAATCAGACGGTCGTGATGAAAACTAGCTTGACGATAATTCCCATGTGTCCTGGGGAGCGCTTTACTTTATATAACAGTTTGTCCCGGCTTGTCCTTTGTTACAAAAAGGATTGGGCCACCTTGCTGCACCTTATTTACTTTTACCTTTTGTCACTTGCTACCAATTACCTTATCACAAAACTATCTGTTACCTATAATTTCAGTGCTTGCAGAAAATACCTTACTGAAAGCTGCCTATCATTTCCTTCTGCTCCTCGTTGGGTTCGACACTCTTACTTATTGAAAGGACTACGATAGATCCGCTACACTTGTGGGTCATCAGGGTGCCTCGGGCATCCCCAAGCTTGAGCTCTTGCCTCTCCTCCTTCTCCTCGCATTGAGACCTCCTCGATCTTCGAACACTTCATCCACACAAAACTTAACTGAACTTTTAGTGGTGGGGTTAGTGCATATGATCAATGAAATACCATCATGTACTGCTCTAACATTATTGTATAATTATGAACAAACATTACCCACTGTATTTATCACAATTCTATGGCCCCAAGTCAAGCAGGCTTCAATAAGAATTCAAACATATGCAAATAATGAAGCTATAACAGCAATCTGTGAAAACAGGACAGTCTGTAGTAATCTGAATATTAACCATACTTCTGTAGCTCTAAAATTTCTGGAAAGTTAAGAAAAATCAACAATTTGTATAGAAATACTTTGCAAAAAGTTTCATATCCTTTCGACGTTCCAGTAAAAAATGTAAAATCGCGCACTACAGCCAAAGTTTCTGTTTTTGCACCACACAAACCAACAAGCAGTTTAAGTATCCTAAAGGAAACTCTTGGCACATTATTTTTATAATATAATGGAATTGTACAAGGGAATAATTATTATTTTGAAAAGTTTTTGTAATCAAGGTTCACAAAGTTTCCATGGGCATGAACAAAGTTCAAGGCTAGCTCCCACTTTAACAATGCTCGTCTTTCTCTCTTTCGCTTTTATTTTTGAAAAAGTTATAGGTTCCCCTCTTTATTTTTTTGTTTTTAAACTTAATAAAAGCACACAACAAAAATAAATGACTCTCTAAAACTTCCGGGTTGTCTCCCTGGCAGCGCTTTCTTTAAAGCCATTAAGCTAGGCATATAGTGCTCAAGTAATGGATCCACCTGGATCCCAATGTTTATCAAAGCCAATTTTAATTAACAATGATTTGGCATTTAGTAGTGAGCACAAAGTGATATGTGTCATGCAAAAACGAAGTCTAACTCTCTTCCTATGCTTAGGCATGTCATACAAGAACAATTCATGCATATCAAGTAAAGGCCAATGCATAGTATAAGCAGTTTCTTGCAATTTCATCGTGTTGGAAACATAGAGAGGCGGAGATGTAGTTCATATCTCATAATAATTGCAAGTAGGAGCAGCAAGCACATGCATATTATGTTCATCAAAATCATCATGTGTAACATAAAAAGGCAACCCATCAATATAATCCTTAATAAGTGCAAACTTCTCCGATATAGTGTAGTTTGGAGAATTCAAAAAGATAATAGGACTATCATGTGTGGGTGCAATAGCAACTATCTCATGTCTAACATAAGGAACTATATCAAGTTCATCTCCATAGGCATAATTCATATTGTCATCTTGGCCACAAGCATATCAAGCATCATCAAAAAGGGATATTTCAAAATAATCAACGGGATCATAACAATCATCATAGCATTCATCCTTCGGTAAGCACGAAGGGAAATTAAACAATGTATGAGTTGAAGAGTTACTCTCATTAGAATGTGGGCACGGGTAGCTAATCCGCTCTTCCTCCTTTTGTTCTTCGCTCTCCTCGTCATCTTTTTCATCTAATGAGCTCACAATGTCATTAATTGCTTCTTCCATAGACTCCTGCAAAATATTAATCTCTTCTTGGGCAGCGGAGTAGTCCTCAATATATGGTTTAACATAGGCATTAGAAGCATAATTATCATAACAATCTTTAAATATGGCAAAATATTCAGATTTGTAAAGAGTAGCATCATACTTTTCAATCAAAGAAGCAATTTCATAAGCACCCTTAAAAGCAACAAATTCTTAAATTTGTTGAACATCATAGTAACTATAAACACCCTTAGCATACGAAGATACGATTCCATTATCAATAAACTCACATTGGTAGGGAAGGTGTTTCTTAGGGTCTTCAGAACAACAAGTAAAATCATATATTTCACATAAATTCCAAGCATAGCATTGCAAACGATGAATTTGATCCAGTAAAAGTTTCCCCTTTTCAGATATGCGGTGTCGCACATAACTAGCATGCTCTTCTAAAGATTTTCCCTCAACTAAGCTAGTTGGGGTTTCAGCCCGAGCACATAGGGATCGAAGATGATCCAAGTAATAAGCTTCAGTAGTGTGATAGATTTTGAGTGGTTCTTCAACCATTGGTTCAGTAGGTACCACTAATTTTTTTGGTATTTTGCGTTTCCTACCCATAACTAAAGATAGAAAACAACTTAGAACAGCAAATAAAATCTACTTAGTGATAAAGCAAACAAGGACACACGAGAATATTCACCCCACGCTATTGCTCCCGGCAACGGCGCCAGAAAAAGGTCTTGATAACCCGCAAGTGTAGGGGATAAGTTGTAGACTCTTTCGATAAGTAAGAGTGTCAAACCTAACGAGGAGCTAAAGGTAGAACAAATATTCCCTCAAGTTATATCGACCACTGATACAACTCTACGCACACTTGACGTTTACTTCACCTAGAACAAGTATGAAACTAGGAGTACTTTGTGGTTTTTGTGGGATAGGTTTGCAAGAATATAAAGAGCACGCAAATATAAACTAGGGTCTGTTAAGATAAAGACACAACTAAATTAGTTTTAGTAGAGAGCTTTTTGTCACGAGAAAGTTATTTGTCCCTAGGCAATCGATAACTAGACCGGTAATCACTATTGCAATTTTATTTGAGGGAGAGGCATAAGCTAACATACTTTCTCTTCTTGGATCATATGCACTTGTGATTGGAACTCTATCAAGCATCCGCAACTACTAAAGATCATTAAGGTAAAACCCAACCATAGCATTAGAGTATCAAGTCCTCTTTATTCCCATACGCACACAACCTACTTACTCGGGTTTGTGCTTCTGTCACTCACGCCACCCACCATAAGCAAATCATGAACATATTGCAAACCCTACAGCGGGGATCCCTCAATCTTGCGCGACACGGAGAGCACCATATGACAACACCAATAATGAAACATGCAACTCAAACCAATCACGATCATCAATTAACCTATAGGACAAAACGGATCTACTCAAACATCATAGGATAGCCATACATCATTGGGAAATAATATATAGCGTTGAGCACCATGTTTAAGTAGAGATTACAGCGGGTAGAAGAGGGGTTACACTGCCGCATAGAGGGGGGACAAGTTGGTGATGACGGCGGTGAAGTTGTTGGTGTAGATTGTCGTGACGATGATGGCCCCGGTGGCACTCCGGTGCCCCCGGGAGCGAGGGGGAGAGAGCCCCCCTACTTCTTCTTCTTCCTTGACCTTATCCCTAGATGGGAGAAGGGTTTCCCCTCTGGTCCATGGTCTCCATGGCGTGGGAGGGGCGAGAGCCCCTCCGAGATTGGATCTGTCTCTCTGTCTCTCTCTGTTTCCGCGTTCCCAGATTCTGGCCTTCCACCGTTTCCTGAATTCCTGGAGATCCGTAACTCCAATTGGGCTGAATTTTGGACACGATTTTTATCCGGATATTAGCTTTATTGTGGCGAAAGAAGGGCATCAACCTCCTTACGGAGTGGCCACGAGGGTCCAGGGCGCGCCCCTCAACCTCGTGGGCCACTCGGGCATCGTCTCACGTTGGTTCCGCTTCCCAAAATTCACATATATTCCAAACAAAAATATCCGTCTGTTTTTATCCCGTTTGGACTCCGTTTGATATGGATATTCTGCGAAAGAAAAAAACATGCAACAAACAGGAACTGGCACTGGATCAATATGTTAGTCCCAAAAATAGTATAAAAAGTTGCCAAAAGTATATGAAATTTGTAGAATATTGGCTTGGAACAATCAAAAATTATAGATACGACGAAGCGTATCACCAAGGCACCCCAAGGTAAAATTCAAGGACAACCAAAAGCCTAAGCTTGGGGATGCCCTGGCAAGGCATTCCCTCTTTCGTCTTCATCTATCTGTAACTTTACTTGAGACTATATTTTTATTCACCACATGATATGTGTTTTGCTTGGAGCGTCATGTATTATTTAAGTCTTTGCTTTTTAGTTTACCACAATCATCCTTGCTGGACCCACCTTTTGAGAGAGATACACATGAATCGGAATTTATTAGAATACTCTATGTGCTTCACTTATATCTTTTGAGCTAGATAGTTTTGCTCTAGTGCTTCACTTCTATCTTTTAGAGCACGATGATGGTTTTATTTTGTAGAAATTATTGATCTCTCATGCTTCACTTATATCTTTTTTAGAGTCTCTTAGAACAACATGGTAATGTGCTTTGGTTATAAAACTAGTCCTAATATGATAGGCATCCAAAATGGGTATAGTAAAAAACTTTCATATAAAAGTGCATTGAATACTATGATAAGTTTGATACTTGATGATTGTTTTGAGATATGAGGATGGTGATATTAGAGTCATGCTAGTAGAGTAGTTGTGAATTTGATAAATACTTGTGTTGAGGTTTGCAAAACCCGTAGCATGCACGTATGGTAACCGTTGTGTGACTAATTTGAAGCATGAGGTACTTCATTGAGTGTCATCCTTTGTGTGGAGGTCGGGATCGCGCGATGGTTAACTCCTACCAACCCTTCCCCTAGGAGCATGCGTGTAGTACTTTATTTTGATGACTTGTAGATTTTTGCAATAAGTATGTGAGTTCTTTATGACTAATGTTGAGTCCATGGATTATACGCACTCTCACCCTTCCACCATTGCTAGCCTCTCTTGTACCGCGCAACTTTCGCCGGTACTATACACCCACCATATACCTTCCTCAAAACAGCCACCATACCTACATATCATGGCATTTTCATAGCCATTCCGAGATATATTGCCATGCAACTTTCCACCGTTCCGTTATTATGACACGTTTCATCATTGTCATATTGCCATGCATGATCATGTAGTTGACATCATGTTTGTGGCTATGCCACCATGCATAATTTTTCATACATGTCACTCTTGATTCATTACACATCCCGGTACACCGCCGAAGGCATTCATATAGAGTCATACTTTGTTCTAGTATCGAGTTGTAAATCAATATAAGTGTGATGATCATCATTACTAGAGCATTGTCCCAAAGAAAAAAAGAAAAAAAGAAAGGCCAAATAAAAAAAAAGGAAGAAAGGCCCAAAAAAAGGGGAAAAGAAAAAAGGAAGAAAAGAAAAGAAATAAAAAATAAAAGAAGAAGGGACAATGCTACTATCTTTTTCCACACTTGTGCTTCAAAGTAGCGCCATGATCTTCCTGATAGAGAGTGTCTTGTTTAGTCACTTTCATATACTAGTGGGAATTTTCATTATAGAACTTGGCTTGTATATTCCAACGATGGGCTTCCTCAAATGCCCTAGGTCTTCGTGAGCAAGCAAGCTGGATGCACACCCACTTAGTTTTGTTTTGTTGAGCTTTCATACATTTATAACTCTTGTGCATCTGTTGCATGGCAATCCCTACTCACTCACATTGATATCTATTTATGGGCATCTCCATAGCCCATTGATACGCCTAGTTGATGTGAGACCATCTTCCTCTTTTGTCTTCTCCACTACCACCACTCCATTCCACCTATGGTGCTATATCCATGGCCCACGCGCATGTATTGCATGAAAGTTGAAATTTTTTGAAAAAATTTAAGTATGAAACAATTGCTTGACTAAAACCGGGGTTGTGCATGATTTGAGTATTTTGTGCGACGAAGATGGAGCATAGCCAAACTATATGATTTTGTAGGGATGAACTTTCTTTGGCCATGTTATTTTGAGAAGACATGATTGCTTTGTTAGTATGCTTGAAGTATTACTATTCTTATGTCAATATAGACTTTTGTCTTGAATCTTTTGGATCTGAACATTCATGCCACAATAAAGAAAATTACATTTATGTTGGTTAGCATTCCACATCAAAAATTCTGTTTTTATCATTTACCTACTCGAGGACGAGCAGGAATTAAGCTTGGGGATGCTTGATACATCTCCAACGTATTTATAATTTTTTATTGTTCCATGCTATTATATATTCTGTTTTGGATGTTTAATGGGCTTTATTATACACTTTTATATTACTAGCAAAAGAGCCCGTGCGTTGCAACGGGATAGAAAAAATACACGTTCTTAACCCAATAACCACGACTCGAGACCCTGGTAGGTAGATGTTCTTTATTTTAAAATGGCATCACATTTGTGTTCCCGATGGTGGTCTCAAACGTATTTGAATATGGTCAGTCCTAAGGCGTCTCTCTCTCACACACACGTACGCGCGCTCGCACACACACAATCGCTCAGAATAAGATGAGAAAAATGTTATTTTTTCCCGTGAGGTTTTTCAGAGTTGTGCGTGCGTGGTTATCAATGTTTTTTCCTCTCAATCTGGTTTTAATGTGTGTTTATTTGCAATTTGGATCGCCACCAGTGCGAAAGAAAAACGGACCGTGCACTATAGATTAAGTTTGCACCCAAATTAATAGTTTAGAAATATTTAATAGCTAAAAGTAACAGTTTATTTAGATTCTACACATTTTTCTAATCAAATTTCATATATAATATGTTAAAATCGGAGTTACGGTTTAAAAGATAAGGATATTTTTGTTTTAGATAAATTGCAGATTAATTAACCAAAAGGTTAGGGGTTTTTCTGTTAAAACACAAAAAAACGATTCGGCTGACTTAAATATGGATGGCGGGTTGATTACATGAAACCTGAGGGGTTTTTATGCGAAAATGCCAAAAAACGGTTCGGTATGACTTAAACGTGTAGTGCGGGTTAATTTACAGAAAACAGAGGGGCTTTTCTGCAAAGTGGCATGACGGACGGGCTGAAACCCAACTTTCTTTATTATTAGGTATAGATTTTTGGGACTAACCTACTGATCCAAGGCCCAGTGCAAATTGCTGTTTTTTTTGCCGATTTCAGTGTTTCGCAGAAATGGAATATCAAACGGAGTCCAAATGGAATGAAACCTTCGGGGGAGTTATTTTTGGAACGATATCAACACAAAAGACATGGAATACACGCCAGGAAGCGAGAGAGGTGGCCACGAGGGCAGGGGGCATGCCCAGGGGGGTAGGCGCGCCCCCACGCTCGTGGGCCCCCTGTGGCTCCCATGGCGTGCCTCTTCAGCCTATATATACTCCCATACCCTGAAAACATCGAGGACATCCGCGAAACCCTAATTTCACCGCCGTAACCTTCTGTACCCGTGAGAACCCATCTTGGGGCCTATTCCGGAGCCCCACCGGAGGGGGCATCGATCATGGAGGGGCTTCTATATCAACACCATAGCCTCTCCGATGAGTTGTGAGTAGTTTACCACAGACCTTCGGGTCCATAGTTATTAGCTAGATGGCTTCTTCTCTCTCTTTGGATCTCAATACAAAGTTCTCCTCGATCTTCGAGGAGATCTATTTGATGTAATCTTTTTGCGGTGTGTTTGTCGAGATCCGATGAATTGTGGGTTTATGATTAAGATTATCTATTAACAATATTGGATTCTTTTCTGAAATCTTTTATGCATGATTTAAATATCCTTGCAAGTCTCTTCGAATTATCGGTTTGGTTTGGCCTACTAGATCTATAGTTCTTGCAATAGGAGAAGTGCTTGGCTTTGGGTTCAATCTTGCGGTGTCCTTTCCCAGTGACAGCGGGGGCATCAAGGCATGTATTGTATTGTTGCCATCGAGCGTAAAAAGATGGGGTTTATATCATATTGCTTGAGTTTATTCCTCTACATCATGTCATCTTGCTTAAGGCGTTACTCTGTTCTTATGAACTTAATACTCTAGATGCATGCTGGATAGCGGTCGATGTGTGGAGTAATAGTAGTAGATGCAGAATCGTTTCGGTCTACTTGTCACGGACATGATGCCTATATACAATGATCATGCCTAGATATTCTCATAACTATGCGCTCTTCTATCAATTGCTCGACAGTAATTTGTTCACCCACCGTAGAATTTTGCTATCATGAGAGAAGCCACTAGTGAAACCTAGGGCCCCCGGGTCTATTTTCATCATATTAATCTTCCATCAACTATTTACTTTACTTTGCATTATTTACTTTCAGTCTCTATACCAAAAATATTATCTTATCATATCTATCAGATCTCACTTTTGTAAGTGACCGAGAAGGGATTGACAACACCTTTTATCGCGTTGGCTGCAAGGTTCTTATTTGTTTGTGCATGTATGAGGGACTCGCGCGTGGTCTCCTACTGGATGGATACCTTGGTTCCCAAAAACTGAGGGAAATACTTACGCTATTGTGCTGCATCACCCTTTCCTCTTAGAGGAAATACAACGCAAGTTCGAGAAGTAGCAAAGATCCCCCTCTCCGGAGCCCCTAACGGACTCCAGATCTGGCTTCCCGAGGAAGAACATGAGGTGACGGCGGCTCCGTCTTGTGGATCGCGATAATTCTTTATCCCTGATTTTTTTCTCCCAAAATAGGAATTTATAGGGTGAGGGTTCTCATCTGCGGGGCCACCAGGTGGGTACAACCCACCTGAGCGTGCCAGGAGAGGGGGGCGCGCCCTGGTGGGTTGTACCCACCCAGGGCCCCCTCTCAGGTGGGTCTTGGCTCCAGTAATTCTCTTTTATTCCATAAAAAATCCTCGCAAAGTTTTGTTTCATTCCGAGAACTTTTATTTCTGCGCAAAAACAACACCATGGTAGTTCTGCTGAAAACAACATCAGTCCGAGGTTCATTCAAATCATGCAAATTAGAGTCCAAAACAAGAGGAAAATCGTGAGGAAAAGTAGATACATTGATACATATCAACTCCCCCAAGCTTAAACCTTTGCTTGTTCTCAAGAAATTCAGTTGATAAACTGAAAGTGAGAAAGAAAAACTTTTATGAACTCTTTTGCTCTTGTTTGCATAAATAAGCTTAAACATCACCCAGGTTTTCAGCCAACATTATAGCTAACCATGTCAACAATAACATTTAAAGATTATATTAACTCATATCAATGACATAATCAGCTAGCGAGCGATAATAAGGGATCTCAAACAGCAACTCGTTGTCAAAACAACCATGATATAATATGACAATAGTGGTATCTCGCTAGCCCTTTATGAGACCACAAAACATAAGTGCAGAGCACCTCCAAAGTTCAAGCAGCGACTAAACATTGTAATTCATGGTAGAAAAGATCCCGTCATGCTAACACCCAACATTCACTATACACAATGCATAGGCATGACAACAGTGCTCTCAGATCTTGCGCTTATTAGAGAAGGTGATGACACAACATAAAACTAAATAGAAAGTCCCTTCGCAGAGGGAAGAAGTGATTTGCAGAGGTGCCAGAGCTCAAATTTTAAAACAGAGGTAAATGAAATTTTTGAGAGATGCATCCTTCTCATTCACTTCACGACTATCAGTTATCGATATCTCCCATGCTAAATGAGCTAGTGGCGGTTCCCAAGCAGAAAAGTAAATGTTTGAACTCCATTGGGAGTTTTTGTTTGTTTATTTTTAAGCATTTTCATTTTGCAGTTTGGGACTGGGAATCCCTATTACCGCCCTTTTCTCGTGCAATGGCGAGTGAATAAACAGTCAACCTGAGAATAACCCACTTAGCATGGAAAATACCGACCACCTCCTGTAGTTCTATGAACGATCCAGACACACAAAAAGAATATTTATTTGAAGTTTTTAGAGGTGGCACATGCAAATTTACTTAGGACGGCAGGGTAATACCGCATATAGGTAGGTATGGTGGACTCATCTGGAATAACTTTGAGTTTTAGAATTTGATGCACAAGCAGTATTCCCGCTTAGTACATGTGAAGGCTAGCAAATAGGTTGGGAAGCGTCTAGCTAGAGAGCAACAATGGTCATGAACATGCATCATGCATAATAAACATTGGACACCCGCATAAGTAGTATATGGACACCATGAACATAAATATCATAGAGGCTATGTTAGTTTTGATTCAACTACATGCATAAACATGTGCCAAGTCAAGCCACTTGAATATTCAGAGGAGGATACCATATCATCATACTACATCACAATCATTTCAACTCTACGTTGATATCCAAGATAAATCATTATTAACTCCTAGCTACTTATGCATGGCATGAGAAACTATAATCTCTAATTGTCATTGCAAACATGTTTAATCATAATGGGCTAAATCATGGGTACTTGGTTAAACATATTTACATAAACATAACAAGTCGAGTTCATACCAGTTTCTCCTTGCCACGGCCAGTTCATCGTATATCATCATTATTGCCTTTCACTTGCACGACCAAATGATATGAAAATAATAACAGTGCAAGAGTGTCGTGGACTAAGCTGGGATCTGCAAAACATTTTATTCAACAGGAGAAGACAAGGTAAAATGTGCTCTTCATTAGTTCAATAATTATTCACTAGCAAGAGGGCCCGTGCGTTGCAATAGGATGATAAAATAGCGCATTCAAATCAAACCACTGAGAATATAATACATACAATAATTATAATAATATATAATTTATATTAGTTTAAACATTTAGATTTTCAATTATTAAATTAGATATATCCTCTATTTATCTGAATGTCCATGCTTCGTTACTGAGAAAACGTATGAAAATTACTTTTTCTTAGAACCGTATGAAAATTACTTGTGTTGTGAGACAACTATTCCATTTTTCTTTATAAAATTGGGCACTTTCTCAAACTGAACAGAGAACAAAAAGTGGGGCTCAAAACGAGCTAAGAGAGTGCCTGATCCGTTTCTTTCATAGCAATTCTTTGAGGTTGTCAATTGCAACCAGCCAGCATGCAACAAATTACATGACCAATTTTTAGTTAGAAAATCAACCATCATCCGCCATACATGCTTATAGCCCATAAATCACGTTTAATTAGTGCCAATTGAAGCAGATACTATATGGCAACCATTCTTGTCTTCCTTTCCTTCCTTTTTTGAATGCAGCCCACAAATCATGTTTAGTTAGAGTCACCCTTTCCTTTCCTTATTGCATGCAACACACAAATCAGGGGTGTATATAAACTTGCTAAATTTAATAGAAAGTAATGCGATAGTACTATTTAGTTTTAAAACGAAATAAACTTATAGCACAAGCAGTAAGCTAGTCTAGTGGTTCAGGACCCTTAGCTTTACAGTTGAGGTCTTGAGTTCAAGTTTCAATGAGAGCAAATTTGTTTCATTGTTGTAGAGTAACATTTTTTTTCTCCTGAAGCACACTTACCCAGGACGGGAGGTTGAATACTTACAAGTACATGGTGGTTTTAGGAAAAATGAAACATTTTCCTGTTTATATAAGTTGAAGCAGTACTGTGGGTTGAATAATGAAAAACACGGGGGTGTTTCTGCAAAAACAAAATGTTTTCCTGTTTTGACACTTAAAAACGTATTGCGGGTTAATTAGCTAAAACTGTAGGGACTTTTCTGTAAAATTGCTGACGACATACGGGCAGAAACTATAGGTGCTTTATTATTAGGTACAGATATGAGAGCCACTCAACATTTTCATCATGGTTTTCTCCTCGGTACAACTCGAATAAAAGGAAAAGAAATTCAGAGAAACACACTGAAATATTTTTGGAGTTTTTGGTTTTCTTGAACACGCAAATACAAGGAAAAAGCAAAAACTAGAAAAACTATTTACACGGGAAAGCTCCTAACAAGCAAAAGACGAACAAGGAAATCTTTTTGGATTTTCTTTTTAGTGCTAATACTAAGCAAGCATAGAAAGTAAATTACTACAACTATTTTTTTTTGTTTTTCTAAAGTTTTTCAAACTCACAAGAAGAAAAGCAAGAAAATAAATCTAAGCATGGATGATTGATATGTCCATTTTGCATCATGCTTATATATTGATATTTATTGCATTTTGGGCTGTTCTTACATGTTTTGTCACAATACTTATGCCCTTTCTCTCTTATTTTACAAGGTTTACATGAAGAGGAAGAATGTCGGCAGCTGGAATTCTGGGCTGGAAAAGGAGCAAACTCTGGAAACCTATTCTGCGCAACTCCAAAAGCCCTGAAACTCAATAGAACGTCGTTTCAGAAAATATAAAAAATATCTGGCGAAAGAAGTCCACGAGGGGGGCCACCGGCTGCCCACGAGGGTGGGGGGCGCGCCCCCTTCCCAGGGCGCGCCCCCTGCCTCGTGGGCCAGCCGGAAGGTCCCCGATGCCCATCTTCTCCTATATGAGGTGTTTTGACCTGGAAAAAATCATAAGGAGGCTTTCGGGACTAGACGCCACCGTCTCGAGGCGGAACCGAGGCGGAAACCAATCTTGGGCTCCGGCAGAGCTGTTCTGCCGGGGATACTTCCCTCCGGGAGGGGGAAATCATCACCGTCGTCATCACAAACAACTCTCCCATCTTGGGAAGGGCTATCTTCATCAACATCTTCACCAACACCATCTCCTCTCAAACCCTGGTTCATCTCTTGTATCCAATCTTTGTTCCCAAACCTCAGATTGGTACATGTGGGTTGCTAGTAGTGTTGATTACTCCTTGTAGTTGATGCTAGTTGCCTTATTTGGTGGAAGATCGTATGTTCAGATCAATTATGCATATTAATACCCCTCTGATCATGAACAATATTATGTCTTGTGAGTAGTTACTTTTGTTCTTGAGGACAGTCATGTGAATTTGGACTTCGTTCGATATTTTGATGAGATGTATGTTGTCTCTCCTCTAGTGGTGTCATGTGAACGTCGACTACATGACACTTCACCATTATTTGGTCCTATAGGAAGGCATTGGGAAGTAATAAGTAGATGATGGGTTGCTAAAGTGACAGAAGCTTAAACCCTAGTTTATGCGTTGCTTCGTAAGGGGCTGATTTGAATCCATATGTTTCAGGCTATGGTTAGGTTTACCTTAATACTTCTTTTATAGTTGTGGATGCTTGCATTAGAGGTTAATCATAAGTGGGAGGCTTGTCCGAGTAAGGGCAGCACCCAAGCACCGGTCCACCCACATACCAAATTATCAAAGTACCGAACGCGAATCAGATGATCGTGATGAAGACTAGCTTGACGATAATTACCATGTGTCCTCGGGAGCGCTTTCCTTTATATAAGAGTTTGTCCAGGCTTGTCCTTTGCCACAAAAAGGACTGGGCCACCTTGCTGCACCTTATTTAATTTTACCTTTTGTCACTTTCTACCAATTACCTTATCACAAAACTATCTGTTACCTATAATTTCAGTGCTTGAAGAAAATACCTTACCGAAAACTGCATATCATTTCCTTCTGCTCCTCGTTGGGTTCGACACTCTTACTTATCGAAAGGACTACGATATATCCCCTACACTTTTGGGTCATCAAGACTCTTTTCTGGCGCCGTTGCCGGGGAGTGAAGCGCCTTTGGTAAGTGGAATTTGGTAAGGAAAAATTTATATAGTGTGCTGAAATTTATTATCACTTGTTACTATGGCTCAAAATCCTTTGAGGGGCTTGTTCGGGGTATCTTCACCCCGAACAGAAGAGCAAAGATTTGCTCCTTAACCTACTGCACCTATTGAAAATGTTTGCTTTGAGATTCCTTCGGGTATGATAGAGAAATTGCTTGAAAATCCCTTTACAGGAGACGGAACACTACATCCCGACTTACACCTAATCTATGTGGATGAATTTTGTGGATTATTTAAGCTTGTAGGTATGCCCGAGGATGTTATCAAGAAGAAGGTCTTCCCTTTATCTTTGAAGGGAGATGCATT
Source organism: Secale cereale (assembly GCA_902687465.1). Lineage (NCBI taxonomy): Eukaryota > Viridiplantae > Streptophyta > Magnoliopsida > Poales > Poaceae > Secale > Secale cereale. The sequence continues at coordinate 60,192,994 of LR738715.1, forward strand.
GACATGGTTTAGGCTATGCGATGATATGGGATCATGGAACTATAATCGTCTGAAGTTGGAATTTCATCAGAAGTTCTACCCTATGCACCGGGTTCATCGTGATTGTAATTATATTTACAATTTCTGGCCTCGCGAAGGAGAAAGCATCGCTCAAGCTTGGGGGAGGCTTAAGTCAATGTTATATTCATGCCCCAACCATGAGCTCTCACGAGAAATGATTATTAAAAAAATTTATGCTCGGCTTTCTCTTAACAATCGCTCCATGCTCGATACTTCTTGTTCTAGCTCTTATATGATGAAGACTATTGAATTCAAATGGGATTTATTGGAAAGAATTAAATGCAACTCTGAAGATTGGGATCTCGACGAAGGTAAGGAGTCAGGTATGACCCCTAAGTTTGATTGTGTTAAAGCTTTTATGGATACCGATGCTTTCCGTGAATTTAGCACTAAATATGGACTTGACTCTAAGATAGTAGCTTCTTTTTGTGAATCCTTTGCTACTCATGTTGATCTCCCTAAGGAGAAGTGGTTTAAATACCATCCCCCTATTGAAGTAAAAGTAGTTGAACCTATTAAAGTTGAAGAAAAGACTATCACTTATAATGTTGATCCTATTATACCTACCGCTTATATTGAGAAACCACCTTTCCCTGTTAGGATAAAGGATCATGCTCAAGCTTCAACTGTAGTTCGTAAGAGTAATACTAGAACACCTACACCCTCTGAGCAAATTAAAGTTGAACCTAGTGTTGCTATGGTTAAAGATCTCTTGGTAGAAGATTTAGATGGACATGTTATTTACCTCCAAGAAGAGTCTGCTAGAATACCCAAACCCAATGCTAGGGATAGACATAAACCGGTTGTAGGCCTGCCTGTCATCTCTGTTAAGATAGGAGATCATTGCTATCATGGTTTATGTGATGTAGATGCTAGTGCGAGTATTATCACTCTTGATTTATATAACGAAATTATGCATGATATTGCACCTGTTGAGCTAGAAGGTATTGATGTTACTATTAAGCTTGCCAATAGAGACACTGTTTCACCTGTTGGGATTGTTAGAGATATTGAAGTCTTGTGTGGAAAGGTCAAATACCCTGCTGATTTTCTTGTTTTTAGTTCCCCACAAGATGCATTCTGTCTTATTATATTTGGTAGACCCTTCTTGAATACTATTAATGCCAAGATAGACTACGTGAAAGATATTGTCACGGTTGGATTAGGGGATATGTCTCATGATTTTAACTTTGCTAAATTCCGTAGACAACCCCTTGAAAAGGCACCACCCAGTAAGGATGAAATTATTGGTCTTGCTTCTATTGCCGTGCCACCTAATGATCCGTTAGAACAATACCTGCTAGACCATGAAAATGATATGCATATGAATGAGAGAAGGGAAATAGATGAAATATTCCGTACACAGGGACCTGTATTGAAAAACAACTTGCCTGTTGAAATCCTAGGGGATCCTCCTCCACCCAAGGGTGATCCCGTGTTTGAACCTAAACCTTTACCTGATAATCTTAAGTATGTTTATCTTGATGAAAATAAGATATATCCTGGTATTATTAGTGCTAATCTTTCAGAGCAGGAAGAAGAAAAACTATTGAAAACTCTGAAGAAGCATCGTGCTGCTATTGGATATACTCTGGATGATCTTAAGGGCATTAGTCCCACTATATGCCAACACAAGATAAAATTGGAAGAAAATGATAAACCAGTTATTGATCATCAGCGACGGTTAAATCCTAAGATGAAAGAAGTGGTAAGGAAGGAAATACTAAAGCTTCTAGAGGCAGGTATTGTCGGTGTACTAAAGTAGGGGTACCTTAGTATCCCGACTTGTGCACGGGCAGTAGCAGCGTCCCGTGGTCTGGCTCGCCACGCGCCCGCCAAGGCCCGCTCCAGACCCTTTTTTAAGCCATTCAAGAACAAAGTATTCAAGTTAGGAGATAAGACCCCGGCAAGAGGAGCTTGCCGGGAAGGCCGCACCAGGCTCAAAGTTATCATTCCAGCACGAGACCCTGGCAAGAGGAGCTTGCCAGGAAGGCCAAAAGAACGGCACTTCAAGGAGGTATATAGCGGCGCATCATGTGCCCCGACAGGACCCGGAGAGCGGCAAGCTTCCGGGCCCGGCAAGGTTGCGACCCCGGCAAGGCGCTTGCCGGGGGAAGCTTATGCTGTGTGCCTGCGGCTCCAGCTCATCTGGCCATGCGTCGCCCCGGGGCCCTTCCAGGGGCACGTGGCGGATGGTTGTGCAACCTGGGGTACATGGTGGCGAGCTGTGGTGACAAGGCTATCGCCGTGGCGAACGGAGACGCATGGACGGGCGCTTTTGGGGTGACGGCGACGGGCATTCAATGCCCTTGTCCCCCACCGTCAGAGTTAGGTGAAGACCACTGTTCATACACTATTCATGCACTGTTGCAACTACCACCGATTTTACATTTTTACCCTCCTCTACGTTGACACCTGTCGATGACCCCTTTGAGCTATAAAAGGAGGCCCATGCACAACGTAGAGGGGGTTCGATCCCAGAAACTCGCTTACTCCCACGCTCGGTGTAGCTGGTACTGTAGATCTTCAAGCTCCCGAGCCTCAAGAACTCAATACAACCAAGGCAGGAGTAGGGTTTTACGCGTCCGCGCGGCCCGAACCTGGGTAAACTGCCCACGTGTGCTCCTCGATCTGCTCTCCGTGCTCCCTCCACTCCCTTACTGCAACGTAGAAGGGGCTCCGGTCCCATAGGTGCTCATGGGAGGACAGTTTCCCCCGACATCTTTGGCGCGCCAGGTAGGGGGCGTCGAGGTTGTGCGAACCTGATCCGGCGCTCACGCGGGCGCAACCTTCAGCAACCTCTCCAGCTTCATCAACTTCATCGGCTACGTCAACATGCCTCCGAAGAAGAAGGCTTCGGAGGTCGGAGGCCCGTCCGCGTCGGTCCCTCCACCGCTAGAACCGACGGTGGGTGGGGGAGACGCCGGCGGAAGGGTCGACGCCGGTGGAGAGACTCATGGCGCCACCAAATCCAAGGACAAGACGGACGACCGGGCGAACTCCAAAGCCTCGGTGTCCGTGCACGCACCACGTCCCTCTCAGGAGGTGCCAGACCAGCAGCGGCGTGGTACAGGAGGTACCATACGCTTGCTGGGACTTGGCCAGGCCGGCGGGTCACGGGACGCTCAAGGCCAACGTCCTGGCACGAGCAAGGCGCGGTCACCGGGACGGGAACATGCTCCTTCTAACACGGTTAGAAGTCCGAGCGTGTCCCGCTCCTCGCACCGTTCGCCACCGTTTCCTTCCTCTCCAGCAGAAGCCCTGGCCAGGGCTCAGCTGCTCCTCGACTTCCCTCCAGCGGCAGACAAGGCCGAAGACTGGAGGGCTACGATCCAGAGCCTCATCGCCTTCGCCAACAACGACACGCACCAGCAGCCGGTAACATCACGCCCGCGGCAAGTCGACCAAGCGAAGGCCGATGGAGACAAGACCGCCGGGGGTGCAACTACCGTGCACTCCCCGCCGCGGAAGCAGAAATCGCCACCCCGCCGGATCAACGTCGACGACGACTCCACGGCGTCATCGGATCCGTGGGCTCGCCGCGATCAGCGCCAAGTCCTCGACGACAGGCGACAAGAGGACGCTCGAACCCGCATCGAGCGTCGACGAGAAGCCCGAAGACAATCTGATCAGCGCGCTGGGACCGCTGTCGACATGCACGCGCCCGGTGAACCAGGCGACTTGCCGTACGCGGCAGGCTGCCCTGCGTTCACCCGAGAGCTGCGGCAAGTCCAGTGGCCCAGCATGAAGAACTTTAAGCCCGACGTACCCGAGAAGTACGACGGCAAGACCCATCCCTCGGAGTTCCTCAGCATCTACACCATTGTGGTGCAGGCTATGAAGGAAATATGCCCTAGAGGCAATAATAAAGTTGTTATTTATATTTCCTTATATCATGATAAATGTTTATTATTCATGCTAGAATTGTATTAACCGGAAACTTAGTACATGTGTGGATACATAGACAAAACAGTATGTCCCTAGTATGCCTCTACTAGACTAGCTCATTGATCAAAGATGGTTATGTTTCCTAGCCATAGACATGAGTTGTCATTTGATCAACGGGATCACATCATTAGGAGAATGATGTGATGGACAAGACCCATCCGTTAGCATAGCACTATGATCGTTTAGTTTTACTGCTATTGCTTTCTTCATGACTTATACATGTTCCTATGACTATGAGATTATGCAACTCCCGAATACCGTAGGAACACCTTGTGTGCTATCAAACGTCACAACGTAACTGGGTGATCATAAAGATGCTCTACAGGTGTCTCCGAAAGTATTCGTGGTGCTGGCATAGATCAAGATTAGGATTTGTCACTCCGAGTGTCGGAGAGGTATCTCTGGGCCCTCTCGGTAACACACATCACAATAAGCCTTGCAAGCAAAAAGACTAATGAGTTAGTCACGAGATGATGTGTTGCGGAACGAGTAAAGAGACTTGCCGGTAACGAGATTGAACTAGGTATAGAGATACCGACGATCGAATCTCGGGCAAGTAACATACCGATGACAAAAGGAACAACGTATGTTGTTATGCGGTTTTGACCGATAAAAGATCTTCGTAGGATATGTAGGAGCCAATATGAACATCCAGGTTCCGCTATTGGTTATTGACCGGAGATGAGTCTCGGTCATGTCTACATAGTTCTCGAACCCGTAGGGTCCGCACGCTTAACGTTTGATGACGATCGGTATTATGAGTTTATGAGTTTTGATGTACCGAAGGTAGTTCGGAGTACCGGATGAGATCACGGACATGACGAGGAGTCTCGGAATGTCCGAGACATAAAGATTGATATATTGGACGACTATATTCGGACACCGGAAGTGTTCCGGAAAAGTTTCGGATTTAACTGGATTGCCGGAGGGGGTTACCGGAACCCCCTACGAGGGGGGATGGTCCATAGTGGGCCTTGAGGAAAGGAGAGAGGCAGCCCATAGAGGCTGGCCGGCGCCCCACCTAGGGATCCTAGTTGGACTAGGATTGGGGGGGCGCCACCTCTCCCTCTTTTCCTTTCCCTCTCTTCCTTCTTGATGGACTCCTACTAGGAATAGGATTGCAATCCTATTCCTAGTAGGATTGCCCTAGCCGCACCATAGGAGGCCGGCCGGCCCTCCCCTCTTGCTCCTTTATATACGGGGGCAGGGGGGCACCCAAAGACACACAAGTTGAATTGTTCCAGCCGTGTGCGGTGCCCCCCTCCACAGAAACACACCTCGGTCATACCATCGCAGTACTTAGGAGAAGCCCTGCGCCGGTAGATACATCATATTCGTCACCACGCCGTCGTGCTGACGAAACTCTCCCGTGAAGCTCAACTGGATCAAGATCTCGTGGGACGTCATCAAGCTGAACGTGTGCTGAACGCGGAGGTGCCGTACGTTCGGTGCTTGATCGGTTGAATCGCGAAGAAGTTCGACTACATCAACCGCGTCACTTGACGCTTCCGCTTCCGGTCTACGAGGGTACGTAGACACACTCTTCCCTCTCGTTGCTATGCATCTGGTAGATAGATCTTGCGTGATCGTAGGAAAATTTTAAAATACTACGTTCCCCAACAGTGGCATCAGAGCCAGGTCTATGCGTAGATGATATGCACGAGTAGAACACAATGAGTTGTGGGCGATTCTAGTCATACTGCTTACCAGCATGTCATACTTTGCTTCAGCGGTATTGTGAGATGAAGCGGCCCGGACCGACATTACGTGTACGCTTAGGCGAGACTGGTTTCACCATTACGAGCACTCGTTGCTTAAAGGTGACTGGCGGGTGTATGTCTCTCTCACTTTAGCTGAATCAAGTGTGGCTACGCCCGGTCCTTGTGAAGGTTAAAACAACACATACTTGACGAAACATCGTTGTGGTTTTGTATGCGTAGGTAAGAACGGTTCTTGCTAAGCCCGTAGCAGCCACGTAAAACTTGCAACAACAAAGTAGAGGACATCTAACTTGTTTTTGCAGGGCATGTTGTGATGTGATATGGTCAAGACATGATGAGTTATACGGTGTTGTATGAGATGATCATGTTTTGTAATGTTATCGGCAACTGGAAGGAGCCATATGGTTGTCGCTTTATTGTATGAAATGCAATCGCCATGTAATTGCTTTACTTTATCACTAAGCGGTAGCGATAGTCGTAGAAGCAATAGTTGGTGAGACGACAACGATGCTACGATGGAGATCAAGGTATCGCGCCGGTGACGAAGGTGATCATGACGGTGCTTTGGAAATGGAGATCAAAAGGACAAGATGATGATGGCCATATCATGTCACATATTTTGATTGCATGTGATGTTTATCTTATTATGCTTCTTATTTTGCTTAGAACGACGGTAGCATTATAAGATGACCCCTCACTAAATTTCAAGGTATAAGTGTTCTCCCTGAGTATGCACCGTTGCGAAAGTTCGTCGTGCCGAGACACCACGTGATGATCGGGTGTGATAAGCTCTACGTTCAAATACAACGGGTGTAAGCCAGTTTTGCACACGCGGAATACTCGGGTTAAACTTGACGAGCCTAGCATATGCAGATATGGCCTCGGAACACTGGAGACCGAAAGGTCGAGCGTGAATCATATAGTAGATATGATCAACATAAGATGTTCACCATTGAAACTACTCCATCTCACGTGATGATCGGACATGGTTTAGTTGATTTGGATCACGTGATCATTTAGATGACCGGAGGGATGTCTATCTAAGTGGGAGTTCTTTAATTAATATGATTAAATTGAACTTTAATTTATCATGAACTTAGTCCTCGTAGTATTAGCATATCTATGTTGTAGATCAATAGCTCACGATGTTGCTCCCCGTTTATTTTTTTTATGTTCCTAGAGAAAACTAAGTTGAAAGATGTTAGTAGCAATGATGCGGAATTGTTCCGTGATCGGAGGATTATCCTCATTGCTGCACAGAGAATTATGTCCTTAATGCACCGCTAGGTGACAGACCTATTGCAGGAGCAGATGTAGACATTATGAATGTTTTGACAAAAGCTCGGTATGATGACTACTTGATAGTTTAAGTGCACCATGCTTTATGGCTTAGAACCGGGACTTCAAAAAACGTTTTGAACGCCACGGAGCATATAAGATGTTCCAAGAGTTGAAATTAGTATTTCATACTCATCCCCGTGTCGAGAGGTATAAGACTTCTGACAGTACTTTGCCTACAAGATGGAGGAGAATAGCTCAACCAGTGAGCATGTGCTCAGATTGTCTGGGTACTACAATTAATTGAATCAAGTTGGAGTTAATCTTCCAGATAAGATAGTAATTGACAAAGTTCTCTAGTCACTATCACCAAGTTAGTAGAACTTCGTGATGAACTATAATATGCAAGGGATGAAGAAAGTAATTCCCGAGCTCTTCGTGATGCTGAAGTCGGCGAAGGTAGAAATCATGAAAAAGCATCAAGTGTTGATGGTTAACAAGACCACTTGTTTCAAGTAAAGGGCAAAGGGATAGAAGGAGAACTTCAAGAATAATGACAAGCAAGTTGTCACTCCCGTGAAGAAACCCAAATCTAAACTCAGGCTTGAAACTAAGTGCTTCTACTGCAAAGGAAATGGTCACTGGAAGTGGAACTGCCCTAGATACTTGGCGGATAAGAAGGATGGCAAAGTGAACAAAGGTATATTTTGATATACAGATTATTGATGTGTATTTTACTAGTGTTCATAGCAACCCTTGGGTATTTGATACCGGTTCAGTTGCTAAAATTAGTAACTCAAAACGAGAATTGCATAATGAACAGAGACTAGTTAAAGGTGAAGTGACGATGTGTGTTGGAAGTGGTTCCAAGATTGATATGATCATCATCGCACACTCCCTATACTTTCGGGATTAGTGTTGAAACTAAATAAGTGTTATTTGGTGTTTGTGTTGAGCATGAATATGATTTGATCATGTTTATTGTAATACGGTTATTCATGTAAGTTAGAGAATAATTGTTGTTCTGTTTACATGAATAAAACCTTCTATGGTCATACACCCAATAAAAATGGTTTGTTGGATCTCGATCGTGTGATATACATATTCATAATATTGAAGCCAAAAGATGCAAGGTTAATAATGATAGTGCAACTTATTTGTGGCACTGCCGTTTAGGTCATATTGGTGTAAAGCGCATGAAGAAACTCCATAGTGATGGACTTTTGGAATCACTTGATTATGAATCACTTGGTGCTTGCGAGCCATGCCTCATGGGCAAGATGACTAAAACTCCGTTCTCCGGAACAATGGAGCGAGCAACAGATTTGTTGGAGATCATACATACAGATGTATGTGGACCAATGAGTGTTGAAGCTCGCGGCGGGTATCGTTATTTTCTGACCTTCACTGATGATTTGAGCAGATATGGGTATATCTACTTAATGAAGCACAAGTCTGAAACATTTGAAAAGTTCAAAAGAATTTCAGAGTGAAGTGGAGAATCATCGTAACAAGAAAATAAGAGTTTCTACGATATGATCGTAGAGGTAAAATATTTGAGTTAGCGAGTTTGGCCTTCAGTAAAAATAATGTGAAATAGTTTCACTACTCACGCCACCTGGAACACCGCAGTGTAATGGTGTGTCCGAACGTCATAACCGTACTTTATTAGATATGGTGCGATCGATGATGTCTCTTACCGATCTACCACTATCGCTTTTGGGGTTATGCATTAGAGACAGCTACATTCACGTTAAATAGGGCACCATCTAAATCCGTGGAGATGACACCGTATGAACTGTGGTTTGACGAGAAACCTAAGCTGTCATTTCTTTAAGTTTGGGACTGCGATGCTTATGTGAAAAAGTTTCAACATGATAAGCTCGAACCCAAATCGGAGAAGTAAATCTTCATAGGATACCCAAAAGAAACTATTGGGTACACCTTCTATCACAGATCCGAAGGCAAGGTCTTTGTTGCTAAGAGTGGATCCTTTCTAGAGAAGGAGTTTCTCTCGAAAGAAGTGAGTGGGAGGAAAGTAGAACTTGATGAGGTAATTGTACCTTCTCCCGAATTGGAAAATGGAAAATCACAGAAACTAGTTCCAGTGATTCCTACACCAATTAGTGAGGAAGGTAATGATGATGATCATGAAACTTCATATCAAGTTTCTGCTGAACTTCGTAGATCAACCAGAGTTCGTTCCGCATCAGAGTGGTACGGTAATGTTACTGTTTACAAAGCTCGACTTGTTGCGAAAGGGTTTCGACAAGTTCAAGGAGTTGACTACGATGAGACTTTCTCACCCGTAGCGATGCTTAAGTCTGTCCGAATCATGTTAGTAATTGCCGCATTTTATGAAATCTGGCAAATGGATAACAAAACTGCATTCTTTAATGGATTTATTAAAGAAGACTTGTATATGATGCAACCAGAAGGTTTTGTCAATCCTAAAGGTGCTAACAAAATGTGCAAGCTCCAGCGATCCATCTATGGACTGGTGCAAGCATCTCGGAGTTGGAATATACGCTTTGATGAGGTGATCAAAGCATATAGATTTATACAGACTTGCGGTGAAGCCTGTATTTACAAGAAGTGAGTGGGAGCACTACAACCTTTCTGATAAGTATATGTGAATGACATATTGTCGATCGGAAATGATGTAGAATTTTCTGGAAAGCATAAAGGAGTGTTTGAAAGGAGTTTTTCAAAGAAAGACCTTGGTGAAGCTGCTTACATATTGGGCATCAAGATCTATAGAGATTGATCGAGACGCTTGATAAGACTTTCGATGAGTACATACCTTGATAAGATTTTGAAGTAGTTCAAAATGGATCAGTCAAAGAAGGAGTTCTTGCCTGACTTGTAAGGTGTGAAGTTGAGTAAGACTCAAAGCCAGACCACGACAGAAAAATATAGAGAGAATGAAAGTCATTCCCTATGCCTCAGCCATAGGTTCTATAAAGTATGCCATGCTGTGTACCAAACATGTTGTGTACCTTGCCATGAGTTTGTCAAGGGGGTACAATAGTGATCCAGGAGTAGATCACTGTATAGCGGTCAAAATTATCCTTAGTAACTGGATGACTAAGGAAATGTTTCTCGATTATGGAGGTGATAAAGAGTTCGTCGTAAAGGGTTACGCCGATGCAAGCTTTGACACTAAATCCAGATGACTCTAAGTATCAATCTGGATGCGTATTGAAAGTGGGAGCAATTAGCTAGAGTAGCTCTATGCAGAGCATTGTAGACATAGAAATTTGCGAAATACACACGGATCTGAATGTGACAGACCCGTTGACTAAAATTCTCTCACAAGCAAAACATGATCACACCTTATTACTCTTGGGTATTAATCACATAGCGATGTGAACTAGATTATTGACTCTAGTAAACCTTTTGGGTGTTGATCACATGGCGATGTGAACTATGGGTGTTATTCACATAACGATGTGAACTATCGGTATTAAATCACATGGCGATGTGAGCTAGATTATTGACTCTAGTGCAAGTGGAAGACTGAAGGAAATATGCCCTAGAGGCAATAATAAAGTTGTTATTTATATTTCCTTATATCATGATAAATGTTTATTATTCATGCTAGAATTGTATTAACCGGAAACTTAGTACATGTGTGGATACATAGACAAAACAGTATGTCCCTAGTATGCCTCTACTAGACTAGCTCATTGATCAAAGATGGTTATGTTTCCTAGCCATAGACATGAGTTGTCATTTGATCAACGGGATCACATCATTAGGAGAATGATGTGATGGACAAGACCCATCCGTTAGCACAGCACTATGATCGTTTAGTTTTACTGCTATTGCTTTCTTCATGACTTATACATGTTCCTATGACTATGAGATTATGCAACTCCCGAATACCGTAGGAACACCTTGTGTGCTATCAAATGTCACAACGTAACTGGGTGATCATAAAGATGCTCTACAGGTGTCTCCGAAAGTATTCGTGGTGCTGGCATAGATCAAGATTAGGATTTGTCACTCCGAGTGTCGGAGAGGTATCTCTGGGCCCTCTCGGTAACACACATCACAATAAGCCTTGCAAGCAAAAAGACTAATGAGTTAGTCACGAGATGATGTGTTGCGGAACGAGTAAAGAGACTTGCCGGTAACGAGATTGAACTAGGTATAGAGATATCGACGATCGAATCTCGGGCAAGTAACATACCGATGACAAAAGGAACAACGTATGTTGTTATGCGGTTTTGACCGATAAAAGATCTTCGTAGGATATGTAGGAGCCAATATGAACATCCAGGTTCCGCTATTGGTTATTGACCGGAGATGAGTCTCGGTCATGTCTACATAGTTCTCGAACTCGTAGGGTCCGCACGCTTAACGTTTGATGACGATCGGTATTATGAGTTTATGAGTTTTGATGTACCGAAGGTAGTTCAGAGTCCCGGATGAGATCACGGACATGACGAGGAGTCTTGGAATGTCCGAGACATAAAGATTGATATATTGGACGACTATATTCGGACACCGGAAGTGTTCCGAAAAAGTTTCGGATTTAACTGGATTGCCGGAGGGGGTTACCGGAACCCCCTACGAGGGGGGATGGTCCATAGTGGGCCTTGAGGAAAGGAGAGAGGCAGCCCATAGAGGCTGGCCGGCACCCCACCTAGGGATTCTAGTTGGACTAGGATTGGGGGGGGGGCGCCACCTCTCCCTCTTTTCCTTTCCCTCTCTTCCTTCTTGATGGACTCCTACTAGGAATAGGATTGCAATCATATTCCTAGTAGGATTGCCCTAGCCGCACCATAGGAGGCCGGCCGGCCCTCCACTCTTGCTCCTTTATATACGGGGGCAGGGGGGCACCCAAAGACACACAAGTTGAATTGTTCCAGCCGTGTGCGGTGCCCCCCTCCACAGAAACACACCTCGGTCATACCATCGCAGTACTTAGGAGAAGCCCTGCGCTGGTAGATACATCATATCCGTCACCACGCCGTCGTGCTGACGAAACTCTCCCGTGAAGCTCAACTGGATCAAGAGCTCGTGGGACGTCATCAAGCTGAACGTGTGCTGAACGCGGAGGTGCCGTACGTTCGGTGCTTGATCGGTTGAATCGCGAAGAAGTTCGACTACATCAACCGCGTCACTTGACGCTTCCGCTTCCGGTCTACGAGGGTACGTAGACACACTCTTCCCTCTCGTTGCTATGCATCTGGTAGATAGATCTTGCGTGATCGTAGGAAAATTTTAAAATACTACGTTCCCCAACAGGCTGCCGGGGGACGCGACGAGAAGATCCTAGCCAACTACTTCCTGCTCGTGCTTAAGCCAAACGTCAGGTCTTGGCTTATGCACTTGCCGGAGAACTCCATCTCTTCATGGGCGGATTTGTGCCACCAATTTGTCGGCGCCTTCACGGGCGGCCACAAGCCCCACGGCCAGGAAAGCGATCTCCACATCCTCGCCCAGAAGGAGGGAGAATCCCTGCGCAAATATATCCAGAGGTTCAGCCGCGTTCAACACAATATCCCCGATGTCCACCCTGCCGCGGTTATCAGCGCGTTCCACCAGAACGTGCGTAACCGCCGGATGAGGGAGGAGATGGCCATGACCAAGATACGGGACGTCAGCGAGCTTTACGCTCTGGCTGACAAATGTGCACGTGCTGAAGAGGGGAGGAGACTCCCCGGAGAGGATACCGGCGCAGGAGGAAGCGACAGCGAGGATGCCGCCCCGGCAAGGAAAAGCCGGCGGCGGAACAACAAGAAGAAGAAGAACAAGGTGGTACTAGTTGTCGAGCAGTCCGGCAAGGAGGCTACCGCCAAGAAGACACAGGCTGGTGGCCCCGGCAAGGAGCCTGCCCCTGTAGCGGCAGCCGACAAGCAGGACGGCTCCGACAAGCAGTACTGCAAGATCCACCGCACCAAGGGCCACGATCTCCAGAACTGCAAGAGGGTAGAGTACCTCGTAGAACAGCAGAAGGCTGAATACGAGCGTCGCGACAAGGAGAAGGCCCAAGGAGGCGGAGGAGAGCCAAGCAAGAAGCGGCCATTCAATGGCCGGGGAGGACGCCGCGGCAAGGCCAAGCAGCGGCAAGGAGACAGACCTCCCCGGGGCCGCGACAAGGATGAAGACGAAGACGATGATGAGGATATGGATGAAGGAGACAACAGCGAGCAGGAGTTCCAGAAGGCCACAGAAGTTCTGTGCGTCGATGGAGGTGCCTCTCTGCACACTTCCCACCGCCAACTCAAGCAATGGGTGCGGGAAGTGAATGCAGCTGAGCCACCCGTCGAGTCGCGCAGGCTGCTGAAATGGTTCGGCACGCCCATCATCTTCGACCTTGAGGACCACCCTGACCGCACAACTGCGGTCGGGTGCTTGCCGATGTTGGTTTCACCAACTATCCGCAACCTCAAGGTCACCAAGATGTTGGTAGACGGCGGGGCCGGCCTCAACTTGATCTCCTCCGCTGTGATCAAGAAACTGCAGATCCCCGACAGCGAGCTCGAGGAAACCGGGACGTTCCAAGGGATCAACCCGGGAAGGAGCAAGCCGAAGGGGAAGATCACGCTGCCAGTGACCTTTGGTGGGGAGCTCAACTTCAGGACAGAGAGGATCACGTTTGACGTTGCCGATATCCCATTGCCATACAATGGGATACTTGGCCGTCCTGCGCTCGCCAAGTTCATGGCAGCTTCCCACTACGCGTACAACATGCTCAAGATGCCGGGGCCGATAAGCGTCATCTCTGTCCCCGGCGACAAGAAGGATGCGCTTATCTGCGCCGATAAGATCTACCGGGACGCAGCAACCGCGACAGACAGCAAGACACTTGCCGCTGAAGCTCCCGGAGGGAAGACCAAGACCAAGTCCGGCAAGAGCTCTGGGGCCCACTCCGGCAAACGCACCTCTTCGGAGTGCTGCGCTGCCGTCGAGGACGCACCATCGAGCTCCACCGGCAAGTGCAAGAAAGGAATGGCAGCTCCACCGGCAACCAAGAAGGTGTCCGCCAAGGAGAATGGCACTGGTGGTACCTTTACCATCAGTGCTACGCTCGACCCCAAATAGGAAAGCGCGCTCGTTGCCTTCCTGCGGGCGAATGTCGACGTGTTCGCATGGCAACCGTCTGACATCCCCGGCGTTCCCAGGAAGGTAATTGAGCACAAGCTTGCTGTTTGTCCTCACGCGCGGCCCGTCAAGCAGAAGGTCAGGAAGCAAGCTGTGGAGCGCCAAGAGTTTATAGCTGAGGAAATCAAGAAGTTGGAAGCAGCAGGCCTGGTTAGAGGTGTACTTCATCCCACGTGGTTGGCCAATCCAGTTGTCGTGCGCAAGGCTAATGGGAAGTGGAGACTTTGTATAGACTTCACTGACGTGAATAAAGCTTGTCCTAAGGATCCATTCCCTTTGCCGCGCATTGACCAGATTGTTGACTCCACCGCCGGATGTGAGTTGCTTTCATTTCTCGATGCATACTCAGGTTACCACCAGATATTCATGGCTGAGGAAGATGAAGAGAAGACCGCGTTCATTACTCCATGTGGCACATATTGCTTTATACGCATGCCCTTTGGATTGAAGAATGCGGGCTCAACGTTTGCAAGGGTGGTGCACACTGCTTTTGAGCCACAGATTCACAGGAATGTGGAAGCCTACATGGATGACATAGTGGTCAAGAGCAAGAGCAAGACTACCCTAGTTCAGGATCTAGAAGAAACCTTTGAGAATCTGCGCAAGATACAACTCAAGTTGTACCCCGAGAAGTGCGTTTTCGGAGTCCCCTCCGGCAAGCTTCTCGGGTTCTTTGTGTCCCAGAGGGGGATCGAAGCCAATCCCGACAAGATAAAAGCCATTGAGCAGATCGAAGCCCCGAAGCGCGTCAAGGACGTAAGGAGACTTGCTGGTTGTGTGGCTGCCCTCAGCAGGTTCATTTCAAAGTCTGCAGAACACGCCCTGCCTTTCTTCAAAATCTTGAAAAAGGCGGGTCCTATGAAATGGACTCCGGAAGCGGAGGCAGCGTTGCAAGACTTGAAAGGATACCTGTCCTCCACTCCGATACTTGTCGCAGCTAGGCCACAAGAGAAGTTGCTGCTGTACCTAGCGGCAACCAATCAAGTGGTTAGTGCTGCGTTAGTAGCGGATAGGGAGGCAGATGAGGAACCCACATCCCCGGCAAGCGCATCCAGCGACAAGCAAGGAGCTTCCCCGACAAACTCTAGCCCCAACGAGGACAAGTCTGCGCAGGAACAAGGAGAAATGCGAAAGAAGATGGTGCAGCGCCCGGTTTATTTTGTAAGTTCCCTCCTGCAGGGGGCTAGGTCAAGATACTCTGGAGTGCAAAAGTTGCTTTTCGGCCTCCTCATGGCCTCAAGAAAGCTGCGCCATTACTTCCAAGCACACGAGATAACAGTGGTCACTCGCTTTCCGTTGAAGAGGATATTGCAGAATCCGGAAGCAACAGGCAGGATCGTCGAGTGGGCACTAGAGCTGTCAAGCTTTGGTCTCAAGTTTGAGAGTACCTCAACTATCCAGAGCAGAGCTTTGGCAGAATTCATAGCAGAATGGACTCCAACACCAGATGAAGAAGTTCCAGAAACAAACGTCCCCGTCCAAGAAACAAGCAAGGAGTGGATAATGTACTTCGATGGTGCCTTCTCGCTGCAAGGCGCCGGCGCTGGCGTGTTACTCATAGCGCCCACCGGAGAGCACCTCAAGTATGTTGTTCAAATGCACTTTCCCAAGGAGCAAGCGACAAACAATACTGCCGAGTATGAAGGTTTGCTTGCCGGTCTCAGAATTGCGGCCGAACTTGGGATCAAGAAGTTGATTGTGCGGGGAGACTCACAGTTGGTGGTCCGACAAGTAAACAAGAGTTACCAGAGCCCTCTGATGGAAGCTTATGTCGATGAAGTGAGGAAGCTTGAAGAACACTTTGAAGGCCTACAGATGGAGCACGTTCCAAGAGCTCAGAATGATATCGCAGATGGCCTCTCAAAGTGTGCTGCAATGAAGTTACCTGTGGAACCAGGGGTCTTCGTACTCAAGCTAACTCAGCCATCCGTTACACCATCAGTTGGGCAAAGCAAGAAGAGGAAGTTGGTCTCCGGTGACTACTTGCCGGCGGATCTTCCAGAGACCGCCGCCAAGGTCCCCAAGATCAGCAACCAAAATGCTGAGGAACAGTCTGCTCCTGCGGACCCAAGGGTTTGTACAGTTGAAGCAGGCGTTCCCGACAAGCCTTGCCCCGGCAGGCTTGCCGGGGAACCCTTAGCTCCGGCAGAGCCGCAGGTTCTCGCCGTAGAAGCTGAGGTTCCCGCAGCAGCCCTAATGCCTTTAGTCCTTGTTGTCGAGCCTCAGGCTCCAGCATGGGCGCAGCAAATCGTCCCTTTTCTTCAAACTGGAGAACTTCCCGAAGAACCAGAAGAGATAGAGAGGATTACCAGGCAGTCAAGTATGTACCAGTTCGTCGGAAATGAACTATACAGAAGAAGACTCAATGGTGTCAGGTTGAAGTGCATATCCCGGGAAGATGGACAGAAGCTGTTGGCAGAGGTACACGGAGGCATATGTGGTCACCACATTGGCGCAAGAGCACTTGCCGGGAAGGCATTCCGGCAAGGTTTCTTTTGGCCAGAAGCCCTCCAAGATGCAACTGCACAAGTAACCAAGTGTGAAGCGTGCCAGTTCCATGCAAAGCAGATTCACCAGCCAGCTCAAGCTCTCCAGACAATCCCTTTGTCCTGGCCCTTCTCGGTCTGGGGGCTCGATATCCTCGGCCCCTTTCCCCGCGCAGTCGGGGGCTTTGAGTACTTGTACGTTGCGATCGACAAGTTCACAAAGTGGCCAGAAGTGGAACCAGTGAGAAAGGTGACAGCACAGTCAGCAGTGAGGTTCTTCAGATCAATTGTTTGCCGTTTCGGGATCCCTAACAGGATCATCACCGACAACGGCACACAGTTCACAAGTCGCACCTTCATGCAGTACGTCCAAGACCTTGGTGCCAAGGTCTGCTTTGCTTCCGTTGCTCACCCAAGGAGCAATGATCAAGCAGAGAGGGCCAATGCTGAAGTGCTGCGCGGGCTCAAGACAAGAACCTTCGACAGGCTGCACAAGTGCGGAAAAAACTGGATAGAGGAGTTGCCGGCGGCTCTTTGGTCAATCAGGACGACACCAAATCGAGCCACCGGACAGACACCCTTTGCTCTTGTCTATGGAGCAGAGGCAGTTCTCCCCACGGAACTCGTATACGGGTCTCCTCGAGTGCTCGCTTACGACGAGCTCGAGCAAGAGCAACTTCGGCAAGACGATGCATTGCTCCTCGAGGAGGACCGTCTCCAGGCTGCTGTACGAGCTGCTCGATACCAGCAAGCCTTGCGTCGCTATCATAGCCGCAAGGTCAAGGCCAGGAGTCTCGAGGAAGACGACCTTGTTCTTCGGCGTGTTCAGTCCGCCAAGAATTCCAACAAGTTGACGCCGAAGTGGGAAGGCCCTTATCGGGTGAGACAAGTCACAAGGCCTGGCGCTGTCCGCCTTGAGACCGAAGAAGGCTTACCGGTGAGCAACTCCTGGAACATCGAGCATCTTCGCAAGTTTCACCCATGAGGCGCGGTTGCCGTGATCCGCTCCGGCAACCACCTTTTGTACAAGTCTTGCCGCTGTTGCATATAAACCTTTGTACAAAGCCGGGCGCAGACCCCGTGCATCAGTAAAACTTTTGTGCTTTGCACCATTTGTCATTTCATGCCTTTCTTTCTTGCTTGCATGTATCATCTGACATTTTGTGCAGCACACATCCCCGGTAAGCAGTAACAAGCCGCAAGGCTCCGTACTTGTATTTCCTCCTCTTTTGCCTTTCTCTCTGAAACAGAAGAAGTGTTCCTCGCGCACAAGTTTGCCGGGGGGGGGAAGGAGATAGAAGTATGGACCAAGTGATGTTCAAGAGAAGCTAAGCCTTGCCGGGAAGCAAACAACCCATAAAAGCTAAGTTACCAAAGTTTGAGCATTCAAATTTTTAAATTTTTTGTTATCTTCCTTGAACAACCACACTTTGTATGGAAAACCTGTGCGCGGAGGAACCTACCCGTGGCTAGCCGCGCCCTTACTTTGTTTCGAGCACGCTCAACGGCTTAAGTGAGCTGCGACAAGTGTCGCGCCCTTACTTCGTTTTCGAGTTCGCTCAGCAATCTAAGTGTGCTGCGACTAGCTGCGGCAAGGTTTCTTGCCGGCAAAGGCATTGCGAGCAGGCTGCTAAGAGTCCTACACTCAGCGCTCGCGGCAAGGGTCCCTTTGCCGGCAAGTTCCCTGAAAGCGTAGGGCGGAAAGCATACAAAGTGAAGGGACTAAAGCAAGGGAGATAACACTGCATTGATTACCCGAAACAAAAGTATATATTACAGAGATAACTTGCCGCTGTTCTAAACAACTACTGCCTATGACTTAATTTACAGCGGCGAGGGAAGCAAGGTGCCTAGTCTCTCCGGTCTCCGTCAATCCTCTGGATCTTGCCCACCTTGGCTACGATGTGGGCAACTTGGGCCTTCAACGCCTCCTGGTCGGCTTCGGGCGGCAGGGTCCGGAGGACGTTGACAAGGTTGATCCCGGGGTTGCGGTAGACGATCTTCGTCAACACCCGCTCCATAGTGCCCGTGCAAAGCCGGCGCGCCTCATTAGCCAGCTGCACGGGGATCTTCTCTCGTAACCGCGCGAGAGCCGGCGCCACCCCCCTGAGGAACAAGCTCAGCTTGGCGCTATGGGGGAGGTTCTCGTCGGGGGAGTACGCGAGGTGCTCCGCCCTCAGCGCCACCATCTCCATATCGATGTTGGCGGTGGAGGCGACGAGCTCCTCGGTCCACTGCTCCACCGTCCGCTGGAAGTGGTTTTGCGAGACGGCGGCGCTCTCCAGCAAGGCCCTCTCGGTACAGAGATCGTCCTTCAGCTTCGTCTCGCGGTCCCGGGCGGCGTCGAGCGAGCCGGTGAGGGTGGAAACCTTCATCTCCAAGTCAGCAATGGAGTCCTTGGCGTCGGTGAGCTCTTTGCCCTTCTCGGAGAGGCGGATTTGCAGCTCCGAGTTGGTGTGGGCATCCTTCTCCCACGCCACGTTGAGCGCGGCGACCCTGTCTTCACTCGCCTTCAAGTTCAACTCCATCTGCACCACCCTGGCCTCCAGATCCCTCTTGGCGGTCTCTGCGGCAGCAGCGGCGTCCCTCGCCTCCTGCAGAGCCCCGCCAATGGCCTGCTCACGAGCGGTGAGGTCGTCCTCGTGGCTGTCGAGGTCGACCTTCCGCTGGTTGAGCTCTCCCTCCCGCCGAGACAGCTCCTCGGCGGCCAGACGCTGCTGCTCCTCCACCTCGGCCTTCTCGAGGAGGAATGCTTGGTGTGCTCCGGCAAGCTCTTCGCGCTCCTCCGCCAAGTTTCGGAGGGCCGCCTGGTTGGCGGCACGGAGCTCCGCAGCACGCTTCTCCAGATCAACGCCGGCCTTGGCAGCCAAAGCCTCCCGGGACTCCAGTTTGGCTTGCCTGGCCCGGTACAAACCCAGGAGTCGACGCAGGAGTTGCTCCTCTTCGGGCTCGTCACTGCTGCCGGGCGCGTCGACAACCTTCAACCCGGCGGAGGCGAGAACTTCTCCGTCGAAGGTCTCCCCCTCCGCTGGTGCCCTTGACGAGGACGCCCACGGGACTTGGATGAAGACCCCGTTGGCGGCCTCCAGATAGACGCCCGCCCCAGGTGCGGAGGCGGAGGGGTCGGTGGCCGGTGCAGCGGCCGGCGCTCCCGCGGCCTCCGGGCCAGCGGTATGGTCGCCAGTCCCTTCCCCAGCCGCGGCGTCGGCGGTTGGGGCAGTCTCCTCGGCGGCTGGCTCGTCGGCGCCGGCCATTCCTTCCGCGGCGGTGCCGTCGCCAGTCTCGCCGCGCACCTCCTCCTCGGCGATGGTTTCCGTCTCCATCGGCTCCAGGGCGGGTGAGTCTGACAACAGAAGAAAACGAAAAGAAAGATTTGTCAAGCAAATATCCAAAAAGAAGAATCCAAGAAGAAGAAAGTACAAGGGTTTACCTGCGCGGGCCTCTTCGATGACGGGGTCCCTCGCCGGGGAGCTCTCCCTTGGCGGCGTAGTAGTGGCCCCTGTTGGCGGAGGGCCGCTTGCGCCCTCCCTTGGCGGGGTGCTCACCCTTGTCGGGCTGCTCGCCCTCGGTGGGGTACTCGCCCTTGGCAGAGTACCCGTCCTTGGCAGGGCACTGTCCCTCGTCGGGGAGCTCATCCTTGGCGGGGAGGGTGGAACAAGCGGCTCGTTGGGGGCGACCTCCTGGTGCTCCTGCGGCTGCGGCTCCACTTCTGCACAAGACAACAAGACATCAATAAGGACAATAAACTCAAGGGCGCCCATCGAGCAGAAAAATGAATACCGGACTTACGCCGGGGGTTGCGCTGGGGGCTGCTCTCCGGAGCAGCGGGCTGGTCCGGCAAGTCCGTCGCTGGCGCATCCCCCGCCGCTGCGACGGGCTCGTCGTCCTCGAGATCGACCACAGGGATCTTGGCCCTCTTCGCCATCCTCTGGGTCAAGGTCCTGGAAGCCAAAACAAGATCAGAATCAAGCAAGAGAAATCAAGACAAAATCAAAGGAAATGAAAATTGCAAGTACTTACTCTTCCTCCTCTTCATCGGAGCTGAGGGCGGAGAAGTCGAACCCCGCCTCACGTGATCCGGCGTGAGGAGCTGGAGGAGAAGGCTCCCTCGGGCGCTTGGCGGGCTCCGGGGCTGTGGGCTGTGAAGACCCAGCACCGGTCGTCGCTGAGGACCGAGGGGCAGAAGGAACCCCAGAACCACTCCGGGAAGATCCCCCTCCGCTTGTCGCTCGGGCACGGGGCGCCTCCTTGACGACCTTGCTCGTCGTGGTCGCGCGCGTCGCCCGGCGCTTCGGTTGCTGTCGGGGCGCCTGTGGCCTCACCGTCTCGGCGGCCTTGCGGAGGCGTTTCTTCTGTTGCGGCGGAGGACTTGGTGGTGACGGAGAATTCTCCGAGGATGAGGAGGCGTCGTCATCGAGATTCAGAGACCCGCCAGAGTCTTCATCGGAATCACCGGACTCGGCCTCCTCCTCCTCCTCGGCAGGCCCGCTGGACTCGGTACCCTGCCCGGCAGCCTCGCCCATCCCGGCAGGCTCCTCGGTAGGCTCCCCGGCAAACTCCTCGGGCGTGATCTTCAGCAGCCTGAGGATTTCCTCCTCCTCGGCCTGGCTCACCGCGTCCGCCGCCTCCGCTTCATCCACAGTGTACCCAAACTCACCTGCTGCCGCAGCCGCAGCGGCCTCCTCCATCCTGGAGGCAATGTATGCCAGATCCTGTTCGGTGGTGTCCCGGGTGAGGCCCTTTTTCTCATCGGGGTTGCGAGGCCGTTCAACCAGGCTATCGAAGAAAGCCTACACGGTCTCCGCTGAAGGCTCCAGCCATGTGGGGACGACCCCGTGGGAGTCGCACTCAGGCATTGCCGCGCGGATGGCACTAAGTGCGGTGTTGTTGCACAGGGGAACTACTCCGGTCGACGGTTTGAACCACTCCGGGTGCTTGGGGTCGTGTTTGAACAGCTCCCGGACCATCCCCTTCAGTTCCAAGACGGTGAAGTTATAGTTCAGCCCGGGGCGCAGCCTCATGCGGTCTGCCGCGTTGCCGAACTCCCAAGCGGGTCTCTTCCTTTCCTGCAGAGGGGCAATGCGGCGGCGGAGGAAGTCAGCCCCAACTTCACCCACAGTCAGATTGGCAGCCCGGAGACGAAGAATCCTGGTAAGGGCGATCTGCAGCTTGTCGTCCTCCGGGGCCAAGTCGCTCCAATCCTTGCCGCGCACTATTGCAGTCTGGCGCGGCAAGGTAAACTGCTCGGGCTCGTCTTCCAGGACCCAGCACCAGTCAGCCGTCCACTCCTCCCACTTGCCGCGGAGCTCCCCAATCAAGTACGCCTCCTTCTTGTTCAGCCTAAAGATCTAGGAGATGCCGCCGGAGAGTGGGGATCCAGATTCTACTCTAGGCGTGAAGAAATGGCGGAAAAGAGCTACATTTGGGTGGACCCTGACGTAGTTTTCGCACAGATGTGCGAAAACGGCCAAGGTGAGAACGGCATTTGGGGTGAAATCTAAGAGGCGGAAGCCATACGTGTTCATCACATCACAAAAGAACTCCGAGTACGGAGGGCAGAGACCGCAATTGAAGAATGCAGCGAAGAAGTGGTAACCTCCCGGGAACATGTCGACTGCCACGGCGGGGAGGACTTGGGTGCGGGGATGATCCTTCGTCTCCCTCGCCCAGAACAAGTAGTACTTGTCCCGCAGCTCCCTCGGGCCGAGCCTCGGCGGGAAGACCGCCATCTTTCTCCGCATAGCTGCCAGCTTCGCCGCCTGCTCGGACTTCTCCTTCTTCGCCTTGTCGCTCTTCACCTTGTCGCTTTTCGGAGCCATGGCGGGAGCGGCAAGGGGGGGGGAGGTCGACGGCGCCGCGGATGCTGGGGACGGCGGAGGAAGGGTGGAGCTCGGCTCTCTGTCAACCTGAGGGGAGGCAAAGGGCGGCGGGGGTTTCTGAGGACTCAAGGCGCAATGAAAGCAATGGGGGAAACTGCCCCTGCTTCCTCTGCTTTTAAGGGGGAAGTGGGGGACGTTCCGCATTTCCCCATTAAACAAGCAGGCCACGATCTCTCCCACGACGCCGCAATCGACGCGTGCCGTTAGGGAGGGATGCGGCGAGTCTGGAGTGGGAAACGGCGCGCCGTGGGCCGCGTGTGCCCATGCACTGTTCTGGGCCTGGCCCAACAGCGCTCGGCACCGTGTGTGGCCCAGGCCCGGGGGCTCCTGTCGATGTACTAAAGTAGGGGTACCTTAGTATCCCGACTTGTGCATGGGCAGTAGCAGCGTCCCGTGGTCTGGCTCGCCACGCGCCCGCCAAGGCCCGCTCCAGACCCTTTTTTAAGCCATTCAAGAACAAAGTATTCAAGTTAGGAGATAAGACCCCGGCAAGAGGAGCTTGCCGGGAAGGCCGCACCAGGCTCAAAGTTATCATTCCATCACAAGACCCTGGCAAGAGGAGCTTGCCAGGAAGGCCAAAAGAACGGCACTTCAAGGAGGTATATAGCGGCGCATCATGTGCCCCGACAGGACCCGGAGAGCGGCAAGCTTCCGGGCCCGGCAAGGTTGCGACCCCGGCAAGGTGCTTGCCGGGGGAAGCTTATGCTGTGTGCCTACGGCTCCAGCTCATCTGGCCACGCGTCGCCCCGGGGCCCTTCCAGGGGCACGTGGCGGATGGCTGTGCAGCCTGGGGTACACGGTGGCGAGCTGCGGTGACAAGGCTATCGCCGTGGCGAACGGAGACGCATGGACGGGCGCTTTTGGGGTGACGGCGACGGGCATTCAATGCCCTTGTCCCCCACCGTCAGAGTTAGGTGAAGACCACTGTTCATACACTATTCATGCACTATTGCAACTACCACCGATTTTACATTTTTACCCTCCTCTACGTTGACACCTGTCGGTGACCCCTTTGAGCTATAAAAGGAGGCCCATGCACAACGTAGAGGGGGTTCGATCCCAGAAACTCGCTTACTCCCACGCTCGGTGTAGCTGGCACTGTAGATCTTCAAGCTCCCGAGCCTCAAGAACTCAATACAACCAAGGCAGGAGTAGGGTTTTACGCGTCCGCGCGGCCCGAACCTGGGTAAACTGCCCGCGTGTGCTCCTCGATCTGCTCTCCGTGCTCCCTCCGCTCCCTTACCGCAACGTAGAAGGGGCTCCGGTCCCATAGGTGCTCGTGGGAGGACAGTTTCCCCCGACAGGTATTATCTATCCAGTTGCTGATAGCCAGTGGGTAAGTCCTGTCCATTGCGTCCCTAAGAAAGGAGGTATGACTGTCGTTACTAATGATAAAGATGAATTAATCCCGCAAAGAATAGTTACAGGTTATAGGATGGTAATTGATTTCCGTAAGTTAAATAAAGCTACTAAGAAAGATCATTACCCCTTGCCATTTATTGATCAAATGCTAGAAAGATTATCCAAACATACTCATTTCTGCTTCCTAGATGGTTATTCTGGTTTCTCTCAAATACCTGTGTCAAAAGGGGATCAAGAGAAAACCACTTTTACTTGTCCTTTTGGTACCTTTGCTTATAGACGTATGTCTTTTGGTTTATGTAATGCACCTGCTACTTTCAAAGATGCATGATGGATATATTCTCTGATTTTTGTGAAAAGATTGTTGAGGTGTTCATGGATGATTTCTCCGTTTACGAAACTTTTTTTGATGATTTCTTAAGCAACCTTGATCGAGTTTTGCAGAGATGCGAAGACACTAACCTTGTCTTGAATTGGGAGAAGTGCCACTTTATGGTTAATGAAGGCATTGTCTTGGGACATAAAATTTCTGAAAGAGGTATTGAAGTTGACAAAGCTAAAGTTGATGCTATTGAAAAGATGCCATGCCCTAAGGACATCAAAGTTATACGAAGTTTCCTTGGTCATGCCGGGTTTTATAGGAGGTTCATTAAGGACTTCTCCAAAATCTCCAGGCCTCTGACTAATCTTTTACAAAAAGATATTCCTTTTGTCTTTGATGATGATTGTCTAGAAGCATTTGAAATACTTAAGAAAGCATTGATCTCTGCACCTATTGTCCAGCCTCCTGACTGAAATTTACCCTTTGAGATTATGTGCGATGCTAGTGATTATGCTGTAGGAGCTGTTTTAGGGCAAAGAGTAGATAAGAAATTGAATGTTATCTAGTATGCTAGTAAAACTCTAGATAGTGCCCAAAGAAATTATGCTACCACTGAGAAAGAATTTTTAGCAATTGTGTTTGCTTGTGATAAGTTTAGACCCTATATTGTTGATTCTAAGGTAACTATTCACACTGATCATGCTGCTATCAAATACCTTATGGAAAAGAAAGATGCTAAACCTAGACTTATTAGATGGGTTCTCTTACTAATAGAATTTGACTTGCATATAATCGATAGAAAGGGAGCTGAGAACCCTGTAGCAGATAACTTGTCTAGGTTAGAGAATATACTTGATGACCCACAACCTATTGATGATAGCTTTCCTGATGAACAACTAGCCATCATAAATACTTCTCGTACTGCTCCATGGTATGCTGATTATGCTAATTATATTGTTGCTAAGCTTATACCTCCTAGCTTCACATACCAGCAAAAGAAAAAGTTCTTCTATGATTTGAGACATTACTTCTGGGATGACCCACATCTTTATAAAGAAGGAGTAGATGGTATTATTAGACATTGTGTACCTGAGCATGAACAGGAACCGATCCTACGCAAGTGCCACTCCGAAGCTTATGGAGGACACCATGCGGGAGATAGAACTGCACACAAGGTATTGCAATCCGGTTTTTATTGGCCTACTCTCTTCAAGGATGCCCGTAAGTTTGTCTTATCTTGTGATGAATGTCAAAGAATTGGTAATATTAGTAGACGTCAAGAAATGCCTATGAATTATTCACTTGTTATTGAACCATTTGATGTTTGGGGCTTTGATTATATGGGACCTTTTCCTGCCTCTAATGGGTACACACATATTTTAGTTGTTGTTGATTACGTTACTAAGTGGGTAGAAGCTATTCCGACTAGTAGTGCTGATCATAACACCTCTATTAAGATGCTTAAAGAAGTTATATTTCTGAGGTTTGGAGTCCCTAGATATCTAATGACTGATGGTGGTTCACACTTTATTCATGGTGCTTTCCGTAAGATGCTTGCTAAATATTATGTCAACCATAGAATTGCATCCCCTTATCACCCACAGACTAGTGGTCAAGTAGAACTAAGTAATAGGGAGTTGAAATTAATCTTGCAAAAGACAGTTAATAGGTCTAGGAAGAATTGGTCCAAGAAACTAGATGATGCATTATGGGCCTATAGAAATGCATACAAAAATCCTATGGGTATGTCTCCATATAAGATGGTATATGGAAAAGCATGTCACTTACCCCTTGAGCTAGAACATAAGGCATATTGGGCTATTAAGGAGCTCAACTATGATTTCAAACTTGCCGGTGAGAAGAGGTTATTTGACATTAGCTGTCTCGATGAATGGAGAACCCTGGCCTATGAGAATGCCAAACTGTTTAAAGAAAAAGTTAAAAGATGGCATGACAAAAGGATTCAAAAGCGTGAGTTTAACGTAGGGGATTATGTCTTGCTATACAACTCTTGTTTAATATTTTTTGCAGGAAAACTCCTCTCCAAGTGGGAAGGACCTTACGTTATCGAGAAGGTCTAACGTTCCTGTGCCATAAAAATCAACAACTTCGAAGGCACAAATTCGAAGGTGGTGAACGGTCAAAGAATCAAACATTATATCTCAGGTAATCCTATAAATGTTGAAACTAATGTTATTGAAACCGTAACCCCAGAGGAATACATAAGGGACACTTTCCAGAACGATTCAGCCTCCGAAAGGGAAGATGTACGTGATACGGTAAGTAAACCAACTCCAAAACAACTCTAAAGGGAATTTTTCTCCGTTTTGGAATATTTAGAAAAATAGAAAAATAAACCGCAGTCCGGAAGAGACACGAGGCGTCCACGAGGGTGGAGGGCGCCCCCCATCCCAGGGCGCGCCCTTGCCTCGTGGGCACCCCGTGTGTCCCCCTGACTCCGTTTTCTTGTGGGTTACTCCTTTTGGTCGGTAAAAATTCATTATATATACTCCCGAAGGTTTTGACCTCTGTATCACGCAAAAATTCTCTGTTTTCGTTTCGAGCTGCTATTTTTGATAGATCTAGATCATCATGGCGTCCTCCAACACCCCCAAGGAAAAGTTCTTCGAGAAGGTCATCAATCCCTACCTTGCGGAGGTGCTGCACCAGCCTAAAACTATGGAGTTGCACGAGGGGGTGCTGCACATCTGTGATGTTGAGGGGCCGAGGAGGACCGGAAGCATGGAGACAAGACTCGAAGCAATGGAGCAGCAAGTTTTCAAGTGCCAAGGTATGGTGGAACGAGGACTCAACACCAACCACATGATGATCTCGGAGCTCACCAACAACCTCAAGCTGGACTCAAGGATCTTTGGGGAAGCCATCTCCAATCTCCAAGAGAAGATCGAACACCTCCAAGCCCAGATCTATGACCTGCAAAACCAAAACTGTGAGTATGAATATAGATTCAAGAAGATGAGTTTGGCTGCAGATTTGACTATCCCGGAGACTCGATCATCCTTCTACGATGGTGAACCCATGTCTTGGAAGGTGGACAACAAGCCTACATGATCAACAACTCCATCATCACCAACCCCGAAGAAGGAGACATAATCATATGGGTATGGGCACTCCCCTTGGCAACTGCCAAGCTTGGGGGAGTGACCCCGGGATCGTATCACCATCACTCCTATCTTTACCGCTCTACTTAGTTTAATCCTTTTGGATGATCTAGTAGAATAAAGTTAGCATGATCTAGTTGTGAGCTTTTGCTTTGTGAGCTTTACCTTTTGTAATCGAGTCCATGAGCTATATAATAAAGATTAGTGTTGAGTCAAGGGCTTGATTTCCTCACTTGGGTCATGACAAAAAGAAAGAAACAATAAAGAGTATCAAAGAGATCATATCGATCTTATGGGAAGTAATGACTTCACATACAAGAGTATGATAAATAAAAGCTATTGGGAGGTGACGAACATAGTTTTGGTCATCGTTGCAATTAATAGGAAGTAACAAAAGAAGAGAGGCTTCACATACAAATATACTATCTTGGACATCCTTTATGATTGTGAGCACTCATTAAAGTATAACATGCTAAAGAGTTGATGTTGGACAAGGAAGACAACATAATGGGTTATGTCTTCTTATATCTGAAATAAAGTATATTGTCATGGATCATCCAACATGTTGAGCTTGCCTTTCCCCCTCATGCTAGCCAAAACTCCTCGCACTAAGTAGAGATACTACTTGTGCTTCCATATATCCTTAAACCCAGTTTTGCTATGAGAGTCCACCATACCTACCTATGGATTGAGAAAGATCCTTCCAAGTAAGTTGTCATGTGGCGAACTCGCTAAAATATGTATGATTTATTAGTGTGGGACAAATTAGCTTTATACTATCTTGTGATATGGAAGTAACAAAAGCGACGGACTGCATAATAAAGGTCCTTATCACAAGCGGCAATATAAAGCGAAGTTCTTCTATGCTAAGACTGTGTGCATCCAACCATAAAAACACATGACAACCTCTGCTTCCCTCTACGAAGGGCCTATCTATTATTCCTGTCTTATAAGTGTCAAGGTGAAATCCACCTTTCCTTTTTACATTTTATCCTTTGGCAAGCACGTTGTGTTGGAAAGATCCTGACATATATACCCACTTGGATGTAAGTTTTTATAATCTATTACTGTTGACATTACCCTTGAGGTAAAAGGTTGCGAGGCAACACCATAAGCCCCTATCTTTCTCTGTGTCCGACTAAAACTCCATAAACATAAATATTGCGTGAGTGTGAGCAATTGTTAAAGACTATATGATAGTTGAGTATGTAGGCTTGCTGAAAAGCTCTTATATTGACTCTTTCCAATGTTACGATAAATTCCAATTGCTTCAATGATTGAGATCAAAGTTTGTTAGTTTCCAATGAAGTTTATGATCCATACTTGATATTGTGGATGAATTGTTACTTTAGCATAAGAATCATATGACTATATTTATATAAGTTGTTGTTATAAGAATGATCACGATGCCCTCAAGTCCGTATTTTGTTTTATCGACACCTCTATCTCTGAACATGTGGACATATTTTTCGATATCGGCTTTCGCTTGAGGACAAGCGAGGTCTAAGCTTGGGGGAGTTGATACGTCCATTTTGCATCATGCTTATATATTGATATTTATTGCATTTTGGGTTTTCTTACATGTTTTGTCACAATACTTATGCCCTTTCTCTCTTATTTTACAAGGTTTACATGAAGAGGCAAAATGCCGGCAGCTGGAATTCTGGGCTAGAAAAGGAGCAAACTCTGGAAACCTATTCTGCGCAACTCCAAAAGCCCTGAAACTCAACAGAACATCGTTTCAGAAAATATAAAAAATATCCGGCGAAAGAAGTCCACGAGGGGGGCCATCGGCTGCCCACGAGGGTGGGGGGCGCGCCCCCTTCCCAGGGCGCGCCCCCTGCCTCATGGGCCAGCCGGAAGGCCCCTGATGCCCATATTCTCCTATATGAGGTGTTTTGACCTGGAAAAAAAATCATAAGGAGGCTTTCGGGACCAGACGCCGCCGCCTCGAGGCGGAACCGAGGCGGAAACGAATCTAGGGCTCCGACAGAGCTGTTCTGCCGGGGATACTTCCCTCCGGGAGGGGGAAATCGTCACTGCCGTCATCACCAACAACTCTCCCATCTTGGGGAGGGCTATCTTCATCAACATCTTCACCAACACCATCTCCTCTCAAACCCTAGTTCATCTCTTGTATCCAATCTTTGTACCCAAACCTCAGATTGGTACCTGTGGGTTGCTAGTAGTGTTGATTACTCCTTGTAGTTGATGCTAGTTGGTTTATTTGGTGGAAGATCATATGTTAAGATCCATTATGCATATTAATACCCCTCTGATCATGAACAATATTATGTCTTGTGAGTAGTTACTTTTGTTCCTGAGGACATGGGAGAAGTCTTGCTATTAGTAGTCATATGAATTTGGTCTTCGTTCGATATTTCGATGAGATGTATGTCGTCTCTCCTCTAGTGGTGTCATGTGAACGTCGACTACATGACACTTCACCATTATTTGGGCCTAGAGGAAGGCATTGGGAAGTAATAAGTAGATGATGGGTTGCTAGAGTGACAGAAGCTTAAACCCTAGTTTATGTGTTGCTTCGTAAGGGGCTGATTTGGATCCATATGTTTCAGGCTATGGTTAGGTTTACC
This sequence comes from Secale cereale, assembly GCA_902687465.1. Classification (NCBI taxonomy): domain Eukaryota; kingdom Viridiplantae; phylum Streptophyta; class Magnoliopsida; order Poales; family Poaceae; genus Secale; species Secale cereale. The sequence continues at coordinate 60,222,882 of LR738715.1, forward strand.
TTAATACTTCTTTTGTAGTTGCGGATGCTTGCATTAGAGATTAATCATAAGTGGGAGGCTTGTCCAAGTAAGGGCAGCACCCAAGCACCGGCCCACCCACATACCAAATTATCAAAGTACCGAACGCGAATCAGATGATCGTGATGAAAACTAGCTTGACGATAATTCCCATGTGTCCTCGGGAGCGCTTTCCTTTATATAAGAGTTTGTCCAGGCTTGTCCTTTGCTACAAAAAGGACTGGGCCACCTTGCTTCACCTTATTTACTTTTACCTTTTGTCACTTGCTACCAATTACCTTATCACAAAACTATATGTTACCTATAATTTCAGTGCTTGCAGAAAATACCTTACCAAAAACTGCATATCATTTCCTTCTGCTCCTCGTTGGGTTCGACACTCTTACTTATCGAAAGGACTACGACAGATCCCCTACACTTGTGAGTCATCAATGATACAATGAAAAAGTGTGAGCAGCGACAAATAGAATGATATGTGAATATGAATGTAATGTTGGTGAGAAACACGTACTCCCCCAAGCTTAGGCTTTTGGCCTAGCTGGGTAGTCGATCAGTAGCCTGGAGGGTAGTAGTCAGCGTGGTAGCTCACGGAGGCTATCCGTGTGGACGCATCAGCCTGCCGTGCTGCCACCACTGTTGCGTTATGAGCTCGGGCCTCGCTCTCAATAACAAAATATCTTCCCTTGATGTTATAGTCAAAAAGAGCAGGCGCAAGCTAATATGTGTCCACAACATGTGATTGGTTAAACAACAAATTATAAGTAAAGTTATGAATCTTTCCTCTAAGGAATTTATGGTCTTTTAAAGCACGAAAATCTAAATACCGAGTAGGTAGGATAGGGTCAAAGGGCAAAGTTGAAATACCCAGCCCTCGTGCTAAACATGTAGCACATAAATTCCACCATAGAATCGGCCACTGTTAGCATTATGCTGAAGTTTGCGTGCAACAATTGCCCCAAGGTTATAATTTCTTTCACCGGCAAGGGCAGTGCGTATGAGGCTCAAGTATGGAGCACAAAGTGCACTACAATCTTATTTGCCTACTACACATTTACCATTGAATAATGCAAAATACTGAATTGCGGGAACATGTATACTCTTTATTCTACCCTGTGTCACTCCCCTATTTTCACCGTGACAAAGGACAGTCAAGAAAGAATCGAACTCGGCCTTTGGTGGCTCATCGAGTGAACCCCAAAATGGAAGTTTGCAATGGTAAGAATAATTCTCTAGTGGGATAGTAAATGGGTTATCATAAAGCATAAATGACACCCTAGACTCACGTGGAAAATATTTAAACCCTTTGACAAATGATTCAGTGAGAAGTTGGCGATGTTCACACTTATCAGAAAGGTAGGGACCGAGACTGGCATTGTGCACATATCGCTCAAATTCCTCCTTGATGCCTATTTGCAGCATAAATTCATCGCAAGGCCATAAACATGTTTTGGTGGCGGTATCTCGAGTAGAACTTGCACTCGGTTCTACATAGGATCGGCGAGTAGAGCTGTCACTAGAAGATGCTCCCAAGGATCTTCTCCTCGAAGAACTCCTTCCAAACAAGTTCATAATGTCCGCGTAAAATTTTTCCTACGAAAAAAAATCTGAAATTTTAGTCCACAAATTTTTCTCAACGAAACTTCACAAGATTGGTAGCAACTACTCATAGGGATACATAGAAGCCATAGCAAGCATTCAAACTACTTAGAACACTAAGAATTCAACATGCAAGCCCATCTATAGCAGCACCAAGAGTAGCTAATTATTCAAAATATAAACCATTAAAACAAAAACTAATTGGACAAATGGTGAATTCACATACCAAGCAACAATCCCCCGAAACAGTTTCAGAAATGGAGCTTCGAGCAAAGAGATCGAAATCCGCGGGTTTGAGCTCAAGAACACGGGAGAGATGGCAATGGAGATTTTTTCTGGAGGTAAGTGATGACGTGGGCTAAAGAGGTAAGTGAGAGGGCCCGCGTGGGAACCACAACCCACCAGGGCATGCCTGGGGGTCCTGGCGCACCCAGGTGGGTTGTGCCCACCTGGTGCACCCCCCCCCCCTCTGGTATTATTTGCACCAAAAATTCTTAAATATTCAAGAAAAACGTATAAAATTTTCAGGGCATTCTGAAAACTTTTATTTTTGGGTCATTTTTTATTGCACGGAAAATTCAGAAAACAGACAAAAAATGGCATTTTATTTTATTTAACTAGTAAAAACAGAAAATAAAAAGTAAGGACAGTAGGTAGTGCTTACTAAATTCATCAACTTGATACCGCTAAAAAATGATTCATTAATAAGGTTGATTAGGTCTTATTAACAACCACTTTCGATTAGCATGAAACGGAAGAACTTTCGTAAATCACAAAGCTACCTCAATGGGGATATGGATGTCCCCAACAATAATCACTTCATATTTCTTTTTAATAGTAGGTAGAGGTATTTGAAAACTTCCAATAGTGATTGTCGGAGATTTTTCAATAACATTAATATCATTCACTTGGAATTGTTTCTTCGTAAAGTGCACCGTATGATCATTACCATTAATATGAAAAGTGACCTTGCTTTTATTGCAATCAATAACAACCCCTGCAGTATTTAAGAAGGGTCTACCGAGAATAATAGACATATTGTCATCCTCGGGCATCTCGAGTATAACAAAGTCAGTCAAGATAGTAACATTAGCAACAACAACGGGCACATCCTCACAAATACCGATAGGTATGGTAGTTGACTTGTCAGGCATTTGCAAATATATTTCAGTAGGCATTCAAGTCAACTCTTTTATATAACCAGAAAGGCATAACACTAACACCAGCTCCTAAATCACACAAAGCAGTTTTCACATAATTCTTTTTTATAGAGCAAGGTATAGTTGGTATACCCGGATCTCCAAGTTTTTTAGGTACTCCATCTTTGAAAGTATAATTAGCAAGCATAGTGGAGATTTAAGCTTCCGGTATTTTTCTCTTATTAGTGATGATGTCTTTCATATACTTTGCATAAGGAGGCATTTTTGAGATATCAGTTAAACGGGTACGCAAAAAGACTGGCCTCGGCATTTCAGCAAAGCGTTCAAATTCTTCATCATATTTATTTTTAGTTGACTGGAGTGGAAAAGACATAGGTTTTTGAACCCATGGTTCTCTTTCTTTACCGTGGTTTCTAGCAATGAAGTCTCTTTTATCATATCTTTTATTTGTAGGTTGTGGGTTATCAAGATCAACGGGTGGTTCTATCTCAACACATCATTATCTGGTTCTTTTCCATTTGGTTGAGCATATTCATGAACATCAACATTATATTTTTCATTATCACTAGGTGAGTGTTTATTACCATATTGAGTTTCAGCATCAGAGATAGAAATATCATTATCATTGTCAGGAGGTTTTTCTACTTCAGGTTCACTAGTGGCATGCATAGTCCTATCATTTTTATTTTTATTTTTATTTTTAGAAGGACTAGCTGTAGTGGGGTTGTTTCTTTGTGAATCTTGTTCAATTATTTTTGGTTGTCCCTTAGGATAAAGTGGTTCCTGAGTCATTTTACCTCCTCTAGTTGCAACTCTAATAGCAAAGTCATGCATATTATGATTCATTTCATCAAGCAATTCTCTTTGAGATTTAGCAACTTGTTATAATTGAGTTATAACCATAGAAGCATGTTTTCCAACACCTCTAACATCATTTGAAATTCTAAATAACAAGTCACTCAAGCAAGCAATCATATCATAATTGTATTTCAATTGTTTCATAACATTTGCATTGAAGTGATCTTGCTTTCTAATATAGTTTTCGAAATCCTAAAGGCATTGGCTAGGATGCATATTGTGAGGATTATCATTATCATTGAACTTCATAAGAGAATTTACCTCTACCACCTCAGGCAGTGGTGGTGCATTAAGCCCATGTATTTCTTCAATAGCAGGTAAGTTTTTAACATCCTGAGCTTTAATACCTTTTTCCTTCATGGATTTCTTTGCCTCTTGCATATCTTCAGGACTGAGATATAATATACCCCTCTTCTTCGGAGTGGGTTTAGGCGGTGGTTCAGGAATAGGCCAATCATCATAATTTTTCAATATGTTATTCAATAATTCTTCAGCTTGAGCAATAGTTCGTCCCCTGAAAACACAACCAGCACAACTATCCAGGAAGTCCCTAGAAGCATCGGTTAATCCATTACGGAAGATAAAAAATAGTTCATTTTTCTTAAGAGGATGATCAGGCAAAGCATTAAGTAACTGGCAAAGCCTCACCCAAGCTTGTGGGAGACTTTCTTCTTTAGTTTGCACAAAGTTAAATATTTCCTGTAAGGCAGCTTGTTTCATATGAGCAGGAAAATATTTTACAGAGAAGTAATAGATCATATCCTGGGGACTACGCACACAACCAGGATCAAGAGTATGATGCCAAGCTTTAGCATCACCCTTTAATGAGAACGGAAATAATTTGAGAATAAAGTAGTAGCGAGTTTTCTCATCATGAGTTAAAAGGGTGGCTATGTCATTCAACTTAGTAAGATGTGCCACGACAGTTTCAGTTTCATAACCATGGAAAGGATCAGATTCAACCAAAGTGATTAACTCTGGGTCGACAAAGAATTCATAATCCTTATCATCAATAAAGATAGGTGAAGTAGCAAACTTAGGATCACATTTCATTCTAGCATTTAGAGATTTTTCTTTATACTTCTGTAGTAATTTCTCTAGATCATCTCTATCATTACAAGCAAGAATATCTCTAGTTGCTTCTTCACTCATAACATAACCTTCCGGTACCTTAGGCAATTCATATATAGGAAGGCTAGTTCTAGCAGGTATTTCAGGAGTTTCAGTTTCAAGCTCATCATCAGATTCAACATCATGTTGTATTACTCTAAGAATTTGATCATCAAGAAATTCACCAAGTGGCACATCATCATTATCAAGCAAGGTACTAGCATCATCATAAGCATCATTCATAGTAGAAGTAGCATCATCAATAACTTGCGACATATTAGAATTTATAGCATGTGGTGGTTTTGCAAGTTTACTCATAACAGAAGGTGAATCTAAAGCAGAACTGGATGGCAGTTCCTTACCTTCCCTCGTCTTTGAGGGAAATATCTTAGTCTTTGGATCCTTCAGATTCTTCATAGTGATAATATGATAATAATCCCAAGTGCCGCGGGAGCATCTCACGCTACTGCAGCAACTGGATCCACGAGCACCTATGGGGACCGGCGGACCGAGCCCCTTTCGGTTCGGCGGGGGCGAAGATCGCATGAAGAGCAGATCGAGGCGAAGCACACGAGCAGTTTACCCAGGTTCGGGCCGCACGGATGCGTAAAAGCCTACTCCTGCTTTGTGGTTTGTATTGAGTTCTTGCTCGGGAGCGCGGAGTGCTACAGTACACACCAGCAGCTAACGAGACCGAGCGTGAGTGTTCTCTCGTTCCCCCTCCGTCCCCCTCCTACGTTGCTGATACGTCCAAAACGTATCTATAATTTCTGCTTGCTCCATGCCTCTTTTGGGTGATATTACTATGTTATTTATACACTTCCATACACTTTTGATCATATTTGGACTAACCTATTAACTCAGTGCACCCCAGTGCCAGTTTCTGTTTTCGGCTGTTTTTGTATTTCAGGTTTTCACATTACGAGAACTGCCAGGAAAAATCCAGAAAAATTATATAAAAAATCAGCGTTCCAGAAGCTACCTTGCGCCCGAAGTACAGCCAGGGGGGCCACCAGGGCTCCAGGCGCCCTGGCGGCGCCCCCCCCCCTGGGCCGCGCCGGGGGGGCGCCTGGCCCCCCCGAGGCTCCGCTGATGCCCCCCTTTGGCATATATTTAAAGCGTCTCCCGAAACCCTCGAGAGGGGAACTCTTTTTCGCGATCTCATCTCTGTTCCGCCGCCGCCGCCGCTTCCAAGATCGGGAGCACCAGGAGAACTCTTCCCGGCACCCTGCCGGAGGGGAGGATCACCATCGGGAGCCTCTCCACCACCATGGACGCCTCCCGGATGAGTTGTGAGTAGTCTCCCTTGGACCATGAGTCCATGACCAGTAGCTATGTGATGTTCTCCTCCCATTCTTGTGCTTCACTAATTAGTCCTCGTGAGCTGCCCTACATGATCGAGGCACCTATGTAATCCTTATGATGTTGCTATGATGAGTTTGCTGGGATCCGATGGATTATGAGATTATGTTCAGATTGTGCTTGAGTAATATATTTGATTCACCTCTTTTATATTTATGTTCGTAAGTAATTCTTGCATGTTCTCCGTTGTTATTTATTGCTTTGGCCAAGTAATAGGTAGTGACTCCAAGAGGGAACATTATGCTTGATTGTGGGTTCATGCCCCTCGATGACTAGCTTGAGTGACAGAAACATGAGTCTAGGGGATGTGTTGTTGCCACAAGGGGGAAAACAACGGTGCTTGTGCCCGCGGGTGCAAGGATTGTTTACTTTACGCAAAGTTTTTTTAATGCAGTTGTCTGTTGCTTTGAGTTTACACTATGGGTGGGACTCGCAACTTAATACCAGCGAGATGTTCTGGATAGATATCTCAAGGTGGATGATTAGTAGTAGATGCAGATGGATTTCGGTCTACTTACCTCGGCGTACCGCCCATGCTTTGAACCTCAACCTTTCTTGCAATGTAGTTAGCATTAGTTTGCGTTCATGGTTCTGTCAATTGCCCAGCTGTAATTCGTTTACCTCACATAGCTGTTTTATCGTCTTTTGGGAGAGAGACATCACTAGTGAACATCATGAGGCTCCGGTCCATATTACCATCATCGATCACATCCGCTATTTACTTTACGCTTTTACTTACTATTGCAGCAATATCTATCACTACTATCACTTGTGTTTGATCCTTTGTAAACTACAAGGCCGGAGGGATTGACAACCTCTCTGTACTCGTTGGGAGCAAAGTTATTTGTATCTGTGTGCAGGTCCACGTTGATTGCTAATATCTGGCGCCGTTAGCAGTTGACACCTTCTTGTTGAAACTGGGAGTCTCAGGGGAAATTGATCCTTGGTATCTTTGCCAAGGGAAAACTTCCGCTACACTGCATCTCACACCTTCCACTTGGGGTAACCAACGAGGGGCGAGAAGCCATCAAGCAAAGTTTTCTGGCGCCATTGCCGGGGACTCCACTCTTCAGGATAGGGGAGTTGCACGCTATCTTTTACCTTTGCTATTTAGTCTTGTTAGTTTACCTTTCAGTTTTGCTTTAGTGTCTTCTATCAAAAATTACAAAAAAATTTATTTGCTTTTCTGCTAGTAGTCCTTTCTGTTTAGTCAAGCATGTTAGGATTTGGTGCTTTGAGGGAATCTGAAGTCCTAGATTTCCATCAAAAGGATGGAGAAAATATGAAGAAGGCATGGGACAGAATTTCTGATGCACATAGAAGAATTATGCCTTGGATACCTATAAAAATTGTGCTTAGAAATTTTTACCATGGTCTTTTTAAATGGTGTAAACACTCTCTTGATATTATAGCTGAAGGAGATTTCCTAGAGTGTGATGAAGCTAGAGCTCTTGAAATTATACATGGTCTATCTAGTTACTTTGTTTATGATCATAATTTTGATACTATCATAGAAAGACTTGCTACTATTGAGAAGAGAATGGATGCTCTAGACTTAATAAAGGAAGAGAAACCCAAACCCAATAAGAGAGATATTTTGGAAATAGACAATGATTGGGAGCCTTTTGTTAGGATTAGCATCTCTAATCAAGACTTCCTTTCTTATTGTGATATTGGATCTATGGTTTCTACTATGCCAAAAATTGTTCATGATTCTTTAAAAATTAACATGGATAGATTACCATCTTATCATGAACACACTAATGGAGATATTTCTGAAATCCAGGGAAGGATAAAAGACGTGCTAGTTAAATTCCTTAAAGGGATTACAATGGTTGATTTCTTCATCATGGAGCCAAACCAAGGAAATATAGTGCTTGGAAGGGACTTCCTCCGAGCAGTTAAAGGCTTCATCGATATAGGTAAGGGACAAATCCGCTTACGCGGGAAGGCAAAAGGTGCGTACCCCTTTCCTAGAAGGAACAAGAATGAACTTGTTGAGGAACCATTTGAAGCAATTTATAGCTCCGATTATTATGATGGTTATTGATTCCTCTATATGCATTATGCCTACCTTAAAAGCATAAAAGAAAGCGCTTTTGGGAGGCAGCCCGATGAATAAATTTATTTTGCTTTTGTTGTGTCTTGATGTTGTTTACTACAGTAGCATCATCATTGTATCTTTGCTTTTCAATTTTGTGCCAAGTATAGCCTCTGATTGCTAGAAAGTTCAAAAGTTGTGAGGTGCTATCCAGGAAACAGATTCTGTCCTTGGATAGAAAAATTCGTATAAAATCACCAGATCATCTTTTTGGTCTGAATTTTTTCGACAGAGTGCTCTATATAATTGTCTTTCGTGCGCCTGTTTTGAGTTTTTTGATTAGAGTTGCAGAAGTGCCCCGAACAAATCATTTACTACCTGCTGTTCTGTTTTTCACAGATTCTGTCCTGTTTTGCCTTTCCTTCATTTTGCAAACCTAGAGCATGCTTTTTCTTTGCAAAAACCTTTTGGCAATCTTGAGAAACAGTAGATCTTCAAGAATATCCTTATTTCCAGCAAGGAACAATTATTTTATTATGGGTACTAACCTCGCTAATCAGATTATGATGAGTTATGTATGAAGGGAGTTTTCAAGTGTGCGAGGGAAGATGATAAAAAGATTCAGGAGTGTCAAGCGCTCAAGCTTGGGGATGCCCCCGTGCACCCCCAAGAAATATTCAAGGAGACTCAAGTGTCTAAGCTTGGGGATGCCCCCGTGCATCCCCTTCTCCATCAACATTATCAGTTCGTCTTTCGTTCCACTATATTTTTATCACTTCATGTGTTATGTGCTATGCTTGGAGCGTCTTGCTTTTAGTTTTCCTTTCTAGTTTTTCTTTAGCTTTTCATAACGAGTCGGAACTCAGCATTCTTTATGTGGGAGAGAAACATGCTCCACCTTTACCTAGAACATAACATAAAAGTTTCATGTCTATCTTTGCTGTGTGTGTTCTTTGTCTTTTAATAGCTACTATCATGCTTAGCTCTTTTCTTTCATGCTTATCTTTCTAAAGAGTTTCGTTTAGTTGGTTGCTTGAACTCTCTTTAATTATCATGCTCACCTTATTAAGAGAGTTTGCTTCCGTTGCATTGGTTGATATGTCTATGATAAAGATGCTACGTGCATAATGGCGCTTAGTAGTTCATGTTTTCTTATGGTTAGTCTCAAATAGCTGGGGGGTTCCCAATGTGTTATTGGAGTACTAACATGATTTGTTTGCCTATGATGTGGTATGGTTTAGTAATATCTTCCTTCGAGAATTTATTTTGATTGACTTGGCGTATGCTCACGCATATTTAAGACTGTAAAGAAAGTCTGTCAAGCCTTGATGATCTTTTGTTTCTGAGTAGCGATATAACTTCCATGCCTGATTCAATGTTGCTTTGTCGCTCTGCATGATTATGACCTTCATTGCTCTCTTAGTTGGTCGCTCCCAGTCTTTTGCTAACCTTCGCCTGTACTAAGCGGACTGACTGCTTGTGCATCAAAATTCTTTTATACCAGTTATGCCATATGAGTCCACCATACCTTCCTACATGGTATTTACCTGCCATTCCTAACGGAGACTTACATGTACCATCTCGAAATTATTCAAAAAGAAAAAAACATCCTTATTTTGTGCCTCTGTTGTAAGTTCATGAGGAAGTTGTAGTTAATTCATGATCTTTTTAAGATTGGACAAGCTTCACCCCGGGATTGCATGTATAATGTGCAAACCCATAATACGAGAAGGAACTGGCATTGAGTGCGCCCGGCTCAAAAAGATAATATAACAAACAAACCCTCCTTCACGCTTTGTTCATGAGAAATCAGAAAACTTTGGCAGTGATAAACAAAGGAGATTAAGAGGATGTGATCGTCCTCATTCGGGAGCCGTTCCTCGAAACTTGTCCATCTCGAGAAGTGATTGAGTTGTCTGCTAGCATTCGTTGACGAAACATGCATAATCTAAAAAATTAATTATTACCTCTGTTTTTAAAACCAAGAGCTCTGGTACATGTTTTGTCTTTGTTTCTGACTACGGGTTTTCAACCTTGCCAACAAAAGCCACGGTTCGAGAGTCTCCACCTTCTTTTAAAAGCACCAACTACTGAGAGCATGATTGTCATTCTGAGTGTAATGTGCATTGTCCCAAAGTAGCATTGTCTTTTGCATGATTATGATATCGTTTATTTTGAAATCATTGTATCTAGTCATCACTTAAACCTTGGAGGTGCCCCTGCATTTATGTTTTGCTTCACTAAAGGGGGCAAGCTAGATATCACTTTATCATATTTGCACATCATGTTCATTACAAATCTTTTTGATGTTTCAGTATCATATTGTAAAACTTTCAGTCCTTTGTGATTTTCTCATGAGGCAACTTAATTACTATAGATTCATTGTCTCAGTAAGCTTTTGTCATATGACTATGAAAAAGTCCTATATGGTTAATAG
>LR738715.1:60241130-60288874 GCA_902687465.1 Secale cereale
CCCCCCCCCCCCCCCCCCCGGCAAACTTGTGGGCGAGGGAACCTTCCTTTCCTTGAGAAAAAGAAAGAAGGGAAAACAAAGATATGGAGCCTTACGGCTCGTTATTGCTTACCGGGGGCAGGTGCTGCACAAAGTGTCAGATAACACATGCAAAAAATAGAAAGCATGAAATTGACAAGATGTGCGGAGCACATGAGCCTTACTTATGCACGGGGTCTGCGCCCGGCTTTGTACAAAGGATTACATGCAACAATGGCAAGACTTGTACAAAAGGTGGTTGCCGGAACAGGTTCCGGCAACCGTGCCTTACGGGTAAAACTTACGAAGATGCTCAATGTTCCAGGAGTTGCTCACTGGAATGCCATCTTCGGTCTCAAGGCGGACAGCGCCAGGACTAGTGACTCGTTTCACCCGGTAAGGGCCTTCCCACTTCGGCGTCAACTTGTTGGAATTCTTGGCGGACTGAATGCGCCGAAGAACAAGGTCGCCTTCCTCGAGACTTCTGGCGTTAACTTTGCGGCTATGGTAGCGGCGCAAAGCTTGCTGGTAGCGAGCAGCTCGTACAGCAGCCTGAAGACGGTCTTCCTCAAGGAGCAGCGCGTCATCTTGTCGCAGCTGCTCTTGCTCAAGCTCATCATAAGCGAGCACTCGAGGTGACCCGTATACGAGTTCCGTGGGGAGAACTGTATCTGCTCCATAGACTAGAGCGAAAGGTGTCTAGCCAGTGGCTCGATTTGGCGTCGTCCTGATCGACCAAAGAACCACCGGCAACTCCTCAATCCAGTTTCTTCCGCACCTGTGCAGCCTGTCGAAAGTCCTGGTCTTGAGCCCACGCAGCACTTCAGTATTTTCCCTCTCCGCTTGACCGTTGCTTCTCGGGTGAGCAACAGAAGCGAAGCAGACCTTGGCGCCAAGATCTTGGACGTACTGCATGAAGGTGCGGCTCGTGAATTGCGTACCGTTGTCGGTGATGATCCTGTTAGGGATCCCGAAGCGGCAAACAATCGACCTGAAGAACTTGACTGCTGACTGTGCTGTCACCTTCCTCACTGCTTCCACTTCCGGCCACTTTGTGAACTTGTCGATTGCAACGTACAAGTACTCAAAGCCCCCGATTGCTCGGGGAAAGGGGCCGAGGATGTCGAGCCCCCAGACAGAAAATGGCCAGGATAAAGGGATCGTTTGGAGAGCTTGAGCTGGCTGGTGTATCTGCTTGGAATGGAACTGGCATGCTTCACACTTGGTTACTTGTGCAGTTGCATCCTGGAGGGCTGTCGGCCAAAAGAAACCTTGCATGAATGCTTTGCCGGCAAGTGCTCTTGCGCCAATGTGGTGACCACATATGCCTCCATGTATCTCTGCCAACAGCTTTTGTCCGCCTTCCCGGTGAATACACTTCAATTTCACACCGTTGAGTCTTCTTCTGTGCAGTGTGTTGTCGACAAACTGGTACATACCTGACTGCCGGGCTACTCTTTCTGCTTCTTCTTGCTCTTCGGGAAGTTCTCCTGTCTGAAGGAAACGGACAATCTGCTGTGCCCATGCTGGAGCTTGTGGCTCGACAACAAGGACTAAAGGCACATCTTCTGCTGCGGGAACATCCGCTTCTACGGCGAGAACCTGCGGCTCATCCGGAGCTTGATGTTCCCCGGCAAGCTTGCCGGAGCAAAAGTTGTCGGAAGCCTCTGCTTCAACGGAACAAACCCTAGGGCTTGCCGGAGCAGACTGCTCCTCAGCACTCTTGGTGTTGATCTTGGGGACCTTCTTAGCGGCGGCTTCGGGAAGCTCTGCCGGAAAATAGTCACCAGAAATCAACTTCCTCTTCTTGCTCTGTCCAGCTGATGGCGTTACAGATGATTGAGTCAGCTTGAGCACAAAGATCCCTGGTTCCACAGGTAACTTAAGTGTGGCGCACTTCGACAGGCCATCGGCAATGTCGTTCTGAGCTCTTGGAACATGCTCCATCTGTAGGCCGTCAAAGTGCTCTTCTAGCTTTCTCACTTCATCAACGTAGGCTTCCATCAACGGACTCTGATAACTCTTGTTCACTTGGCGGACAACAAGCTGTGAGTCACCCCTGACAATGAGCTTCTTGATCCCAAGGTCTACCGCGATCCTGAGACCGGCAAGCAAACCTTCATACTCTGCGGTATTGTTTGTTGCTTGCTCCTTGGGAAAATGCATCTGGACTACGTACTTGAGGTGCTCTCCGGTGGGTGCAACAAGCAGCACGCCAGCATCGGCGCCTTGCAGCGAAAAGGCACCATCAAAGTACATCAGCCACTCTTTGCTTGCTTCCTTGACGGGGATGCTCGTTTCTGGAATTTCTTCATCTGGTGTTGGCGTCCACTCTGTTATGAATTCTGCTAATGCTCTGCTTTGGATAGTTGAAGTGCCCTCAAACTTAAGGCCAAAGCTTGACAGTTCCAGTGCCCACTCGACAATCCTACCTGTTGCTTCTGGATTCTGCAGTATCCTCTTCAGCGGAAAACGAGTGACAACTGTGATCTCATGTGCTTGGAAGTAATGGCGCAGCTTTCTCGAGGCCATGAGAAGGCCGAAAAGCAATTTCTGCACACCAGAGTACCTTGACCTAGCCCCTGCAGAAGGGAACTGACAAAGTAAACTGGGCGCTGCACCATTCTCTTCTGTATCTCCTCGCTCGCCTGCGCAGATCCATGTTTGTCGGGACCAGAGCTTGTCGGCGAAGCCCCCTGCTTGTCGCTGGATGCGCCTGTCGCGGTTGCTGGCTCATCATCTGCCTCCCTCTCCGCTACTAACGCAGCACTAACCACTTGATTGGTTGCCGCTATATACAGCATCAACTTCTCTTGTGGCTTAGGTGCGACAAGTGTTGGAGTGGAGGACAGGTATCTCTTCAAGTCTTGCAGCGCAGCCTCCGCTTCCGGAGTCCATTTCATTGGACCTGCCTTTTTCAATATTTTGAAAAACGACAGGGTGCGCTCAGCAGACTTAGAGATAAACCTGCTGAGAGCAGCCACGCAACCGGCAAGTCTTCGTACATCCTTGACACGCCTTGGTGCTTCAATCTGCTCAATGGCCTTGATCTTGTCGGGATTGGCTTCAATTACCCGTTGAGACACGAAGAACCCGAGAAGCTTGCCGGAAGGGACTCCAAACACACACTTCTCGGGGTTGAGCTTGAGGCTGATCTTGCGCAAGTTTGCAAAGGTCTCGTCTAAATCTTGAATCAGAGTTGCCTTGTCCTTGCTCTTGACCACTATGCCATCCATGTAGGCTTCCACATTTCTGTGTATCTGTGGCTCAAAAGCGGCATGGACTACCCTTGCAAATGTCGAACCAGCATTCTTTAGTCCAAAAGGCATCTGTATGAAACAGTACGTGCCACATGGAGTGATGAATGCGGTCTTCTCCTCATCCTCTTCTGCCATGAAGATCTGATGGTATCCTGAGTATGCGTCAAGAAATGAAAGCAAGTCACATCCGGCCGTGGAGTCAACAATCTGGTCAATGCGCGGCAAGGGAAATGGGTCTTTGGGACAAGCTTTGTTAACATCGGTAAAGTCGATACAAAGCCTCCATTTCCCGTTTGCCTTGCGCACGACTACAGGATTGGCCAACCACGTAGGATGGAGCACTTCTCTGACAAGGCTTGCTGCTTCCAACTTCTTGATCTCTTCTGCAATGAATTCTTGGCACTCCACTGCTTGTTTCCTGACCTTCTGCTTGACGGGCCACGCATGAGGACAGACGACAAGATGGTGCTCAATTACTTTCCTGGGAACACCGGGGATGTCAGACGGTTGCCACGCAAACACGTCGACGTTCGCCCGCAGGAAAGCAATGAGCGCGCTTTCCTATTTAGGGTCAAGGGTGGCACTGATGGTGAAGGTACCACCAGTGCCGTCCTCCTTGGCGGACACCTTCTTGGTCTCTGGCGGAGCTGCCATTGTCTTCTTACACTTGCCGGTGGAGCTCGATGGTGCGTCCTCGACGGTAGCGGAGCACTCCGAAGAGGTGTGCTTGCCGGAGTGGGCATCAGAACTCTTGCCGGACTTGGTCTTCTTCTTCCCCCCGGGAGCTTCAACGGCAGGTGACTTGCGATCTGTTGCGGCTGCTGCTTTCCGGTAGATCTTGTCGGCGCAGATAAGAGCATCCTTCTTGTCGCCAGAGACAGAGATGACACTTATCGGGCCTGGCATCTTCAGCATGTTGTATGCGTAGTGAGAGGCTGCCATGAACTTGGCGAGTGCTGGACGGCCGAGTATCCCATTGTAAGGCAATGGAAAATCGGCAACGTCAAAAGTGACCCTCTCAGTCCTGAAGTTCAACTCGCTGCCAAATGTCACCGGCAACGTGATCTTCCCCTTCGTCTTGCTCCTTCCCGGGTTGATTCCTGGGAATGTGCCGGTCTCTTCGAGCTCGCTGTCAGGGATCTGGAGTTTCTGGAGTACAGCAGAGGAGATCAGGTTCAAGCCGGCCCCGCCGTCAACTAGCATCTTAGTGACCTTGAGGTTACGGATAGTTGGTGAAACCAACATCAACAAGCACCCGACCGCAGTTGTGCGATCAGGGTGGTCCTCAATATCAAAGACGATAGGCGTGCTGGACCATTTCAGAAGCTTGCGTGACTCGACAGGTGGTTCTGCCGCATTGACTTCCCGCACCCACTGCTTGAGTTGGCGGTGTGAAGTATGCAGAGAAGCACCACCGTCAACGCACAAGACCTCTGTGGCTTTCTGGAACTCCTGCTCACTGTTCTCGACATCATCCATGTCTTCATCGTCGTCGTCATCTTCATCCTTGTCGCGGACGCGGGGAGGTCTGTCTCCTTGCCGCTGCTTGGCCTTGCCGCGGCGTCCTCCCCGGCCGGCGCGCTTCACGCTGGATCCTCCAGCACCTCCTTGGGCCTTCTCCTTGTCGTGTCGCTCGTATTCAGCCTTCTGCTGCTCGACAAGCTGCTCGACCTTCTTGCAGCTCTGGAGGTCATGGCCCTTGGTGCGGTGGATCTTGCAGTACTGCTTGTCGGTGTCGTCCCGCTTGTCGGCGACCGCCACAGCCTGGCAGTTAGTGCATGCGGCAATCTCCTTGCCGGAGCTACCAGCTTTGGCTTTCTTGGCACCACCTTCGTTGCCGGACTGCTCAATGACTAGCACATCTTTGCCTTTCTTCTTCCTGTTGTTCTGCCGCCAATTTTTCTTTGCCGGGGCAGCATCCTCGCTGTTAGATCCTCCTGCTCCTGTATTCTCTCCGGGGAGTTTCCTCCCTTCCTCAGCACGTGCACACTTGTCGGCCAGGGCATATAGCTCACTGACGTCTCTGATCTTGCACATCGCCATCTCCTCTTGCATCCTACGGTTACGCACGTTCTGATGGAACGCGCTGATGACCGCAGCAGGGTGGACATCTGGGATGTTGTGTTGTACACGGTTGAACCTCTGAATGTACTTGCGCAGGGGCTCTCCTTCCTTCTGGGCGAGCAGATGAAGGTCACTCTCTTGGCCATGAGGTTTGTGGCCGCCTGTAAAGGCGTCGACAAACTGATGGCATAGGTCTGCCCAGGAGGATATGGAGTTGTCCGGCAAGTGCATGAGCCAGGACCTGAAGTTGGGCTTGAGCACCAGCGGGAAGTAGTTGGCAAGGATTTTGTCGTCCTGCCCCCCGGCAGCTTGCACCGCGATGGTGTAGATGCTGAGGAACTCCGACGGATGCGACTTGCCGTCATACTTCTCTGGTACGTCTGGCTTGAAATTCTTCGTGCTGGGCCACTGGACTTGCCGCGGCTCACGGGTAAACGTAGGGCAACCTACCGCGTACGGCAAGTCGCCTGGTTCCCCTGGCGCATGCATGGCGACAGCGGGCCCAGCACGCTGGTCCGATTGACGCCGCGCTTCTCTTCGGCGCTCGATGCGAGTACGAGCGTCTTCTTGCTATCGTTCGTGAAGAACTTGGCGCTGATCGCGACGAACTCGTGGATCTGATGACGCGGTGGAGTCGTTGTCGAGGTGGATCCGGCGAGTCGGCGATCTTGTCCTTCGGGGCGGAGAGTGCACGGTGGTTGCACCCCCACCGGTCTTGTCGCCACCGGCTTGTGCCTGGCTGACTTGCCGCGGCTGCGATGTACTCGGCTGCCGTGGAGTGTCGCCGTTGGCGAAGCCGATGAGACTCTGAATGGTGGCCCTCCATTCGTCGATCTTGTCTTCCGTTGGAGGGTAGTCTAGGAGCAGTTGAGCTCGCGCCAAAGCTTCTGCTGAAGTGGTGGGTGGCGGTGGCGAACGGTGTGAGGAGCGGGATATGCTCGGACTTCTAACTATGTTAGAAGGAGCGGTATCCCGTCCAGGCGACCGTGCCTCGCTCGTGCCAGCATGTTGGCGTGCATGCTGGTGTTGAGCACTCCGAGATCCACCAGCTCGATCTTGGTCCAGCAAACATATGGTACCGTGAGTACCATGACGCTGCCGCTCCCGCGCTTCCTGAGATGGGCGCGGTGCATGTACGGACGCCGAGGTCTTGGAGTACGCCCGGTCGTTGTGGGAACCGACTACGCCGCCGATGGGCAGCGCAGCCTTGTCCTTGGACCTGGCAGCACCGCGAGCTCCCTCGTCGATGCCCGTTCTTCCGCCGGCGTCTACCCCACCAGCCGATTGCTCCAACGGTGGTGGGTTCGGCGCGGACGGAGCAGCCGCCTCCGAAGCCTTCTTCTTCGGCGGCATGTCGATGAAGACGATGAAGATCTAGCTCGTGTGAACGCCGGACCAAGTTCACACAACCTCGACGCCCCCTACCTGGCGCACCAAAGATGTCGGGGAAACTGATCCACGAGCACCTATGGGGACCGGCGGACCGAGCCCCTTTCGGTTCGGCGGGGGCGAAGATCGCACAAAGAGCAGATCGAGGCGAAGCACACGAGCAGTTTACCCAGGTTCGGGCCGCACGGATGCGTAAAACCCTACTCCTGCTTTGTGGTCTGTATTGAGTTCTTGCTCGGGAGCGCGGAGTGCTACAGTACACACTAGCAGCTAACGAGACCGAGCGTGAGTGTTCTCTCGTTCCCCCTCCGTCCCCCTCCTACGTTGCGCATGGGCCTCCATTTATATGCTCAAGGGGTCACCGACAGGTGGCAACGTGGACAAGGGTAAAAATGGAAAGGTGTTGCGGTTGGTACAACTACCTGTACAGTGTATCATACCTAACCCTGACGGCAGGGGACAAGGGCATTAAATGCCCGCCTGCGTCGCCCAAACAGTGCAAAAAGGGACCGTCAAGGACGCCACCGCTCGCCACGATGGCAATCTTGTCAGCACCGCTTGCCACCGCGCACCGCTGGCTGCACAGCCTCCCGCCACGTACGCCTGGAAGGGCCCTAGAGCGACACGTTGGTGGATGTGCTAGAGCGCGGGTACAGAGTGGTAGCTTGCCGCGGCAAGCGCCTTGCCGCGGTCGTTGTCTTGTCGCGTCCGGGAGCTTGTCGCTCACCGGGTCTTGCCGGGACGCGTGGCGCGTCGCGGCAAGTTCCTTGAGGTGCCTTGGTTGGCCTTCCCGGCAAGCTCCTCTTGCCGGGGTCTTGTCTTCTTGGCTTGAATACTTTGTTCTTGAATGGCTCCAAAGGAACCACGGAGGACCTTGGCGGTCACCCGGCAAGCCTTGTCGCGGGACGCTGCGACTGCCCGTGCACAAGTTCGGGATACGGGGGTACCCCTACTCTAGTACACCGACCAAGTGACTCAAAAAATATAGTTATGGTCCCCGACAACGGCGCCAGAAAAAGGTCTTGATAACCCACAAGTATAGGGGATCGCAACATTTTTTGAGGGTAGAGTATTCAACCCAAATTTATAGATTCGACACAAGGGGAGCCAAAGAATATTTGAAGGTATTAGCAGCTGAGTTGTCAATTCAACCACACCTGGAGATTAATTATTTGCAGCAAGTCATCAGTAGCATAGTAATATGATAGTTTTGATTGTAGTGACAGCAGCAATAGCAACGGTAACAGTGATAGCAGTAGTTTTGAAGCAAGTGTAACAGTGATGATAGCAATAGTAATGCAGCAAGATCAATATGTAAAGAATCATAGGCATTGAATCGGTGACTTGTTGGATGGTATTCATCATGTGACAGTTATAACCTAGGGCGATACGACACTAGCTCTAGTTCATCGATATAATGTAGGCATGTATTCCGTAAATAGTCATACATGCTTTATTAAAAGAACTTGCATGGCATCTTTTGTCCTACCTTCCCGTGGCAGCGGGGTCCATATTGGAAACTAAGGGATATTAAGGTCTCCTTTTAATAGAGAACCGAACCAAAGCATTAACACATAGTGAATACATGAACTCCTCAAACTACGGTCATCACCGGGAGTGGTTCCGGTTATTGTCACTCCGGGGTTGCCGGGTCATAACACGTAGTAGGTGACTATAACTTGCAAGATCGGATCTAAAACATGGATATAATGATGGATTCATAAATAGTTCAGATCTGAGTTCATGGCACCCGGGCCCAAAGTGACAAGCATTAAGCATAGCAAAGTCATAGCAACGTCAATCTAAGAACATAGTGGATACTAGGGCCCTAACAAAACTAACTTGATTACATGATGAATCTCATCCAACTCCTCATCGACCAACGAGCCTACGAAGAATTTCTCACTCTCGGTGGGCAGCATCATGGAATTGGCGATGGAGAAGGGTTAGTGATGACGAAGAACGAAAATCCCCCTCTCCGGAGCCCCGAACGAACTCCAGATCTGGCCTCCCGAGGAAGAACAGGAGGTGACGGTGGCTCTGTCTCGTGGATCACGATAATTCTTTCTCCTTGATTTTTTCTCCAAAAATAGGAATTTATAGGGTCAGGTTATCGTCTGCGGGGCCACCGGGTGGGTACAACCGACCTGGGCGCGCCAGGAGAGGGGGGCGCGCCCTGGTGGGTTGTGCCCACCCACGGGGGCCTCTCTGGTGGGTCTTGGCTCCAGTAATTCTTTTTTATTCCATAAAAAATGCTCGCAAAGTTTCGTTTCATTCCGAGAACTTTTATTTCTGCGCAAAAACAACACCATGGCAGTTCTGCTGAAAACAACGTCAGTTCGGGGTTAGTTTCATTCGAATCATGCAAATTAGAGTCCAAAACAAGAGGAAAAGCGTGAGGAAAAGTAGATACGTTGGAGACGTATCAAAAACAGAAACTGGCACTAGGCGATAAGTTAATAGGTTAGTCCATAAAAATAATATAAAATGCCATATAAAGCATAAAAAAGTGATAATATAATAGCATGAAAAAACTATAGATATGTTGAAGACCTATCATAGGGTATATGAGATCATACTTCGTTTTGAAGTACTATATATTTTCGCATGCGTCTGGACTCTGTTCTTGTAGAGCAAACGCTTAAACACGAAGAACAACTGTTCTCAAGTAAGATTCCATAGCTATGGTGCATACTGCTTTGCTCTTGTATCACTATATTTACTCATAATAACAAACTTTTAAATTGAAGGATCCAATCGAAACTCCAATGACACAACATGTATGTTCACTACTTGTTTCTTTATCTGGTTTGATTTTCTAAATTACTCTATGTTGATTTCAGTTTCAATTATATAAATAGTTGTGTTCTCATATGATGCACATTACTAACATCAAAACAGAGCCAATAGTGTTGTTAGTTATACATGTAAACCCGTGGTACCCATCTGAAATCTTATGGTGTTGTGTAGTTTCCCACGCTTATATTCTGTCAATGCTTTGTCTTCAACTGATATGCTTTGAACCGTGTCTCTATTTTGATTTGGCACTACAATACAGTGATTATAGTACATAGGTATATGTTTGTTCCATGTTGTTATTATGTTCTACTCTGCATTAGAAGACATGTTAGAGCATGGTTAATAATATAGCAAACAGTTGGCTATATAAGATTGCCATGTCATCAAGAGGTAGCAATATCATCCACTCATACAATAGGCTTGGATATAAGGTTGGCTCTTAGGTTGTTCGTAATGGGAGTATCATAAGCGGTACCATACATGCCAACTAGACTTTTTAGATTATGTGACACATAATTAAATGAGGAAAGAGAGGATGTGGTATCATATCATGATACCGTATCATATTAAATGTTGTACTACTTTGTGTCATGCATGACAATTAATAAGGCAATCTAAGATACGAACCTATGATACTACACATTATGGAAGTAGTATCATACACTAGTATCTGTGTGTGCATGATACTAGTATATGGACCTCCATATTACAACCAGCCTTAGGCTAGTTCAATTTTTCATTTTATCTCTTTCTCTCTCCTCTCATTTACTCATTTCACCTAGGAGCACATGTAGAGGCTGGCTCTTGTAGCTTCGGGTGGGTCGCTCGCAGCTCGCCGGAGGTTGCCGTGCATCAGGGATCGCCGGCGCCGGGCAAAGGGCGGGAGGACGCTGCAATGTGGCGGCTGCCGGGGTTATGTACCCTGGGTAGCCTCATCCGCACCCTATGACATTTCAAGACATCAGGACTAGCAAAGCGCCTCATACCGACCAGCCGTGTGGCTTGTTCCCTATGCCGACTAGGACCACACAGCGGGCTTCCAGAAGACGACGCTCTAGAAGAAGGCGGCTTCAGGGGCGGGTCGGCCCCCTCCTTCTCGGAGTCTGCACTCACCTACCATGACGAGACGGCGCATGGCTACAGTGCCGCCTGCTCCCCCGAATCCCGGAAGAGCGTGGCTACAGTACGCGCTGACCAAGCGGCCACCTACCCGCACGGCGTGGGACTATAGCCATGCGACGCATGACGCGGCCATCATCAGCAAGGACGGCGCCATAGCGAAAGACAATCAGCATGGCCCGCAGGCAGCGGGCCCTACCTATCGGCCGGATTCTCGGCAGCCTGCGGGGCCCTCTAGAGGCGGGTCCCAGCAGCCGGCGGAGAACCCGACGACCATATACACTGATGTCTGTGTCCTACACTCGTGCGTATTACCATTGTACCCCTGGGGGTCGGCCTATAAGACCCCCGGTCTCATCCATGCAAAGGGTTGACATTCATGCTTAGCTCCCATTCCACACACACACCATAGCTAGGAGAAGAGGGATAGCTCCACGCTTCTTCCTGCTCTAGCAACACAGCTCCAAGAGCAACTCTGTATACTCTTGATCATAGTAATCTCAGCAGGACTAGGGGTGTATCTCTCCGAAGAGCCCCGAAACTAGGTACGTCTCGTGTGTTCTGCTACTTCTAGAGCTTGCGTTGTATTCCCTCGAAGAGGAAAGGGTGATGCAGCACAGTAGCGTAAGTATTTCCCTTAGTTTTTGAGAACCAAGGTATCAATCCAGTAGGAGACCACGCACGAGTCCCTCGCACCTGCACAAACAAATAAGAACTTCGCAGCCAACGCGATAAGGGGTTGTCAATCCCTTTATGGTCACTTACGAAAGTGATATCTGATAGATAGGATAGTATGATATTTTTGGTATTTTTGGTATAAGAATAGAAAAGTAAATAAAGCAAAGTAAAGTAGATTGGAAGATTAATATGTTGAGAATAGACCCGTGGGGCATAGGTTTCACTAGTGGCTTCTCTCATGATGGCAGAATTCTACGGTGGGTGAACAAATTACTGTCGAGCAATTGATAGAAAAGCGCATAGTTATGAGAATATCTAGCATGATCATTATATATAGGCATCATGTCCCTGACAAGTAGACTGAAACGATTCTGCATATACTACTATTACTCCACACATCGACCACTATCCAGCATGCATCTAGAGTATTAAGTTCATAAGAACAGAGTAATGCTTTAAGCAAGATGACATGATGTAGAGGGATAAACTCAAGCAATATGATATAAACCCCATCTTTTTATCCTTGATGGCAACAATATAATACGTGCCTTCCTGCCCCTGCTGTCACTGGGAAAGGACACCGCAAGATTGAACCCAAAGCCAAGCACTTCTCCCATTGCAAGAACTATAGATCTAGTAGGCCAAACCAAACCAATAATTCGAAGAGACTTGCAAGGATATTATAATCATAGATAAAAGATTTCAGAAAAGAATCAAATATTTCTCGTAGATAATCTTGATCATAAACCCACAATTCATCGGATCTCGACAAAAACACCGCAAAAAGATTACATCGAATAGATCTCCTCGAAGATCGAGGAGAACTTTGTATTGAGATCCAAAAAGAGAGAAGAAGCCATCTAGCTAATAATTATGGACTCGAAGGTCTCTGGTAAACTACTCACAACTCATGGTGAGGCTATGGTGTTGATGTAGAAGCACTCCGTGGAAGAACCCCCCTCCGGCGGAGCTCCGGAACAGGCCCCAAGATGGGATCTCATGGGAACAGAAGGTTGCGACGGAGCAATTAGGGTTTTCTCTGTTGCCTCGATGCTTTCAGGGTATATGGATATATAATTATATATAGGAGGAAGGAGGGCATCGGGGGAGCCAGAGGGGCCCCACGAGGGTGGGGGGCGCACCCTGTAGGAGGTGCCGCGCCCTGGACCCTCGTGACCGCCTCCTTCGTTCCCTCGCGTGTACTCCAAGTCTCCCGTGATGATATTGTTCCAAAAATAACTCTCGCGAAGGTTTCATTCCGTTTGGATTCCGTTTGATATTCCTTGTCCGCGAAACCCTGAAATAGGCAAAAAAGCAACAATCTGCACTGGGCCTTGGGTTAGTAGGTTAGTCCGAAAAACAATATAAAAGTGTATAATAAAGCCCATTAAACATCCAAAACAGAATATATATAATAGCATGGAACAATAAAAAATTATAGATACGTTGGAGATGTATCATGCTCCTGAGCTCGTGCTCACTCTCGCTTCCGAAACCTAACGACGTCCTTATGGCTCCACCCACGATAAGCCACCTGATGTCTGCTAGAACTACATTGGTATTTCAAGGGATGATGAAGTATAGCAGCGGTAGGTATTTCCCTTGATAACCCACAAGTGTAGGGGATCGCAACCGTTTTCGAGGGTAAAGTATTAATCCCAAATTTATTGATTCGACACAAGGGGAGCCAAAGAATACTCTTAAGTATTAGCAGCTGAGTTGTCAATTCAACCACACCTGGAAACTTAGTATCGGTAGCAAGGTAGTTTAGTAGCAAGGTAATATGGAAGTAACGGTAACGGTAGCAAAAGTAGCGATAATGTTTTTGTAGTGATTGTAACAGTAGCAGCGGAAAATTAAATAAACAACAAGCAATATATGAAAAGCTCGTAGGCATTGGATCAGTGATGGATAATATGTCGGATGCGATTCCTCATGTAATAGTTATAACCTAGGGTGACTCAGAACTAGCTCCAGTTCATCAATGTAATGTAGGCATGCATTCCGAATATAGTCATACGTGCTTATGGAAAAGAACTTGCATGAATTCTTTTTTCCTACTCTCCCGTGGCAGCAGGGTCCTAGTGGAAACTAAGGGATATTAAGGCCTCCTTTTAATAGAGTACCGGACCAAAGCATTAACACATAGTGAATACATGAACTCCTCAAACTACGGTCCGGGAGTGGTCCCGACTATTGTCACTTCGGGGTTGCCGGATCATAACACATAGTAGGTGACTATTGACTTGCAAGATAGGATCAAGAACACACATATATTCATGAAAACATAATAGGTTCAGATCTGAAATCATGGCACTCGGGCCCTAGTGACAAGCATTAAGCATGGCAAAGTCATAGCAACATCAATCTTAGAACATAGTGGATACTAAGGATCAAACCCTAACAAAACTAACTCGATTACATGGTAAATCTCATCCAACACATCACCGTCCAGCAAGCCTACGATGGGATTACTCACGCACGGCGGTGAGCATCATGGAATTGGCGATGGAGGAAGGTTGATGATGACGATGGCGATGATCTCCCCTCTCTGGAGCCCCGTACGGACTCCAGATCAGGCCTCCCGAGAGAGATTAGGGCTTGGCGGCGGCTCCGTATCGTAAAACGTGATAATTCTTTCTCTCAGATTTTCCCCCCGAAAGTGAATGTATGGAGTCAGGGGATACGTCGGTGGAGCAACAGGGGGCCCACGAGGCAGGGGGGCGCGCCCCACCCTCGTGGACAGGGTGTGGGCCCCCTGGTCTGGTTCTTTCCATAGATATTTTTTATATATATTCCAAAATAATTCTCCGTTGATTTCAGGTCATTCCGAGAACTTTTATTTCTGCACAAAAATAACACCATGGCAGTTCTGCTAAAAACAGCGTCAGTCCGGGTTAGTTCCATTCAAAGCATGCAAGTTAGAGTCCAAAACAAGGGCAAAAGTGTTTGGAAAAGTAGATATGTTGGAGACGTATCAACTCCCCAAAGCTTAAACCTTTGCTTGTCCTCAAGCAATTCAGTTGATAAACTGAAAGTGATAAAGAAAAACTTTGACAAACTCTGTTTGCTCTTGTTGTTGTAAATATGTAAAGCCAGCATTCAAGTTTTCAACAAAGATCATGAATTAACCACATTCACAATAACTTGCAGGTCTCATGTCTACTCATATCAATGGCATAATCAACTAGCGAGTAATAATAATAAACCTCAAATGAAAACACTTTCTCAAAACAATCATAATACGATATAACAAGATGGTATCTCGCTAGCCCTTTCTGAGACCGCAAAACATAAATGCAGAGCACCTTTAAAGATCAAGGACTAACTAGACATTGTAATTCATGGTAAAAGAGATACAGTCATAATCATACTCAATGCAAATTAATAGCAATACATGCAAATGACAGCGGTGCTCTCCAACTTGTGCTCTTTAATAAGAGGATGATGACTCAACATAAAAGTAAATAGATAGGCCCTTCACAGAGGGAAGCAGGGATTTGTAGAGGTGCCAGAGCTCGATTTTTAAATAGAGATGAATAATATTTTGAGCGGTATACTCTCATTGTCAACATAACAACCAAGAATCTCGATATCTTCCATGCTACACACATTATAGGCGGTTCCCAAACAGAATGGTAAAGTTTATACTCCCCTGATGGGCCTCGAACCCCTCGTTGGTTACCCCAAGTGGAAGGTGTAAGATGCAGTAAGTAGAAGTGTTTTCCCCTAGCAAAGATGCCAAGGATCGATTCCCCAGAGACTCCTAGGTTCAACAAGTAGGTGTCAATTGCTACGGAGCCAGATTAGTAGCAACCAACGTGGACCTGCACACAGATACAAATAACTTTGCTCCCAACGAGTACAGAGAGGTTGTCAATCTCTCCGGCCTTGTAGTTCACAAAGGATTAAAAGCAATGATAGTAGTGATAGATAGTTTTTGCAATAGTAAATAATAATGGAAAGTAAATAGTGCATGTGATCAATGATGGTAATATGGCCGGAGTCTCATGATGTTCACTAGTGATGTCTCTCTCCCAAAAGACGATAAAACAGCTATGTGAGGTAACAAATTACAGCTGGGCAATTGACAGGACCACGAACGCAAACCAATGTTGACTACATTGCAAGAAAGGTTGAGGTTCAAAGCATGGGCGGTACGCCAAAGTAAGTAGACCGAAATCCATCAATATCTACTACTAATCATCCACCTTGAGATATCTATCCAGAACATCTCCCTGGTATTAAGTTGCGAGTCCCACCCATAGTGTAAACTCAATGCAATAGACAACTGCATTAAAAGAACTTTGCATAAAGTAAACAATCCTTGCACCCGCGGGGACAAGCACCGTTGTTTTCCCCCTTGTGGCAACAGCACATCCCCTAGACTCATGTTTCTGTCACTCAAGCTAGTCATCGAGGGGCATGAACCCACAATCGAGCATAACGTTCCCTCTTGGAGTCACTACCTACTACTCGGCCAAAGCAATAAATAACAACGGAGAACATGCAAGAATTACTTATGAACTAAAATATAAAAGAGGTGAATCAAATATATTACTCAAGATCAATCTGAACATAATCTCATAATCCATCGGATCCCAGCAAACTCAACATAGCAACAGCATAAGGATTACATAGGTGCCTCGATCATGTAGGGCAGCTCACGAGGACTAATTAGTGAAGCACAAGAACGGGAGGAGAACATCACATAGCTACTGGTCATGGACTCATGGTCCAAGGGAGACTACTCACGAATCATCCGGGAGGCGTCCATGGTGGTGGAGAAGCTCCCGGTGGTGATCCTCCCCTCCGGCAGGGTGCCGGGAAGAGTTCTCCTGGCGCTCTCGATCTTGGAAGCGGTGGCGGCGGCGGAATAGAGATGGGATCGCGAAAAGAGTTCCTGCCCTGAGGGTTTCGGAGGTCCCTCTAAATATATGCCAAATGGGGGCACCGGACGGGCTTCGGGGGGCTCAGGCGCCCCCCCGGCGCGGCCCAGGGGGGGCGCGCCCACAGGGTGCCTGGAGCCCCTGTGCCCCCCCCCCCCAGGCTGCCCTTCGGACGCAGTGTTGTTTCCGGATCGCTGATTTTTTATATAATTTTTCTGGATTTTTCTGGGCAGTTCTCGAAACGTGAAAACCTGAAATACAAAAATAGCCGAAAACAGAAACTGGCACTGGGGTGCACTGGATTAGTAAGTTAGTCCAAATATGATCAAAAGTGTATGGAAGTGTATGAATATCATAACAATATCACCCAAAAGTGGCATGGAGCAAGCAGAAATTATAGATACGTTTTGGACGTATCAACATCCCCAAGCTTAATTCCTGCTCGTCCTCGAGTAGGTAAATGATAACAAGAATAATTTCTGTGGTGACATGCTATTAACCATATAGGACTTTCTCATAGTCATATGACAAAGCTTACTGAGACAATGATTCTACAGTAATTAAGTAGTCTCAAGAGAAAATCACAAATGACTGAAAGTTTACAACATGAAATTGAAACATCAAAAAGATTTGCAATGAACATGATGTGCAAATATGATAAGGTGATATCTAGCTTGCCCCCTTTAGTGATGCAAAACATAAATGCAGGGGCACCTTCAAGGTTTAAGTGATGACTAGATACAATCATTTCAGAATAAACGATATCACAATCATGCAAAAGACAATGCTACTTTGGAACAATGCACATTACACTCAGAATGACAATCATGCTCTCAGTAGTTGGTGCTTTAACATAAAGGTAAGAGAAAGGTTAAGAGCTAGAGCTTTTTATTTTGAAAACATGGAAGCAATTGTGTCAACGGTAGTAGTACTTCATATGTGTCATGCATAAAACATCCTATAAGTTGCAAGCCTCATGCATCGAATACTAATAGTGCTCGCTCCTTGTCCTAATTAGCTCGGATTCCCATGGGTTATCATTGCATTACATATGTTTTAACCAAGTGTCACAAAGGGGTACCTCTATGCCACCTGTACAAAGGTCCAAGGAGATAGATCGCATTTGATTTCTCGTTTTTGATAGATCTCAACTTGAGTACATCCATACCGGGACAACATAGAAAATAGATGATGGACTCCTCTTTAATGCATAAGCATATTCTCATGAGAGATTGAGGATTAAGGTCCAAGCTAAAACTTCCACCATGATGCATGGCTTTGGTTGGCGGCCCAATGTTCTTCTCTAACAATATGCATATTAATTCAACCCACGGTAAATCACCCTTACTTCAGACAAGACGAACATGCATAGCAACTCACATGATATTCAACAAAAGTGTGACAGTTGATGGCGTCCCCAGAAACATGGTTACCGCTCAGCAAGCAACTTATAAGAAATAAGATACATAAGCAACATATTCTTTACCACAATAGTTTTTAGGCTACTTTCCCATGAGCTATGTATTGCATGGTTAGTTTGCTTAGTGCAGGTGGAGGTTAGCAAAAGACTGGGAGCGACCAACTAAGAGAGCAATGACGGTCATAATCATGCAGAGCGACAAAGCAATATTGAATCAGGCATGGTAGTTATATCGCTACTTAGAAATAAAAGATCATCAAGGCTTGACAGACTTTCTTTACAGTCTTAAATATGCGTGAGCATACGCCAAGTCAATCAAAATAAATTCTCGAAGGAAGATATTACTAAACCATACCACATCATAGGTAAACAAACCAAGTTGGTACTCCAATAACACATTGGGAACCCCCCAGCTATTTGAGATTAACCAAAAGAAAACCTGAACTACTAAACACCATCATGAAAGTAGCATCTTTATCATAGACACATTAACCAATGCAACGGAAGCAAACTCTCTTAATAAGGTGAGCATGGTAATTAAAGAGAGTTCAAGCAACCAACTAAATAAAAGCTCTTGAAAAGATAAGCATGAATACTAAGAGCAGAGCACGATAGTAGCTATTAAAAGACAAAAAACACACACAGCATAGCTAGACATGAAAATTCTATGTAATGTTCTAGGTAGAAGTGGAGCGTGTTTCTCTCCCACATAAAGGAATGCTGGGTTCCGACTCGTTATGAAAAACTAAAAAGAAAACTAAAAGCAAGACGCTCCAAGCATAGCACATAACACATGAAGTGATAAAAATATAGCGAAGCGAAAGACGAACTGATAGTGTTGATGGAGAAGCGAATGCACGGGGGCATCCCCAAGCTTAGACGCTTGAGTCTCCTTGAATATTTCTTGGGGGTGCACGGGGGCATCCCCAAGCTTGAGCGCTTGACACTCCTGAATCTTTTTATCATCTTCCCTCGCACACTTGAAAACTCCCTTCTTACATAACTCATCATAATCTGATTAGCGAGGTTAGTACCCTTAACAAAATAATTATACCTTGCTGGAAATAAGGATATTCTTGAAGTTATACTGTTTCTCAAGATTGCCAAAAGGTTTTTGCAAAGAAAAAGCAAGTTCTTAATTTGCAAAGTGAAGGTAAGGCAAAACAGGACAGAATCTGTGAAAAACAGAACAGCAGGCAGTAATTGACATGTTCGGGATACTTCTGCAACTCAAATCAAAAAACTCAGAACTGACGCACGAAATACAATTATATAGAGAACGCTTTCGAAAAAATTCAGACCAAAAAGATGATCTGGTGATTTTATACGAATTTTTCTATCCAAGGACAGAATCTGTTTCCTGGACAGCA
The DNA here is from genome assembly GCA_902687465.1 of Secale cereale. NCBI lineage: Eukaryota > Viridiplantae > Streptophyta > Magnoliopsida > Poales > Poaceae > Secale > Secale cereale. The sequence goes on from LR738715.1 coordinate 60,260,137, forward strand.
CCTCACAACTTTTGAACTTTCTAGCAATCGGAGGCTATACTTGGCACAAATATGAAAAGCAATGATACAATGATGATGCTACAGCAGTAAACAACATCAAGACACAACAAAAGCAAAAAATTTATTCATGTGGGCTGCCTCCCAAAAGCGCTTTCTTTTATGCCTTTAAGCTAGGCATAATGCATAGATCAAGTTTTATCAAGAGTAAAAGAATAGCTAGCCCGTACAACGGACTCAAAAGGTAACTTGATCTTCTTACGAGGGGAGTGTTCCATCCCTTTCTTGAGAGGAAACTGAAATTTTATATTACCCTCTTTCATGTCAATGACAGCACCAACGGTGCGCAAAAAGGGACGTCCCAAAATAATTGGACATGAAGGATCACATTCAATATCCATAATAGTGAAATCAACGGGCACATAATTATCATTGACAACAATAAGAACATCATCGATCCTCCCCAAAGGTTTCTTTATGGAAGAATCAACGAGACGAACACCAAAAGAACAAGAATCATAAGGTTTCAATTTAAGCATATCATATATCCTTTTGGGCATAACAGAGGTACTAGCACCAACATCACATAATGCATAACAAGAGAAGTCATTCAAATAAATTTTTATCATAGGATCCCAACCATCTTCTAGCTTTCTAGGTATGGAGGCTTCTACTCTAAGTTTCTCCTCCCTAGCTTTGATGAGAGCATTAGTGATATGCTCTGTGAAGGCAAGGTTAAGCGTGCTAGTGCGGGGATCTCTAGACATCTTGTGAAGGAAATCAATAACTTCGGTAAGAGTGCAATTATCAAAATCAAGGTCACGAGCATCAAGTAAAGCGGTAGTGGTGTCCTTAAGGTTCACTTGTTTGGTAGCTTCTATAGTCATAGAATCACCATTAATAGGTCCATTGGGACCAGGAGTACATTGGGTGCTAAGAGTGTGAACATCCTCAATAACTTGGATAGTAGCAACAGTGTGGTGGGTAGGAAGGCTCTTAATTCTTTCCTCTTCCTCCCTTAGGGATGCAACCACTTCGGGTTTAGCTGCCATTTGGTTTATCAAAGTGGCCTGTGTGTGGGACATATTGGAAACTTGGGTCTCAGTGATAGTGAGTCTAGTCTGGAGGTTAGAGATCTCAATATTTATGTTCTCTAATCGTCTACTAATGTCTTGCAAGATAGCAGTATGCTCATTTAATTGCCTCGAGAAGGTTTTGTTTTGTTCATATTGGGTGTGCATGTAGTTCTTAGTGGTCTCCTCTATTTCTACCAGTTTCTCATAGCCAGACAAGTCTCTATCTTTTTGGAAGGAGTTCTTGATGTTAGGATAAGCATTGTTGTTCCCATAGGAATTGGAGGGGAACGTTCTAGAATTACTACCAAAGTTACTCCTATAAGCATTGTTGTTAAAATTGTTCCTAGAGATAAAATTCACATCTACTAGTTCTTGAGCAATCAAAGAATTTAAAGGAACATCACGAGGATCAACAGTAGATTGCTTCGAAAGTAGAGACATGATCAAGTCAACTTTTTCACTAAGGGAGGAAATCTCCTCGACAGAGTTTACCTTCCTACCTGTTGGAGCGCGTTCGGTGTGCCATTGGGAATAGTTAGTCATCATCTCATCGAGAAGCTTTGTGGCAGCACCAAGTGTAGTTGACATAAAAGTTCCTCCCGCGGCCGAGTCTAACAAGTTCCGCGAGGTAAAGTTCAAGCCTGCATAAAAAGTTTGGATAACCATCCAAGTAGTCAAACCGTGAGTAGGGCAGTTCTTGATAAGAGACTTCATACGTTCCCAAGCTTGGGCAACGTGTTCATTATCCAATTGTTTAAAATTCATTATGTTACTTCTAAGTTGGATAATTTTAGCAGGTGGATAGTATTTTTCCGATAAAAAGCATCTTTGCACTTGTCCCAAGAATCTATGCTATTTCTAGGCAAAGACTGAAACCAAATTTTAGCTCCTCCTCTCAAGGAGAAAGGAAAAAGCTTAAGCTTAACAATATTACCATCTATTTCTTGGTACTTTTGCATATCACAAAGTTCAACAAAGTTGTTCAAGTGTAAAGCAGCATCATCTCCAGCACCGGAGAATTGTTCTCTCATAACCAAGTTAAGTAAAGCAGGTTTAATTTCATATGAAGGTGCTGAAGTGGCAGGTGTAGTGATAGGTGTGCTGATAAAGTCATCGTTGTTGTGACTAGTGAAGTCACACAACTTGGTGTTCTCGGTGGAACCCATAGTAGCAAGCAAGCAAGATAACTATTTTGTGATTTTCGATAAAAGGAACTAAAGCAAAAATGAAAGGTAAACTAACAAGACTAAAAAGCAAAGGTAAAAGATAGCATGCAACTCCCCTATCCTGAAGAGTGGAGTCCCCGGCAACGGCGCCAGAAAATACTCCTTGATGGGCCTCGAACCCCTCGTTGGTTACCCCAAGTGGAAGGTGTAAGATGCTGTAAGTAGAAGTGTTTTCCCCTAGCAAAGATGCCAAGGATCGATTCCCCAGAGACTCCTAGGTTCAACAAGTAGGTGTCAGCTGCTACGGTGCCAGATTAGCAGCAACCAACGTGGACCTGCACACAGATACAAATAACTTTGCTCCCAACGAGTACAGAGAGGTTCTCAATCTCTCTGGCCTTGTAGTTCACAAAGGATTAAAAGCAATGATAGTAGTGATAGATAGTTTTTGCAATAGTAAATAATAACGGAAAGTAAATAATGGATGTGATCAATGATGGTAATATGGACCGGAGTCTCATGATGTTCACTAGTGATGTCTCTCTCCCAAAAGACGATAAAACAGCTATGTGAGGTAACAAATTACAGCTGGGCAATTGACAGGACCACGAACGCAAACCAATGCTGACTACATTGCAAGAAAGGTTGAGGTTCAAAGCATGGGCGGTACGCCAAAGTAAGTAGACCGAAATCCATCAATATCTACTACTAATCATCCACCTTGAGATATCTATCCAGAACATCTCGCTGGTATTAAGTTGCGAGTCCCACCCATAGTGTAAACTTAATGCAACAGACAACTGCATTAAAAGAACTTTGCGTAAAGTAAACAATCCTTGCACCCGCGGGCACAAGCACCGTTGTTTTCCCCCTTGTGGCAACAGCACATCCCCTAGACTCATGTTTCTGTCACTCAAGCTAGTCATCGAGGGGCATGAACCCACAATCGAGCATAACGTTCCCTCTTGGAGTCACTACCTACTACTCGGCCAAAGCAATAAATAACAACGGGGAACATGCAAGAATTACTTATGAACTGAAATATAAAAGAGGTGAATCAAATATATTACTCAAGATCAATCTGAACATAATCTCATAATCCATCGGATCCCAGCAAACTCAACATAGCAACAGCATAAGGATTACATAGGTGCCTCGATCATGTAGGGCAGCTCACGAGGACTAATTAGTGAAGCACAAGAACGGGAGGAGAACATCACATAGCTACTGGTCATGGACTCATGGTCCAAGGGAGACTACTCACGAGTCATCCGGGAGGCGTCCATGGTGGTGGAGAAGCTCCTGGTGGTGATCCTCCCCTCCGGCAAGGTGCCGGGAAGAGTTCTCCTGGTGCTCCCGATCTTGGAAGCGGCGGCGGCGGCGGAACAGAGATGGGATCGCGAAAAGAGTTCCTGTCCTGAGGGTTTCGGAGGTCCCTCTAAATATATGCCAAAAGGGGGCACCGGACGGGCTTCGGGGGGCCCAGGCGCCCCCCCCCCCCCGGCGCGGCCCAGGGGGGGCGCGCCCACAGGGCGCCTGGAGCCCCTGTGGCCCCCCAGGCTGCCCTTCGGACGCAGTGTTGTTTCCGGATCGCTGATTTTTTATATAATTTTTCTGGATTTTTCTGGGCAGTTCTCGAAACGTGAAAACCTGAAATACAAAAACAGCCGAAAACAGAAACTGGCACTGGGGTGCACTGGATTAGTAAGTTAGTCCAAATATGATCAAAAGTGTATGGAAGTGTATGAATATCATAGCAATATCACCCAAAAGTGGCATGGAGCAAGCAGAAATTATAGATACGTTTTGGACGTATCATCCCCCAACCACCAACAAGCACACTCCAGGCTAGCCCGAAACAACGGGTACCGTCCAAACTAGCAACAACCCTGGGGGAGTTTTGTTTAATTATTATGATTTGAGCATGGGACTGGGCATCCCGGTTACCAGCCATTTTCTCATGAATGATGAGTGGAGTCTACTCATCGTGAGAATAACCCACCTAGCATGGAAGATATAGACATCCCTAGTTGATACATGAGCTGTTCGAGCATACAAAACAGAATTTCATTTGAAGGTTTAGAGTTTGGCAGATACAAATTTACTTGGAACGGCAGGTAGATACCGCATATAGGAAGGTATGGTGGACTCATATGGAATAACTTCGGGGTTTATGGAAGTGGATGCACAAGCAATATTCCCGCTTAGTACAAGTGAAGGCTAGAAAGTGATACGTCTCCAACGTATCTATAATTTTTTATTGTTCCATGCTATTGTTTATGAAGTCTTGGATGTTTAATGGGCTTTATCATTCACTTTTGTATCATTTTTGGACTAACCTACTAACCCAAAGGCCTAGTCTAGATTGCTGTTTTTTGCCTATTTCAGGGTTTTGCAGAAAAGGTATATCAAACGGAGTCCAAATGGAATGAAACCTTCGCAAGAGATATTTTTGGAGAAAATCACACACGGAAAACGTCAGGACCAAGTCAGGGGACAGCTGGGCTGCCCTCGAGGGTGGGGGCGCGCCCCCTGCCTCGAGGCTGGCCCACATGGCCCCCGGTGGCCTCCTTCTTCCTATATATACCTACGTACCCCAGAAACTCCATACGCAGAGAGAAAACCCTAATTCCACCGCCGTAGCTTCTGTTCCCGTGGAGATCCCATCTTGGAGCATGTTCCGGGACGGGGATCCATCACGGAGGCCTTCATCATCATCATCATGGCCCTCACCATGAGTTGTGAGTAGTTTACCTCAGACCTTCGGGTCCATAGCTAGTATCTAGATGGCTTCTTCTCTCTCTCTCTGGATCTCAATACAAAGTTTTCTCGATCTTCGATGTAATCTCTTTTTGCGGTGTGTTTGTCGAGATCCGATGAATTGTGAGTTTATGATCAAGGTTATCTATGAAAGATATTTGGTTCTTCTTTGAAATTTTTATGTGTGCTCATAATATCCTTGCAAGTCTCTTCGAATTATTGGTTTGGTTTGGCCTACTAGATCTATAGTTCTTGCAATGGGAGAAGTGCTTGGCTTTGGGTTCACTCTTGCGGTGTCCTTTCCCAGTGACAGTAGGGGCAGCAAGGCACGTATTGTATTGTTGCCATCGAGGATAAAAAGATGGGGGTTTCATCATATTGCTTGAGTTTATCCCTCTACATCATGTCATCTTGCTTAAGGCATTACTCTGTTCGTATGAACTCAATACACTAGATGCATGCTGGATAGCGGTCGATGTGTGGAGTAATAGTAGTAGATGCAGAATCGTTTCGGTCTACTTGTCTCGGACGTGATGCCTATATACAATGATCATGCCTAGATAGTCTCATAATTATTCGCTTTTCTATCAATTGCTCGACAGTAATTTGTTTACCCGCCGTAGAATACCGCTATCATGAGAGAAGCCACTAGAGAAAACTATGGCCCCCGGGTCTATCTTTATCATATTACTTTCCCGTCAACTAGCCAATTTCTGTCGCGTTGTTTATTTGCTTTCTTTACTTTCTGTTTCTATACCAAACAAATACCAAAAATATAATTATCATCTCTATCATATCTCACTCTCGTAAGTGACCGTAAAGGGATTGACAACCCCTTATCGCGTTGGCTGCGAAGTTCTTATTTGTTTGTGCAGGTGCGAGGGACTGGCGCGTGGTCTCCTACTGGATTGATACCTTGGTTCTCAAAAACTGAGGGAAATACTTACGCTACGGTGATGCATCTCCCTTTCCTCTTCGAGGGAATACAACGCAAGCTCAAGAGGTAGCAAGAAGAATTTCTGGCGCCGTTGTCGGGGAGGCTTACACAAAAGTCATATACCAAGTACCTATCACAAACCCTTATCCTTCGCATTACATTTTTGCCCCTCGTTTTCCTCTCCCCCACTTCACCCTTGTCGTTTTATTCGCCCTTCTTCCGCTGTGTGTTTTTCGTTCGCTTGCTTCTTGTTTGCTTGTGTGTGTTGGATTGCTTGCTTGTCATTATGGTTCTTCCTTCTAGTGTTGACCCTCACCTCAAGATGCTGGAGGAGATTGAAAACAATGTTAGACATTTTATGACTATACAATTTGAGCATAATGACTTCTTCAGAAGTGAGCTTAAAGAACATAAAAAGTTTATGGAGTATATGAATAAAGACCTTGACGATATGTCTAAGGAATTTATGGCTTGAAATATCAATTTGCTCATCTTGAGAACTTAATTGCCCAAATTTCGGATAAATTGTCCACCTTGATTAATAAGATGGCTGCTAAACCAGAAGAGCATGAAAATAAAGATGAAGATCTAAAAGTTATTGATGTGTCTCCTATTAGATCCTTGTTTTCTAGTATTAATCTTGATGAGAATAGGATTGAAGATAATTCTTCCTTAAGGCGTCCCAATGATTCGGAGTTTTTAGATCTTGATGCTAATATTGCTAAAAGTGGGAGTGAAGAGATTAAAACTTCGCATAGTGATGAACCCACTACTTTGGATTTCAAGGGATTCAATTATGATAATTGCTCTGTGATTGATTGTATTTCCTTGTTGCAATCCGTGCTAAATTCTCCGCATGCTTATAGTCAAAATAAAGCTTTCACTAAACATATAGTTGATGCTTTGATGCAATCTTATGAAGAAAAACTTGAGTTGGAAGTTTCTATACCTAGAAATCTTTATGATGAGTGGGAACCTACTATAAAAATGAAAATAAAAGATCATGAATGCTATGCTTTGTGTGATTTGGGTGCAAGTGTCTCCACTATCCCAAAAACTTTGTGTGATTTGCTAGGGTTCCATGAGCTTGATGATTGTTCTTTAAATTTGCATCTTGCGGATTCCACTATTAAGAAACCTATGGGAAGAATTAATGATGTTCTTATTGTTGACAATAGGAATTATGTGCCCGTAGATTTCATTGTTCTTGATATAGATTGCAATCCTTCATGTCCTATTATTCTTGGTAGACCTTTCCTTAGAACGATTGGTGCAATTATTGACATGAAGGAAGGAAATATTAGATTCCAATTTCCGTTAAGGAAAGGAATGGAACACTTTCCTAGAAAGTAAATCAAATTACCATATGAATCTATCATGAGAGCCACTTATGGATTGCCTTCCAAAGATGGCAATACCTAGATCTATCTTGTATCGTGCCTAGCTAGGGGCGTAAAACGATAGCGCTTGTTGGGAGGCAACCCAATTTTATGTTTTTTGCTTTTGTTACTATTAGGGAATAAATATTGCATCTAGCCTCTGATTAGATGTGTTTTCATGTTTTGTTTAGTGTTTGTGCCAAGTAGAACCTTTGGTAAGACTTGTGTGAAGTTTATTTGATCTTGCTGTGAAAAAACAGAATCGTTAGCCCTCACTAAAGTAGACTTAAGATTTTACTGGAGCGTGTTTTTTAGCTGATTCTTTTTGCTTCTGATTGGTAGACAAATTTCGAAAATTTACCAATTTAGTTTGAATTTGTTGGAGTTCCAGAAGTAGGCGAACCCGGCAGATTACTACAGACTGTTCTGTCTTTGACAGATTCTGTTTTTCATGTGTTGTTTGCTTATTCTGATGCATCTATGAGTAATATTAGAGGATATGAACCATAGAGAACTTGGAGTACAGTAGGTTTAACACCAATATAAACAAATAATGAATTCATTGTTGTACCTTTGAGTGGTGGTTTGCTTTCTCTTACTAACGGAGCTCACGAGAATTTTTGTCTAAGTTTTGTGTTGTGAAGTTTTCAAGTTTTGAGTATTGCTTTGATGGACTATGGAACAAGGAGTAGCATAGGCCGAAGCTTGGGGATGCCCATGCAACCCCAAGTAAATTCAAGATAATCAAAAGCCTAAGCTTGGGGATGCCCCAGGAAGGCATCCCCTCTTTCGTCTTCATCCATCGGTAACTATACTTGGAGCTATATTTTTATTCGCAACATGCTATGTGTCTTGCTTGGAGCGTCTTGTATAATTTGAGTCTTTGCTTGTTAGTTTGCCACAATCATCCTTGCTGGACACACCTATTTGAGAGAGTTAAATATGGCCTAGAAATTGTTAGAACACTCTATGTGCTTCACTTATATCTTTTGAGTTGAATAGTTTTTGCTCTAGTGCTTCACTTATATCTTTTATGGCACGGTGGTGGTAATATTTTGTAGAAATAGTTGAACTCTCATGCTTCACTTATATCTATTTGAGAGTCTATTAAAACAGCATGGTAAAGTGGTTAGGCTAAAGAAACTAGTCTTCACATGATAAACATCCAATGTCAATGTAGTAAAAAAATTCACATCAAGTGCATTGAATAGAAAGAGATGTTGGATGCTTGATAATTGTTTTGAGACATGAGGATAGTGATATTAGAGTCATGCTAGTGGAGTTATTATGAAATTGAGAAATACTTGTGTTAAGGTTAGTGATTCCCGTAGCATGCACGTATGGTGAACCGTTGTGTGACTAAGTTAAAGCATGAGGTATTTGTAGAGTGTCAACCTTTGTGTGGAGGTCGGGGGCGCGCGATGGTTAACTCCTACCAACCTCCCCCCTAGGAGAATGCGTTGATTGCTTTGTTTTGATGACTCATAAATTTTTGCAATAAGTATATGAGTTCTTATGACTAATGTTGAGTCCATGGATTATACGCACTCTCACCCTTCCACCATTGCTAGCCTCTCTTGTACCGCGCAACTTTTGTCGGTACCATAAACCCACTATATATCCTTCCTCAAAACAGCCACCGTATTGTTCCTCAAAACAGCCACCATACCTACCTATCATGGCATTTCCATAGCCATTCCGAGATATATTGCCATGCAACTTTCCACCGTTCCGGTCATATGACACGCATCATATTGTCATATTGCCATGCATGATCATGTAGTTGACATCGTATTTGTGGCAAATCCACCATGCATAATCTTTTCATACATGTCACTCTTGTTTCATTGCACATACCGGTACACCGCCGGAGGCATTCACATAGAGTCATACTTTGTTGTTGTAGTATCGAGTTGTAATATTGTGTTGTAATGATAGTGTGATGATCATCATTTTTAGAGCATTGTCCCATGGGAGGAAAGGCTGAATCTATAAAGCCCCTCCGCAAAAAAGAAGAAAAAAAGAAGAAGAAAGGCCAAAAAAGGCCCAAAAGAAAGAAAAGGAAAAAAGGGTACAATTTCTACTATCTTTTTCCACACTTGTGCTTCAAAGTAGCACCATGTTCGTCATTGTAGAGAGTCTCATGCTTAGTCACTTTCATATACTAGTGGGAATTTTCATTATAGAACTTGGCTTGTATATTCCAATGATGGGCTTACTCAAATGCCCTAGGTCTTCATGAGCAAGCAAGTTGGATGCACACCCACTAGTTTCTTTTGTTGAGCTTTCATTCATATTTAGCTCTAGTGCATCCATTGCATAGCCCGTTGATACGCCTAGTCGATGTGAGACTATCTCCCTCCTTTTTGTCTTCTCCACAACCACCTCTATTCCACCCATAGTGCTATGTCCATGGCTCACGCTCATGTATTGCGTGAAAGTTGAAAGGTTTGAAAAGATAGAGCATGAAAACAAATGATTGGCTAAAATCAGGGTTGTGCATGATATGAATATTTTTGTGTGATAATAAGGGAGCATAGCCAACACTATATGATTTAGTACGGATAACTTTCTTTAGCCATAGTATTTTGAGAAGACATGATTGCTTTGTCAGTATTGCTTGAAGTATTGTTATTTCTTATGTCAATATAGACTTTTGTCTAAGAATGTTTCAGATCTGAACATTCATGCCACAATTAAGAGAATTACATTGAAAAACTATATTGGTTAGCATTCCACATCAAAAATTCTTTCTTTATCATTTCCTACTCGAGGACGAGCAGGAATTAAGCTTGGGGATGCTTGATACGTCTCCAACGTATCTATAAGTTTTGATTGTTCCATGCTATTATTTATGAAGTCTTGGATGTTTAATGGGCTTTATCATTCACTTTTGTATCATTTTTGGGACTAACCTACTAACCCAAAGGCCCAGTCCAGATTGCTGTTTTTTGCCTATTTCAGGGTTTTGCAGAAAAGGAATATCAAACGGAGTCCAAACGGAATGAAACCTTCGTGAGAGATATTTTTGGAGAAAATCACGCATGAAAAACGTCAGGACCAAGTCAGGGGACAGCTGGGCTGCCCTCGAGGGTGGGGGTGCGCCCCCCTTCCCAAGGCGCGCCCCCTGCCTCGAGGCTGGCCCACACGGCCCCCGGTGCCCTCCTTCTTCCTATATATACCTATGTACCCCAGAAACTCCATACGCAGAGAGAAAACCCTAATTCCACCGCCGTAGCTTCTGTTCCCGTGGAGATCCCATCTTGGAGCCTGTTCCGGGAGGGGGATCCATCACGGAGGCCTTCATCATCATCATCATCGTCGCCCTCACCATGAGTTGTGAGTAGTTTACCTCAGACCTTCGGGTCCATAGCTAGTATCTAGATGGCTTCTTCTCTCTCTCTGGATCTCAATACAAAGTTCTCCTCGATCTTCGAGGAGATCTATTCGATGTAATCTCTTTTTGTGGTGTGTTTGTTGAGATCCGATGAATTGTGAGTTTATGATCAAGGTTATCTATGAAAGATATTTGGTTCTTCTCTGAACTTCTTATGTGTGCTCATAATATCCTTGCAAGTCTCTTCGAATTATTGGTTTGGTTTGGCCTACTAGATCTATAGTTCTTGCAATGGGAGAAGTGCTTGGCTTTGGGTTCAATCTTGTGGTGTCCTTTCCTAGTGACAGTAGGGGCAGCAAGGCACGTATTGTATTGTTGCCATCGAGGATAAAAAGATGGGGTTTTCATCATATTGCTTGAGTTTATCCCTCTACATCATGTCATCTTGCTTAAGGCGTTACTCTGTTTGTATGAACTCAATACACTAGATGCATGCTGGATAGCGGTCGATGTGTGGAGTAATAGTAGTAGATACAGAATCGTTTCGGTCTACTTGTCTCGGACGTGATGCCTATATACAATGATCATGCCTAGATAGTCTCTTAATTATTCGCTTTTCTATCAATTGCTCGACAGTAATTTGTTTACCCGCCGTAGAATACCGCTATCATGAGGGAAGCCACTAGAGAAAACTATGGCCCCGGGGTCTATCTTTATCATATTACTTTCCTGTCAACTAGCCAATTTCTGTCGCCGTTGTTTATTTGCTTTCTTTACTTTCTGTTTCTATACCCAAAAAATACCAAAAATATATTTATGATCTCTATCAGATCTCACTCTTGTAAGTGACCGTAAAGGGATTGACAACCCCTTATCGCGTTGGCTGCGAAGTTCTTATTTGTTTGTGCGGGTGCGAGGGACTGGCGCGTGGTCTCCTACTGGATTGATACCTTGGTTCTCAAAAACCGAGGGAAATACTTACGCTACTGTGTTGCATCTCCCTTTCCTCTTCGAGGGAATACAACGCAAGCTCAAGAGGTAGCAGAAAGACTCTGGGAAGCGGCCAACTAGAGAGCGACAACAGTCATGAGCATGCATTAAAATTAATCAACAATGAATGCAATCATGAGTAGGATATAAATCACCATGAACATAAATATCATGGATGCTATGTTGATTTGTTTCAACTACATGCGTGAACATGTGCCAAGTCAGACCACTTGAATCGTTCAAAGGAGGATACCACCCTATCATACCACATCACAACCATTTTAATATCATGTTGGCATGCAAGATAGACCATTATAAACTCCTAGCTAATTAAGCATGGCATGAGCAGCTATGATCTCTAATTGTCATTGCAAGCATGTTTCCTTCATAACAAGCTGAATCAGGAACAATGAACTATCATATTTACAAAAACAAGAGAGGTCGAGTTCATACCAGCTTTTTCTCATCTCAATCAATTCATCATATATCATCATTATTGCCTTTCACTCGCACGACCGAACGATGTGGATAATAATAATAGTGCACGTGCATTGGACTAAGCTGGAATATGCAAGCATTTAATACAAGAGAGAAGACAAATTAATATGGCTCAAGGTTAAATAAACAATAAAGCATATGAGAGCCACTAAACATTTTTATCATGATCTTCTCCTCTTGACCCCAAAGAAAAGAAAAGAAACTATTTACACGGGAGAGCTCCCAACGAGCAAAAGAAGAACGAGAAATCTTTTTGGGTTTTGTTTTAATTACTATTGCTACATGCATGGAAAGTAAACTAGCTAAAAGCTACAACTAATTTTGTTTTTGTTTTTTCTTAAGGTTTTTCTAACACACAAGATAAAGACTAAGAAAAGAATTGAAACTAGCATGGATAGTACAATGAAAGAGTGTGAGCACCGACAACTAGAATAAGTGTGTGAACATGAATGTAATATCGGTGAGAAACACACACTCCCCCAAGCTTAGGCTTTTAGCCTAAGTTGGTCTATGGCCAGTACTGGCCTGACAGATATCCAAAGTCGTAGTTGGGGTTGTACTGAGATGCAACAGCTATTGTCTGCTGAGCTGCAGCTTGGAGACGAGCTGCCCTCGTCGCCTCCTGATATTCATTTGCCTCTTCCCTGCTTATAGTATATCTCCCTTTTGCCTGAAAGTCAAAGAAGGTAGGAGCAGGGAGAGCAATGTGGACAGTGCGACACATGTCAAAGATTAGTCGATACTGGAGGGATTGTTCATCCCTCTCTACAAACCGATGGCTAACCATAGCATTATAATCTAAATAAGCAGGTGGTAATTTTGCATCATTTTCATGCATAGGCACACCAAGACGATTGGCTATGCGAGTGGCATAAATCCCACCAAATAAATCTCCATTTAAACCATTATGATGTAACCTACGTGCAACAATGGCCCCCAAATTATATTGTCTATCACCTAATACCGCACTTCCGAGGACACTAAGATCTGGTACACACATGTGGCAAGCTTCATCTTTACCGTTAATGCATCTACCAATAAAGAGAGCAAAATAATGTATGGAAGGAAAGTGAATGCTCCCTATGGTATCTTGTCTGATCTCTCTAGATCCTCCCACAGTGATACTAGCAAGGAAGTCTTTATATTCAGATTTGCGAGGTTCACTAATATTGCCCCACTGCGGGAGCTTACAAGCATCATTAAAATCTTCTAGGTCCATGGTGTAAGATTTATCATATAGATCAAACAGGACAGTGTGAGAATTACGTGAAGATGTAAATTTAAGCCTTCTCACAAAGGAATCAATTAAGTAACGGTACTGAGGGCACTTATCTAACATGAAGCCCTTGAGGTCAGCATTATGCACATATGCATCGAACTCCTCCTTAATGCCTGCCCGAACCATAAACTCCTTCGGGGGCCATTCACAGGGCCTCACCTGAGCTTCCCTTGGTAATTCATCGTCCGGCTCACGTATCGCGAGCCTTGGTCCTTGCTTCCTTGAGGAACCTCCTTGGAAGATTTTCCTATGCATTTTTCTGAAATTTTCTGAAATTTTTAGCAACAAAAAATAAAAATGAACCAAACTCAACAAGATTGATAGCAACTACTCCTACAAGTGCCTAGAGACTATATTATGCACTAGAACTACTTGGAACCACAAAAATTTGTCATGCAAGCTCAAGAACAGGGTCACCTAAGCAGCAAAAATTTGCAATAAATAAAGCACTAGAACAAAAACTAATTGGACCAATGGAGGAGTCACATACCATGGAACAATCTCCCCAAACAGTTTTGTGAACGGAGCTTTGAACAAGGAGGTCGAAAATGGCAGCAAGATGAGCTAGAACTCGTGCTTGAGCTGGATAGTGATATTTTGGAGAGGAAGAAGGAGTGTGTGGGTGCAGGAATAAGTGGAGGGGGGCCACGTGGGGCCGACGAGGCAGGGGGCGTGCCTAGGGGGTGGGCACGCCCTGGACCCTCGTGGCCAGGTGTTGGCTCCCCCTGTTGTGTTCTCACTGCCAAATATTCTCAAATATTCCAGAAAAATATATATTTCATTTTCGAGGCATTTGGAGAACTTTTATTTTCGGGGTATTTTTTATTTCATGGATAACTCTGGAAACAGACAGAAAATGCTAATTTTGCTTTATTTAATCTAATTAACACACAGAAAAAGGAGGATACAGAAAGTTGTGCTATCTAGATTCACCCATCTCATGCTCATCAAAAGGAATCCATTAACAATGTTGATCAAGTCTTGTTAATAAACTCTTTCCGAATAACATGAAACCGATTTTTTCCGAATAACATTAGGTTACCTCAATGGGGATATGCATGTCCCCAACAATAAGAATATCATATTTCTTCTTGACGGTAGGAAGAGGAAATTCAAAACCTCCAATAGTAATAGTTGAAATTTTTTTCCCATAGAATTGATACTGTGGACCTGAGGTTGTTTCCTCGGAAAGTGTACCGTATGCTCATTACCATTGACATGAAAAGTGACATTGCCTTTGTTGCAATCAATAATAGCCCCTGCAGTATTCAAAAGGGTCTACCAAGGATAATAGACAAACTATCGTCCTCAGGGATATCAAGGATAACAAAGTCCGTTAGAATAGTAACATTTGCAACCACAACAGGCACATCCTCACAAATACCGACATGTATAGCAGTTGATTTATCGGCCATTTGCAAAGATATTTCAGTAGGTGTCAACTTACTCAAGTCAAGTCTACGATATAAAGAGAGAGGCATAACACTAACACCGGCTCCAAGATCACATAAGGCTGTTTTAACATAGTTTCTTTTAATGGAGCAAGGTATAGTAGGTACTCCTGGATCTCCTAGTTTCTTAGGTATTCCACCCTTAAAAGTGTAATTGGCAAGCATGGTGGAAATTTCAACTTCAGGTATCTTTCTTTTATTGGTAATAATATCTTTCATATACTTAGCATAAGGATTTGTTTTAAGCATACCAGTCAAACGCATACGCAAAAATATAGGTCTAATCATTTCAGCAAAGCGCTCAAAATCCTCATCATCCATTTTCTTGGATGGTTTAGGAGGAAATGGCATGGGTTTCTGAACCCAAGGTTCTCTTTCCTTGTCATGCTTCCTAGCAACAAAGTCTCTCTTATCATAACGTTGATTCTTTGATTGTGGGTTATCAAGATCAACAGCAGGTTCAATCTCTACATCATTATCATTGCTAGGTTGAGCATCATCATGGACATCATCATTAACATCATCACTAGGTTCATGTTCATTACTAGATTGTGTCTCAGCATCAGAAACATAGATATCATTGGGATTCTCAGGTGTGTCAGCTACAGGTTCACTAGAAGCATGCAAAGTCCTATCATTTTTCTTTTTCTTCTTCTTAGAAGAACTAGGTGCATCTAAATTAGCTCTCTGAGAATCTTGCTCAATTCGCCTTCAGGATACATAGGTTCCTGAGTCATTTTACCACCTCTAGTCATAACTCTAACAACATTATCATTTTTCTTACTATTTAATTCATCGAGCAAATCATTTTGTGCTTTAAGTACTTGTTCTACTTGAGTGGTAACCATAGAAGCATGTTTACTAATGAGTTTCAATTCACCTTTAACTTTAGACATATAATCACTCAAGTTTTCAATCATATAAGCATTGCGTTGCAATTGTCTACCAACATAAGCATTGAAGTTTTCTTGCTTCACAATAAAATTGTCAAATTCATCTAAGCATTGACTAGCAGACTTATAACGAGGAATATCACCTTAATCAAATCTATAAAGATAATTTACCTTTACTACCTGTGTCGAGTTATCAAGACCATGTATTTCTTCAATAGGCGGTAAATTCTTAACATGTTCAGCTTTAATACATTTTTCTTTCATAGATTTCTTTGCCTCTTGCATATCTTCAGGACTGAGAAACAGAACACCACTTTTCTTCGGAGTTGGCTTAGGGGCTGGTTCAGGAAGTGTCCAATTATTTTCATTGGTCAACATATTATTCAATAGTAATTCAGCTTGATCAATTGTTCTTTCCCTAAAAACACAACCATCACAACTATCCAGGTGGTCTCTGGAAGCATTAGTTAGTCCATTATAAAAGACATCAAGTATTTCATTCCTCTGAAGAGGATGATCAGGCAAATCATTAAGTAATTGGAGAAGCCTCCCCCAAGCTTGTGGGAGACTCTCTTCTTAAATTTGCACAAAATTATATATTTCTCGTAAGGCAGCTTGTTTCTTATGAGCAGGAAAATATTTAGCAGAGAAGTAATAAACCATATCCTGGGGACTACGCACACAACCAGGATCAAGAGAATTAAACCATGTCTTAGCATCACCCTTTAACGAGAACGGAAATAACTTAAGGATATAGTAATAACGAATTTTTTCCTTGTTGGTGAACAGGGTAGCTATATCATTCAACTTAGTAAGATGTGCCACAACAGTTTCAGATTCATAGCCATGGAAAGGATCAGATTCAACCAAAGGAATTAACTCAGGATCAACAGAGAAATCATAATCCTTATCAGTAACAAAGATAGGTGAAGTAGCAAAAGCAGGGTCATATTTCATTCTAGCATTCAAAGACTTTTCTTTCGGCTTAGCTAATAATTTCTTAAGATCATATCTATCATTGCAAGCGAGAAAGTCTCTAGCAGATTCTTCATCCATAACATAACCCTCAGGAATAACAGGCAATTCATATCTAGGGGGAGAATCTTCATCATCACTTTCATAAATATTATTAGTTTCAATATTTGCATTCTCCCTAACCTTAGCAATTTGTTCATACAGAAATTCACTTAGTGGCACAGTATTATCAAACATAGAGGTAGTTTCATCATACATAGCAGAAGTGGCATCATCAAGAACATGCGACATATCAGATTCAATAGCAGGAGTAGGTGTCGCAAGTTTACTCATAACAGAGGGTGAATCAAGTGCATAGCTAGATGGCAGTTCCTTACCTCCCCTCGTAGTTGAGGGATAAATCTTGGTTTTTGAGTCTTTCAAGTTCTTCATAGTGATCAACAGATATAAATCCCAAGTGACTTCAAGAATATAGCTATGCTCCCCGACAACGGCGCCAGAAAATATTCTTGATAACCCACAAGTGTAGGGGATCGCAACAGTTTTCAAGGGTTAAGTATTCAACCCAAATTTATTGATTCGACACAAGGGGAGCCAAAGAATACTCTTAAGTATTAGCAGCTGAGTTGCCAATTCAACCACACCTGGAAACTTAGTATCTGCAGCAAGGTAATTTAGTAGCAAGGTAATATGGAAGTAACGGTGACGGTAGCAAAAGTAGTGATAGTGTTTTTGTAGTGATTGTAACAGTAGCATCGGAAAAGTAAATAAACAACAAGCAATATGTGAAAAGCTCGTAGGCATTGGATCAGTGATGGATAATTATGTCGGATGCGATTCCTCATTTAATAGTTATAACCTAGGTTAACACAGAACTAGCTCCAGTTCATCAATGTAATGTAGTCATGTATTCTGAATATAGTCATACGTGCTTATGGAAAAGAATTTGCATGGCATCTTTTGTCCTACTCTCCCGTGGCAGCGGGGTCCTAGTGGAAACTAAGGGATATTAAGGCCTCCTTTTAATAGAGTACCGGACCAAAGCATTAACACATAGTGAATACATGAACTCCTCAAACTACGGTCATCACCGGGAGTGGTCCCGACTATTGTCACTTCGGGGTTGCCGGATCATAACACCTAGTAGGTGACTATTGACTTGCAAGATAGGATCAAGAACACACATATATTCATGAAATCATAATAGGTTCAGACCTGTAATCATGGCACTTGGGCCCTAGTGACAAGCATTAAGCATGGCAAAGTCATAGCAACATCAATCTTAGAAGATAGTGGATACTAGGGATCAAACCCCAACAAAACTAACTCGATTACATGGTAAATCTCATCCAACACATCACCGTCCAGCAAGCCAACGATGGGATTACTCACGCACAGCGGTGAGCATCATGGAATTGGTGATGGAGGAAGGTTGATGATGACGATGGCGACGATCTCCCCTCTCTGGAGCCCCGAACGAACTCCAGATCAGCCCTCCCGAGAGAGATTAGGGCTTGGCGGCGGCTCCGTGTCGTAAAACACGATAATTCTTCCTCTCTGATTTTTTCTCCCCGAAAGTGAATATAAGGAGTCGAGGGATATGTCGGTGGAGCAACAGGGGGCCCACGAGGTAGGGGGCGCGCCCAGGGGGGCGCGCCCCCCACCCTTGTGGACAGGGTGTGGCCCCCCTGGTCTGGTTCTTTCCGCAGATATTTTTTATATATTCCAAAATAATTCTCCGTTGAATTTCAGGTCATTCCAAGAACTTTTATTTCTGCACAAAAATAACACCATGGTAGTTCTGCTGAAAACAAGGTCAGTCCGGGTTAGTTCCATTCAAATCATGCAAGTTAGAGTCCAAAACAAGGGCAAAAGTGTTTGGAAAAGTAGATACGTTGGAGACGTATCATCCCTCAGTGATGAAACCAAGGTTATCGAACCAGTAGGAGAACCAAGCAACACAACGTAAACGGCACCTACACACAAATAACAAATACTCGCAACCCGACGTGTAAAAGGGGTTGTCAATCCCTTTCGGGTAACGGACGTGATAGAGTTGTAAATATTGATAGATCGAACGCCAAATAAGATAAATTACAGCAAGGTATTTTTGGGTTTTTGGTTTAATAGATCTGAAAATAAAAGCAAAGGAAAATATATCGCAAAGGCAAATAACATGAGAAAGAGACCCGAGGGCCGTAGATTTCACTAGTGGCTTCTCCCGAGAAAAATAGCAAACAGTGGAAAAGCAATTACTGTTGGGCAATTGATAGAACTACAAATAATCATGACGATATCTAGGCAATGATCATTACATAGGCATCACATCCAAGATTAGTAGACTGACTCCTGCCTGCATCTACTACTATTACTCCACACATTGACTGCTATCCAGCATGCATCTAGTGTATTAAGTTCATGGAGAAACGGATTAATGCAATAAGAACGATGACATGATGTAGACAATATCTATTTATGTAGAAATAGACCCCATCGTTTTATCCCTAGTAGCAACGATACATACGTGTCGGTTCCCTTTCTGTCACTGGGATCAAGCACCGTAAGATCGAACCCACTACAAAGCACCTCTTCCCATTGCAAGATAAATAGATCAAGTTGGCCGAACAAAAACCAAATGTCGGAGAAGAAATACGAGGCTATAAGAAATCATGCATATAAGAGATCAAAGAAAACTCAAATAACTTTCATGGATAAAAAGATAGATCTGATCATAAACTCAAAGTTTATCGGATCCCAACAAACACACCGTAAAAAGAGTTACATTATATGGATCTCCAAGAGACCATTGTGTTTATAATCAAAAGAGAGAGAGAAATCCATCTAGCTACTAACTACGAACCCGTAGGTCTACAAGGAACTACTCACACATCATCGGAGAGGCACCAATCGAGATGGTGAACCCCTCTGTGATGGTGTCTAGATTGGATTTGGTGGTTCTGGAGTTTGCGGCGGCTGGAATAGAATTTCGTCGACTCCTCTAGGGTTTCTGGAATATTTGAGTATTTATAGAGCAAAGAGGCGATGCGGGAGGTCACCGAGGTGGGCACAACCCACCTGGGCGCGCCAGGGGGCCTGGCACACCCTGGTGGGTTGTGCCCCCCTCGAGGCACCCCCAGGTGCAGCTTTGGCCCAATGGGTGTCTTCTGGCCCAAAAGAAATCTCCAAAAAGTTTTGCGGTGTTTGGACTCCATTTGATATTGATTTCATGGGATGTAAAAAACATGCAGAAAACAACAACTGGCACTTGGCGCTATGTCAATAGGTTAGTACCAAAAATATGATATAAAATGATTGTAAAACATCCAATAATGATAATATAACAACTTGGAACAATAAAAAATTATAGATACGTTGGAGACGTATCAGCATCCCCAAGCTTAATTCCTGCTCGTCCTCGAGTAGGTAAATGACAAAAACAGAATTTTTGATGTGGAATGCTGCCTAACATGTCATATCATATTCTTTTCTTTATAGCATGGACATTTGGACTTTTATATGGCTCAAAGCAATAGTCTAATTTTGAAATGAGATTTAAATACTCGAGCATATTAACAAGCAACCATGTCTTTCAAAATATCAATGCTAAAATAAGTTATCTCTAGCCCATCATGCTCAACCATTGATCCATTCATGGAACACACTCGCATATTAGTTACACCCAATGCTCAAGTACGATCATAGTGTTTCCTAGTTGGTGCTTTATAAGAGAAGATGGAGACTCAAATTCAAAAATAAAAATTGCATAAGTAAAAGAAAGGCCCTTCGTAGAGGGAAATAGGGATTTGTAGAGGTGCCAGAGCTCAAAGCTTAAATTGAGAGATAAAATTATTTTGGCAGGCATACTTTTCCCACCAACGAAAACGACTTAAGGCTCCCAACACTTTCCATGCTAGATATATCATAGGGGGTTCCCAAACATAAAATAAAGTTTATTCCTTTTCCACCAAACTTTCACAAGCCATGGCTAGCCGAATCCACGGTTGCATTCCATACCAACACTTTCCAAGGAATTATTATTTGACAACATAAATTAAATTTGTTTTTCGTTTCAGGACTGGGCATCCCTAATACATTTGCCTTAATCTCGTGCAATGACAAGTGAATAAAAATTAATCGTGAGAATAACACATCTAGCATGGAAAATATTGGCCACCCCTCACCGCCTCGCGAACGGTACGGGCACACAAAAGGGAAATTTCTTTTGAAAATTAGAGATGGCACATACAAATTTGCTTAGAACGACAAAGGAATACCGCATATAGGTAGGTATGGTGGACTCATGTGGAAAAACTGGGATAAAGGATTTTGGATGCACAAGTAATGATCATACTTAGTGCAAAATGAAGGCTAGCAAAAGACTGGGAAGTGACCAACCATGAAACCAACAATCTCATAAGCGAGCATTGAGCATAAATAACACCGAATAATGCACCACAAGTAGGATGTAATTTTATTGCATGATTATTGACTTTCGTGCTTGCATAGGGAATCACAAACTTTAACACTAATATTCTTACTAAAGCATAATTACTCATTAACATGACTCACATATCACATCATCTTGTCTCAAAACTATTACAAGGAATCAAGTTTATTTTGTCCAATGATCTTCATGAAAGTTTTTATTATATTCTTCTTGGCTATCTATCACTTTGGAACTAATTTTCATGTGTTGCTTTTGATAAGCTCAAACAAATATAAGTGAAGATCATGAGCATAATTTTTTTCTTCTTTCTCTCAAAATAATTTAAGTGAAGCAAGAGAGAATTTCTTAATTTTTTTACTAACTCTCAAATAAATCTAAGTGAAGCAAGAGAGTATTTCTTCAAAAATACTAAAGCACACCGTGCTAAAAAAGATAAGTGAAGCACTAGAGTAAATCCATAGCTCATAAAAATTGAAGTGAAGCAAAGAGAGCTATTCTAACAAGTCATGGCATAATTATGGCTCTCTCTAATAGGTGTGTACAGCAAGGATTGAGGACTTAAAAAGCAAAACAAAACAAGCAAAGACTCATATCATACAAGACGCTCCAAGCAAAACACATATCATGTGACGAATAAAAATATAGTTTCGAGTAGTTGCTTGCTTATCTTTGGATAATAGCTTGGGATGCCGGGGCATCCCCAAGCTTAGGCTCTTCTTACTTCTTATTCCTTCATCCATCGTAAGATAACCCAAAACTTGAAAACTTCAATCACACAAAACTCAACAATACTTTCGTGAAATCCGTTAGTATAAGAAAACAAATATCCACTATAAGTGTTGTAGAAAACCAATTCTATTTTGTATTTGTATTTGTATTATATCTACTATATTCCAACTTTTCTATGGCAAAAACTCATCAAAGAAAACCACAGAATCATCAAAACAAGCACATAACACAATAAAAACAGAATCTGTCAAAAACAGAACAGTCTGTAGCAATTTGGAAGTTTCAAATACTTCTGTAACTCTATAAATCTTGAAAAATAGGGCCACGTGGGCAATTTGTATATTAATCTTCTGCAAAAAGAATCAACTTAAAAGTACTCTTCTATAAAAATTGAGAATTTTTCTTGTGAGGGCAAAAGTTTCTGTTTTTCAGCAAGATCAAATCTACTAACACCCAACATGATCCTAAGGCGTTGCTTGGCACAAACCTTTATTCAAACCACAAAAACAAATCTAAAAAGAGGTATTAAAGGGTATTTTTCACAAGAATAGAAAATAAAAGCAAAATTTTATTTTATTCATTGGGTTGTCTCCCAATAAGCTCTTTCTTTATAGCCATTATGATAGGCTTGAGATTTCAATGATGCTCATATGAAAGACAAGGGTTGAAGCACAAAAAGAACATCATGAAACACGTGATAACACATTTAAGTCTAACATACTTTCTATGCATAGGCATTTTGTAGGCAACCAAATTTTCAAGACAAGAAACATCTAGCATATGCATGGAAGAAGGATGAAACAATAGCAATCTCAACATGACGAGAGGTAAATTAGTAACATGAAAATTTCTACAACCATATTTACCACTCTCATAATAACTGCATGCAGGATCATACTCAAATTCAATAATATAGCTATCATATAAAATTTTCTCTTCATGATCCACATACATAAAAAGTTGACATTCTTCCAAAATAGTGAGATTATCATCAAATAAAGTCATGACCTCTCCAAACCCACTTTCAATATTATCGCAAACATATGCATCATGAGGCTTAAATAATTTATCAAGATTGTAAGAAGAATCACCCCAATCATGATCATTGCAACAAGTAGTAGACATAGCAAAATTAGCATCCCCAAGCTTGAGGTTTTGCATATCATTAGCATAATTGATATTAATAGAATTTATAATAACATCATTGCAATCATGTTTTTCATACAAGGAACTATCAAGAATTACTTCACAAATTTCTTATTTTATCACTTCATCACAATTTTCAGATTCATGAATCTCAAGTAAAACTTCATAAAGATAATCTAGTGCACTCAACTCACTAGCAATTGGTTCATCATAAGTGGATCTTTTAAAAAAGATTAACAAGTGGATGAGGATCCATAAATGCTTTCCTTATGATTTCCAATAAAACACCCAATTATACCAAACAACCAAGCAAAGTAACCAAGTAAGACATAAGGGCAAACAAAAACAGATCTGACGAGAAAATGGCGAACGACAAAGAGAGCGAATAAAAACGACAATTTTTTGTGAAGTGGGGGAGATAAAACGAGAGGCAAATGGCAAATAATGTAAATGGCGAGGAGATGAGATTTGTGATTAGGAACCTGGTATATGTTGAAGATCGTCCCTGGCAACGGTGCCGGAAATTCCTTTTGATGTCTGATAGAACCACGTCGTTATTTCCCCAAAGAGGAAGGGATGATGAAGTATAGCAGCGGTACGTATTTCCCTCAGTGATGAAACCAAGGTTATCGAACCAGTAGGATAATCAAGCAATACAACGTAAACGGCACTTGCACAACAAATACTCGCAACCCGACATGTAAAAATGGTTGTCAATCCCTTTCGGGTAACAGACGTGATAGAGTTGTTGATAGATCGAACGCCAAATAAGATAAATTGCAACAAGGTATTTTTGGGTTTTTGGTTTAGTAGATCTGGAAATAAAAGCAAAGGAAAATAGATCGCAAAGGCAAATAATATGAGAAAGAGACCCGGGGCCGTAGATTTCACTAGTGGCTTCTCTCAAAAAAAATAGCAAACGGTGGGAAAACAATTACTGTTGGGCAATTGATAGAACTACAATAATTATGACGATATCCAGGCAATGATCATTATATAGGCATCACGTCCAAGATTACTAGACCGACTCTTGCCTGCATCTACTACTATTACTCCACACATCGACCGCTATCCAGCATGCATCTAGTGTATTAAGTTCATGGAGAAACAGAGTAATGCAATAAGAACGATGACATGATATAGACAAGATCTATTTATGTAGAAATAGACCCCATCGTTTTATTCTTAGTAGTAACGATACATACGTGTCGGTTCCCTTTCTGTCACTGGGATCAAGCACCGTAAGATCGAACCCACTACAAAGCACATCTTCCCATTGCAAGATAAATAGATCAAGTTGGCCAAACGAAACCCAAACATTGGAGAAGAAATACGAGGCTATAAGAAATCATGCATATAAGAGATCAATAAAGACTCAAATATCTTGCATGGATAAAAAGATAGATCTGGTCATAAACTCAAAGTTCATCGAATCCCAACAAACACACCGCAAAAATAGTTACATCATATGGATCTCCAAGAGACCATTGTATTGATAATCAAGAGAGAGAGAGAAAGCCATTAAGATACTAACTACGGACTTGTAGGTCTATAAGGAACTACTCACACATCATCAGAGAGGCACCAATGAAGATGGTGAACCCCTCTATGATGGTGTCTAGATTGGATATGGTGGTTCTGGACTTTGCGGCGGCTGGAATAGAATTTCGTCGACTCCTCTAGGGTTTCTGGAATATCTGAGTATTTATAGAGCAAAGAGGCGGTGCGGGAGGCCACCGAGGTGGGGACAACCCACCTGGGCGCGCTAGGGGGGTTGGCGCGCTCTGGTGGGTTGTGGCCCCCTCGAGGCACCCCCCCCCCCCCAGGTGCAGCTCTGGCCCAATGGGTGTCTTTTGGCCCAAAAAAATTCTCCAAAAAGTTTCGCGGTGTTTGGACTCCGTTTGATATTGATTTCTTGCGATGTTAAAAACATGCAGAAAACGACAACTGGCACTTGGCACTACGTCAATAGGTTAGTACCAAAAAATAATATAAAATGACTATAAAATGATTGTAAAACATACAAGAATGATAATATAACAACATGGAATAATAAAAAATTATAGATACGTTGGAGACGTATCACCACCCCCTGACATCTGTCGTGAGATTACCACGACAGCGGCTGTGCCCGAAAATTGGAGTAGCAAGAGAAGTTGAAGAAGATCACATGATTTGGGAAAGTGATTTTGGACTTCTTCTTACTATATGGCCTAGTGGCCCAACCAGTGTTACCCAAGCAAAATAGCAGATAACATATGGGCCCGTGTAGTCAGATTATATTTTTTCTTCGATCATCAGCGTGTTTATGGGGACCGGGGGTTTAATAACGGATGAAAATCATGTGTAGTCAAGCGGCTACACCGATACAACGTGGCTTCGCCACAGCGGTCAAAGACTTTGACCGGACGACAAACCCATGTTTGAGCTTTTGTAAGGGTGGGCCGAGTGTTAGAGCGAAAAAGTGAGGACCGTAAATGAGCGTGGACAAAACAGAGGAGGACTAAGTAATAAGGGGCATGAAAATAAATATCCCTTCGGCTAATTAGCGAAATCCATTTTAATTCTTGAATGTATCAGCACGAATGGCTAAAATCCATATTAATTCTTGAATGTATCAGCACGAATGGCTAAACAGAGCGCCGGTGCTCAGCCGGAGGGTTTGGAGCAGCTTGCAGGGAACCACAAAACCCGATCCTGTTTTCCGTGGAGGTCCACCACAGAAACATTCGTGGCGTCCACTAAACGGAAGAGCATATTAGCTGGGGTAGAGCAGTAAGGGATAAACAGAAAAAGAGCAAGGGATGAGGAGAGGAATCGTTCTTCCCCCGTCCACGTGTGCAGGCAAAGACCAAGACACGAACGGAAAGAGGACCGGTGTGGGCGGGCATGCAGAGCGGATATGCACACGCGCGGCCGTATGGCCCGCCACGTTGCCAACGTGCCGGGGACGAACTGCGTGCGCGCTGTGCCGCGACGTTGACTCACGCTTGGGGGAGCCATGGGCGATGGCCGATTGCCCGTCGTCGGTCGGGTTGCGCGCGACGCCGACCGGGCACCGGTTGGCCGTCGCGTCCGCGCCCGACGCCGGATCCGGATCGGGACCTCCCTCCCACCCCTCCCCTCCCCCTCCCGTTGTACTCTTCTAGCTTCTCCCGTTCCGCTGGCGTACGCACGTACGTGAAGCAGAGCATTCACAGAAGAACGGCGAGACGTGACGACGACACCACAGCAGTTCGGAGGGAGAGGACCTGTCCGCCGCTAGTGACATTACGCGATATGACACGTCGCGGTACCATTTGATGACTACGGTTTGTGTGCACACATAGTAATAGTAGTACTACTGTACATCGGAGCGGTACATGTTACGTACTTTGCCGTCCCCACGTGTCAGCGAGGATGATGCTTGACGAGTCAGGGGTTCGAACGACAGTTGCGGGCGGTTGGGAGCCTCGGCCCTCGGCGCCTCGCCTACCTCGTCTCCCTTTTAATTCCGCCCTGGAGGCTGGAGAGAGCCCAACCGTCTCTTGTTCGCATTGGGCTGGCTCGGCTCCCCCCTGATTTTCCACCTCGCCGGCTCCGACTCACTAGCGAAAGCCGAAAGGTACTCCTCGTCTCTCTGTTCCCTTCCCTTTCCTCTCCTCTCCTCTCCCCTCTCCCACCACCCGTTCGATGAAATGGCGCAGCCACGGAATTAGCTGCTCCTTGCTCTCATATTCTGCTGCCGTCGCGACGCTAATCTGTCGCCGTGCTTCGCCTAGCTGACCAAGAGTTCGAATTCGTATGTGCCTCTGTTGTCGTTCGACGACTTGAGCTCTTTCTTTCTTGCTGGTTCCGTGGATGCCCTGGTTCTTGCTCATGGACGGGGCCAAGGGCCAAGAACTGTGTGGTTTGGGTATGTTTTGTTTGCTCAAGAGATTGCGCCTTTCCAAATTCTCTGGCGGTTCGCTTTCAGAATTTGTCTTGACCCCTGGGATGAATGGATAAATCCTTTGGCGGGTTAAGAGGTTGCTCATTAAGGAACCTGCGATTTTAGTTTCGTGATTTGCGGGGAAGGAAGGATAGCTTATCATCCTGGTAACACCAAGGGCATGCCGTGAAGCAACCCCCTTGACTCCAATTCTGGGTAGTATTTGGGTATGTGTCTGCAAGTGCAAGATCGTTGTGCAATTTTAATTCAGAAACTGCTCTCCTCAAATTGAGGGTGTTCGTTGCCTTGGGTCTCACTTTTGTGTGGCTTGAGAGTCGGCATAGAAGTTTTGTGTTGTTGTCCACCTCTGTATTCCCGACCTTGAAGTTTATAAGAACCAAAACGCTCATTCCTCCATCGCACGACTTGCCGTTTCTTGGCTTGTTAGGTCTCTCTTTCGCTGGCCTTTAAGTCAAGAAACAGATATATGATGGCTTATCCCGATAATCACACACGATTTTAGTCCTCAAAATTCTTGTTAGGGGGCCCGAGACATGGGAATTGGGAAGTTTGGTGGCTTTTGGGTGCCCATGTTACTGGCCATGAAGCTATATAGGCTTTGCAAGAATCATTAGTTCTATTCTAGTTGATGGGGTCTAGTGATATACTAATCTTTGCTGTAAAGCTAAGAAACATTCCTACTTCTTTTCTCTTTTCATAATACCTTTACCTTCAGCAAAGTCCTCACTACCTCCCTGCAGATTAGAAAGTTTTGGGATTAGACGTTTCTAGTTGGATATGTTGCTGTAGTAGGTACTCTTGATGGCTGCCCTGTGAAAGGACATTGTTTGGTGATGTGGTAGGGATTTTCTTTAATGATTTTGTTTCTCAGGCTCCGTTGCTGTCTGGGCTCTGGTTCAGTTTTTTGCTCTTCTTTGGTCAGGGTGCATTCATCTTCATACATTTAGATTGCAAACGATTGGAGCTCGGGGTTCCATAATTTCAGACCAATCATTAATTGTAGTTCCACATGGTTCGTTTTTGTTGTTTCTAAGCTTTGTCCAATGCAATATTTGTTTCTTTTTTATAAAGTTGCCAAATCTGTGCTGTTAGGTAGGAGGTAAGCTCTTACATATATGTTCGACTGTACTAATTTATTATTTCTAGGGAGCTACCAACTGCTTCATTGCTGATCCACAGCCCATTTTTGCTGTACTCAGCTAGCACCCCCTGTATTGCAAATCATGATCAAGCCAACATTGCCAGATTAGAACTTAGAATCAGCCTTCTGGGAAGTGTTTAGTACCTTGAGACTTTTTTCTTTTTCTTTTGGCATGATGCATTCATCTTCAGACAGGTGGCCAAATTTTGGTTGCAAACTGTTGGACCTTGGGGCTCCAAAGTTTCACAATAATTGTATGCCCATATGATTTATTTTCTGGGTTAGAATTCCGCCAAAAAAACATGGTTTTGAAGATTTTTCCAGCGCCATATTTGTTTGTTTTCGCTTGAATTATCTAACTAAGTTGCTTGGTAGGAGCTAAGTCAGGTAACTTTGCTGGAGCTTATGTTATGTCGCATGAACTAATTCTATGTTTCTGTTGAGCTACCAACTGCAATGGACCATGATAATTTCACTGCAAAATCCACAGCTCACTGTTTCTTTACTTAGCAACCATGAAATATACCTTGGAGATGATACATACCTTGTATTGCAAACCATCAGCCAGCAGTCAAGTTAGAA
The DNA here is from genome assembly GCA_902687465.1 of Secale cereale. Classification (NCBI taxonomy): domain Eukaryota; kingdom Viridiplantae; phylum Streptophyta; class Magnoliopsida; order Poales; family Poaceae; genus Secale; species Secale cereale. The sequence continues at coordinate 60,288,851 of LR738715.1, forward strand.
CCATTCCTATGGGGGGGGGGGGGG
>LR738715.1:60288975-60441325 GCA_902687465.1 Secale cereale
GGGGGGATCTTCAGTACCTTCAACGGAGCATTATTTTGTACATTTTTCATTGGACTTACCAGGCTTACGTTTCCAACTTAATATGTCTTTCACCCTCTGATGCAACAAAGTGATTTATCTGGTACTGTAAAAAACTGTTTGATATTTTGTATCACAAACTTGTACTTTTAGTTGATGTGTGGATTTTATTATCCAATTATACCATACTTAACTTCCATTATCTTTTTCCCCAGAGAAAATAGATTTAAGCTGGCTTCGAGAAGAATATGGCATCTCTTACTCCAGGGATACTGTTAAAGGTTCTCAAAAATATAAACTCTGATGTGAAAGTATGCGGAGAACACCGTTCAATTCTGCTCCAAGTTATTAGCATCGTTCCTGCAATTACTGGTTCAGAACTTTGGCCGGACCATGGTTTCTTCATAAAAGTTTCAGATTCATCACACTCAACATATGTGTCTTTATCAAAGGAGGACAATGAACTCATCTTATCAAACAAACTACAACTTGGACAGTTCATATACGTTGAAAAGGTACAGTCCAGTGTTCCTGTTCCGGTTCTTGTTGGGGTCCGAGCAGTCCCAGGAAGGAACCCATTCATTGGCAACCCGAAGGATTTGATGCAAATGTCAACTCCCTCTGGAGTTTTGGAAGCATTGGATCAACAACGGAAAACTACCAAGCCAACCGAATTGTCTGAGAGTGAAAAGGAAAACTCTCAGAGGAAGGTAGTCATCAAAGAGCAGAAGGCCGGTGTTGCTTCCCGTTACATGCTTGGGATATCAAGCAACAATGGTAAAATTACCAATCTAAACTCTAGCATGGATAGTGACAAAAGTAGTAATGGAGGAAGTAGTGTTTGCGATGCAAACCAAAAGCTGACCTCTAGTGCTACCAAAGTGAAACAAGAGCTAAAACCTCAGGTATGCGTACGATCATAGTTTTAATTGAAATATGATCAACAACGGGACTTTAAACTAAGCTATATTGTGGCTCTGAGAATGTGATATGCTAATGGTAATTATATGGGATCAGATAATATATGAGCCCAATAGCTTCTAAGCAGACAAATATATGACATAAAAATGCACCTAGGATGGTTGGTGATTGCGTTTGTTGCTGTTATAGCAGGAAAGGCCAAGTATTACGTCTCCTAATAATGCCAAGTTAGCTTCTACAAAACAAGAAGTTAATAAGGACATACGCAAGAATAGTGGCAGGCCACTCAGTCAGAACGGTTCTGCTGTAGTGAAGAAGCAAATGCCAAGAGACATAAAAAGGGAATCAGTAACTGAAGGAAGCTCACCGCCAAAGCTTTATAGGAGTTCACCATCAACGCCAGCAAGAACTTCACCGCCAAAGCTCAGGAGTTCACCACCAACGCCAGCGAGAACTTCACCACCGAGGAGCAGTGTGCCAGCAAAGGCAAATGCTACCTCCAGTCCAGTTTCTTCTGTTCCTAATGTTAAAAGAAGAGTCACAGAAACCGTGTCCTGGGATACCCTTCCAACATGCTTGATCAAATCTGGGAAGGTATATTTTATCATCTGTAAATTGCAACAAAGGACTGAATTTCAGGTCTTCTATTAGTTGAACATGTGTCACGTGTGTATACTTGGGCATTTATGAACTGCAAACCATTACTTCGAACCATACTTTTACGTGCAAAAAACGCTTCGCGAAATTATTCTGAATCATGCTGTACATTCATTTCTTTGTGTGAACAGGCGGTTGTCAGGAGGAAGACTATTGCTCTTATAGTAGCAGCAGAGGCTCAAAGGGAGGCTACTGCTGCTGCATCTCTTGTGAAAGGCCTTGGGTAAGTAGTACACCTCTGTTTCTTTTTATAGCATTGTAGTTTTGACATGAACTGTCTGCTGCCGCATGTGTTGAATGAAACTAACTTCCATGTCCCCTTCTCCAGAATTTTTACTGAGATACTGAAATGCGCCGAGGAGGATCCGCATGGCGCAGTTAACAAGTTTTTCCAGCTAAACCGGCTTATCATTCAGCAAAACATATTCTGGAAAGATAACTCGGCGGATTCTGGCAAGGAATCCAGACCAGAGAAGGAAAAGCCATCGAGGAAAGTTTCTGCATCCCAGAACAAAGCTGCTGGAAGTGGTGCTGCCAAGAACCCCGACGATGCCTACACGAGCGGAAAGCTGGAATGGGCCAGAGAGGATGGCTTTAAGGAGATACGCAGGTCGTGGATCGATCTGAAAAGGGAATCGCAGTCATGGTTTCTGAACTTCCTGGAAGACGCGCTTGCGTCCGGATTCAAATTTGAGGGCCGAGCCAAGAACAACGCCAGAGAACGGGTGAGAGGGCAGTCCAAGGGCGGCGACGGGCAGATCGCGGTCCGGCTGTCGCAGCTCAAGGAGACCAGCAACTGGCTAGACCAGCAGCTGCAGAGCGAGGCGGGGAAACCCGACGACGGGTTGGTCGAGACGATCGAGCGGCTGAAGCAGAAGGCCTACTCGTGCCTGCTCGGGACCGTCGAGACCGCGGCGTCGGCTCTTGAAAGCAGGAACGGCTGCAGCTGAAATCTTTCCAGAGCTTGCCTCGCATGTTTTTTGGCTTGGAAGAACTACAAGAGCACTGCTGCTGTACAGATGGCAAGTTCATCCTGGTGCGAAGGAGAATGGAGATGGAGCATGATTATTTATTTATAGCAACTGTACAAAATAACGTAGGAGCGAGGATTGAGAGGTGTAAATAGCCTGCCCGGTTGAGTTGCCCGTTAAGTTATTCGTTCGATCTTCTTCCTTTTGCGCTGTCTCGGTGTTGCTTGTGGAGTGGAAGGCTGTCTGTTCCTTCAGTCGTACTCTGGCTAATACAAATGGACGAATGTTTGCACTTTGCGTAGAACAAATGGACAGTTATTTGAGCCTCTGCACTCTGGCAGACTGACACAATGCGGCGCGGAACATGTCAGCTCTCATTTTGTATGGCTGTGCTGGTAGTTTTGATAGCGTGCGTGTCCGTGTGTGTTGCATAGGATGAACGTAACTGAAAGTTCAGTGTGAAGACAGTCGGTGTTTGTGGTTCCACTGCGACTGCAGGCACCTCGAGGCAGTTCCAACCCAGGGCCAAACGTACCTTCTCGGGATGTTTCTCTTTTATCTATCTGCTGGAGAAAGAACGGGAAATTCAGAGGGTTTCTGCGGTGCCAGCTTATTTGCTGCTCCGGGTATCATGAAATCAACGTAGCCTCGCACCAAGCGATAGGCTAGTTGGCCGGCCCAGTAGCGCGCTTCTGCTGATGTATGTACGTTAGTTTGTTTTCATGTCTCAAGAAAAAGTTTGTTTTGTTTACTTTTTATTATTTATTATTATGTTGAAATATTCCTGATGTATATATTTCATACATTCTGTTACTTCTTTTTTTAATGTGTTTATCACAGGTCCAATTTTCTTTCATGCAGTGTAAAACCCTTGCCCGTAAAACTTTTTATCAAAATTGATTGCGGTAAAAAAAATGTTCGTGACATTTAATAAATGTTTCAAGCATTTCAAAAAATGTTTCTGAAATTTTAAAACAAGTTTATACAATGTAAGACAATGTTAACGCAATTAAAAAAGAGTTCATTCCAAAAAATCAAATTTAAAAACGTTCACGTGTTCCAAAAAATTCTCGTGCCATTTAAATGAAAGTTTATACTACGTCCGTTCCTAAATATAAGTCTTTGTAGGGATTTCATTATAGACTACGTACGGAACAAAATTAGCGAATCTACACTCTAAAATGCATCTATATACATCCGTTTGTGGTTCATAGTGAAATCTCTACAAAGACTTATATTTAGAAACGAAGGGAGTACAATAAACAAAATGTTCGCATAGTCAAAACAAATGTTCACCGTCTATTTGAAAAATGTTAACATGTATTAAAAAAATCTTCAAAACATGTATTTTAAAAAAAAAACATTCTTTGTAGCTTTTCATGATGTATGAAAAGTATACTGGACGTGTATACATAAAATGTATGAAATTTCTAATGCTAACACGATTAAAATTTCTAATGTATATAAAAATGTACGAAAATTTTCATGATTAAAATTTGAAGTGGCTTAAAATTTTGTTTAGAAATTTGGAAAAGTAAATATTTTTTGCTAACATGATTTTGTTTAGAAATTTTAAGTTTATGATTTTTTTTGAAAGTTTTCGATTTTCCCCAAAAAAAACGTTTTAATCTCATACATTCTTGTGAAGTTTTTGGATATTTCTTGAAAACTGTGATTAAAAAAACAATTCTAAATATTTTTCAAAAACACAAATAAATTTGTATAATCATTAACACAAATTTTAAATTCAAAAACATTTTTGAAATTGTAAATAATGTTTGAAGATTTTGCACATCTAATGAAGAAGTGATTTTTTAAAATACCATATACTTCATATGTCCCAAAATAAGTGACTCGACTTTGTACTAAAGGCCTGTTAGGCAACAGCCTAGCTTCCAAATTCTCTAAATCTGCGGAGGAGTTGAACCGAACAGTCAAACTCCAGGAAGCTAGCTTCCCGGATCTGAGGGTGCCCGATGTACAAAAAACTGGAGCGCCACTTCTGGCGATCCCAGGAAAAAGTGAGATCTGGAGTTGGCCTAATTTACGAAGTAATGCCATCGCCAAGTGATTCACGTACCGGTTCGTTATTTTTCCCCTCCGATCTGGGCCATACCCACCCTCTCTCGGTCTCTCCTCCTGTCTACCTCTTGAGCCGACTGGGCTCCAGCCCGCCCAGGCAGGCTGGCCTGCTGGCGTGAACTAGAAGCGGAAGGGAGCGAAGCGAATGGTTTTCGATCGATCTCAACCCGCGGAAGAAGCTGGAATCGGCAAACAGAAGCGAGAATCCAGGATCTAGTGAAGCCAGGGGACATCCGAACAGGCCCTAATTTTGTACTCCCTCCGTCCGAAAATACTTGTCATCAAAATGAATAAAAAGGGATGTATCTAGATGTATTTTATTTCTAGATACATCTTCTTTTGTCCAATTTGATGACAAGTATTTTCGGACGGAGGGAGTACTCCCTCCGTTCGAAAATACTTGTCATCAAAATTGACAAAAAGGAGTGTATCTAAAATTAAAATACATCTAGATACGTCTTCTTTTATTCATTTTGATAACAAGTATTTCTGGACGAAGGGAGTATTAAAGTTAATACAAAGTTGAGTCACTTATTTTAGGACGGAGTAAGTATATGTTAACATTTCGAAAAACACAGATTTTGTTTAAACTTGTGAAAAAAGGAAATACATAAACAATATAAAAAATAAAATAAAATGGAAAAGCAAAAAAAGAAAGAAAGGAAGCCAAAGAAACTGGTATAGGAAACAGTAGAAAAAAGAAAACCAGTGCAGGAGCCCTCTAGAAGCTTACTAGCTAAACCAGAAACGGTAACCAACTAGAACAATCCTACCGATGTGATACAACCTATTCATTCCTATGTTCTTCTTTCTTTTTCTTTTATTTTTTCATTTCATTTTATTATTCACAAAATCCGTTAACTTTTTTGAAATTCACCATTTTTTTATTTTTTTATAAAACGTCAACGGTTAACCAGTCGGCTGGTGAACCGCGATCAGGGTGGGAACCGATCCCTCGCCTTACATGGGCCGGCCCAACGCGGAGGCGCAACGCGCGCACGTTCCTCCAAATGGCGTTTAAGGCATCACTTAGGAGTTCTCTATGGGTGTGTTTGGTTTTTTGCCTCGCACCTGCATCGCACCCAACATGCAATTTTCGCAACGTTTGATAGGATGCGCGTCATTCTGGGCTAGGCCCGACTGATGCAAAATAGGCCCCCCAGCCAGGCTGAGCTTGCACGCAAGTTTCGGTCGTTTCCCCGAGCCTACATCCGCGTCTGCACCCACGCCCGCACCCACGCGAGCGAAGAGGGCTAGGGTTTCTCTCCCTGTCGATTCACACCCGCATTCGCGCCGCTCTCCCCACCCCTCTCCTCTCTCATGCGAACGGATCTCGCCGCCCCGTCGTCGGCGCGCATCCTCTCCGGGCAAATGTTGGACTCTCCTCCTCCCATCCCTCTTCCATCTGTCCCCATCCCTCTCGGATCCCTCTCGGATCCCTCTCATCTCTCTCTGCCCTTGCGCTGCTGCTTCTACCGATGCGGATGTGAGCAAGCGGCTAGGCGGGGTGCTGTCGTTCCCTGCACGCGTTTAGGTCGGAGCCGAGCTCCCGACCATGGCCGTCGTGGCCGGCGCGGGCGTGTTTAGGTCGGAGCCGAGCTCCCAGCCATGGCCGCCGTGGCCATGGGAGCTGCTCCCCTCGCTCATGTACAGGCACGACACCCACACGCACACATGCGCGTGCTCACACGTTCACCCTTGCCCTCCACGTAGATGCAACCACTGCCAGGATGCACATGCATCCCGCCGCTCCTGTACATGCCCTGTCCTGAACCTCCTCTCCTAGATCTGTGTGATTAGCATGCATGTATGTGAGCTTTTGGGCTAGTAATTTTTATTATTATCATGGATCTATGTGAGCTAACTTGTGGAAATTAGAAGGAATCAGTAGGTAGGAAATTAGAAAGAACCATGTAAGGATGCGTCTAGCTCCACTGGCAAAAGGAAGAGGGCTAGCTTGATGAGTGAAGAAGTTTTGGTCATGAGCAACATGTCCGAAGCAGTCCGTGAAGTTTTTATTGCTATCAAGTCCATCGGAGAGGTACATCCTGAACTTTATGATGCTGTCATGGAGCTCCTTGGTTTTACCGAGGATGATCTGTTGATTTTCTTGGACTATCTCAATGAGAATGCCAACAGGGCTAGGAGCCACTCATTCGTGCAGATGTCGGAGACTCGTCGCACTCGTTGGGTCATGCACCACCTCTCCAAGGTCAACGGTGGATGCCCGTGCCCAAGGATGGAATGCCTGTGACCAGCGATGAAGTGCCCAAGGGTGGAGTGTGAGCAAATATGTGCGAGTTGATCAACGAAGCTGACCATATTTTATTGTATTTGGTCAGAAAAACTATCCCCGTATATATGTGATGTAAAGACAATATATATTTGTGGCTATCTAATATGTGAACTCTGGATTGTAATACGAACATATGGATTTGTGGCTATCTAATATGTGAACTCTAGTACGTCTTGATTTATGTGTTGGACCGGAAAAGAAGGATTCTTTAGTTATCTTGTACCATAAATTGCTTATATGTGTATATAACCTGCTTGTGACTTATACAAACAGCAAAGATGCTGCTGAAATTTTGTTTTTTCTTACTCCAATCATCTTAGTCATTTTTAAGACATGTGAACATATATTCTTTTATTGTATATAACCTGCTTGTGACTTATACAAACAACAAAGATGCTGCTGAAATTTTGTTTTTTCTTACTTCAATCATCTCAGTCATTTTTAAGACATGTGAACATATATTCTTTTATTACTTCAATCAACAAAGATATCTAAATTTGAGTGCATATTACCAAAATTATATTATGATTATTTTACATACATGATGAATCACTCTTGAGTCAAATTTCACATCATACAACCTACCAAACAACATATGTTGTATGCTGCATCTCTCATACAACCTCAGATGCAATAGACCAAACAAAATTTGAGCTGAGCCTGGCTCATCTCATGCAGTACACCAAAGACACATTTTAACTCATTTTTGCATGAGCTCAACCAGTCTAGCCCCAACCAAGTTCCTTCATGCAATGCATGCTAGATGCACCCAGGCAATCAAACATGCTGAAAGTGCAGTATATCGACTAGAGGGGGGTGAATAGGCGATTTTTATGAAATGCTTCAAAAAATGGAAGTTTCGAAGACAAAGGATAAATCCAATCCTATTTATATGCAGCGGAAAGTAGACTACACTAGACAAGCCATAGTCAGGTATTCAATAAAGTGAAAGCATGAACACTAATAGCAGCTAGGCAGTAAGGATCAAGATGGAAGAAGGAATGAAGCCAATCAGAACAAGTAGTCACACAATGAAGTCAATCAGATAAGGCAGGCGGGCAATGACTTCACTACGTAAGACAGTAAGTAAAGGGAAGGAAAGGATAGAACCAGTAGCTCGGGGAAGACAGTGATTTGTTAGACCAGTTCCAGTTGGTGTGACAACTGTACGTCTGCTTAGGGAGGCTGAGATTCAACTCAGAAGACCGCGTCTTCACCTTATTCCCCTTGAGCTAAGGACACCTAGTCCTCGCCCAATCACTCTGGTAAGTCTTCAAGGTAGACTTCCAAACCTTCACAGACTTCGTTCACCGGCGATCCACAATGACTCTTGGATGCTCAGAACGCGACGCCTAACCGGCTGGAGGAAACACGGTCCTCAAGTGTAATAAGTCTTCAGGTCACACGGACAGAAGGACTTCAGTGATCCTAACACTCTTTGGCTCTGGGTGTTTTGGCTTTGTCCTCGCAAGGATTTCTCTCTCAAATGCTTCGGAGGTGGGTTGCTCTCAAACGACAAAAGCCGTGCAATAACTCTGAGCAGCCACTAATTTATGGTGTAGGGGGTGGGCTATTTATAGCCACTGGGCAACCCGACCTGATTTGTCCGAAGTGACCCTGGGTCACTAAGGAACTGACACGTGTTCCAGCGGTCAGATTTCAAACACTCACACGGCAACTTTACTTGGGCTACAAGTAAAGCTGGCTCATCCAGCTCTGGATAAGATTTGCTCTCATTGTCTTCGCTCGAAGACATAGGATTTGGTTGAGCATCACTTCAGTCACTCTGACTTAGTTCACTTGGACCCCACTTAACAGTACGGTGGTTCCTATGACTCAACAAAGAAGAAAAGGAAACAACGAAACATCTAAGTCTTCGCGCTCCATAGTCTTCACACAATGTCTTCTCTTGTCATAGTCTTCAATAAGATTATCTTCATGTACCACCACTGTTGTCAATGTCTTCATACATTTTTAGGGGTCATCTCCGGTAGGTAAACCGAATCAATGAGGGACTACTACCTGTGTTATCCTGTAATTCTCACAAACACATTAGTCCCTCAACCAGGTTTGTCGTCAATACTCCAAAATCAACTAGGGGTGGCACTAGATGCACTTACAATCTCCCCCTTTTTGGTGATTGATGACAAACTGGTTGAAGTTTTCAACGGGGATAAAAGTATATGAAATTGCAAAGGATAAAGGTATTGTCTTCGTAAGTAGCAAAGGCCCCCCTGAAGATGTGCATATAGTTGATTTTCCTTTGAATGCAAATGCACATGGCAGGTTGTACTTGTGGAGATCCTCTTCAACTTATGAAGACAATTCATCATGCACAATTGATATGTCGAATATAATGATATGCATAATGAGGAATGGACGTCTGCAAAAAGGACTAAGTGCGGAATATAACATAGCACATGCGGAATTTATCATCGCATTACAGAGTAGCAGAAAACGTAGCAGACAACCATCAGTTTAAGTGTTACAACTCAAAGAACCACATTTAGCAAAAACGAGAGTTGTAAGCACTAGGCAAAATATAAAGCACCCGCCTATATGGACCCGTTTGAAGACTATCAACTCATATGCTTCTCCCCCTTTTGTCAGTAAGGACCAAAAAGGTTTGAAGACATAGAGCCTCTACTCGTTCCCAGTTGGAGCAGGAGAGGATGTAGGGTCAGCGTTGGTGTTTGGCAGTGCAGAAGTAGTTGGTGCAGTGTCGACACGCGCTGAAGTAGGAGGTGGTGAGGTAGCATCATCTTGATCATCTATCACCATGGCGTCAACTGTTGCAGCGGAGGAGGAGTAGTCAGAGTCTTCAAGAGACGGAGTTCGACACAAAACATCATTCCTTGGAGGAGTGTGGTCAAACTTGAATCTTTCTGTGAAGCCATCGTCTTGAAGATCCGCTTCAGCACTCAGCAAGGTTAAACTCTTCCAGGACCTCCGACAGGTTTCATGAGCAACAAAGGCATTCTTGGTGGCAAGATTGCGAATGCGATTGACGTCCACCAAGAGGCTTTGCATCTGACGCTTCAGCCAGTAGTGATGCTTATCCTATTTCTAATGGAGGGCAACCAGAAGCTCTCGGTTATTGAGAACACGAGAACGCTTCTGAGGCCTTTGGGCAATGGTGCTCTCAGTGGCTTCAGTTTCAGCATGTCGAGGTAGACGAGTACGGCCAGCCAGAGGATAAACGCGAGAGACTGCTGGAACTCCTTAAATTTGCTGAGTGAAGCTCTGGTGATCAGCGTTGTGAAGACTAACAGGGTCTTTGGCAGGCTCTTGGTATATGGCTTCAGCTGACATATCAACCTCTGGCAAGAATATATGATGGTTGCGAGCAGAGGGCTCATAGGTGATAGCAGAATGAAGCTTGATGAGGCGCATAATCCATGGAGCATAGAACTTGAGACCAAACAGATCAGAGCCAGACACATCCAACTGTCGGATGAAGAAATCTTGAGCATTGAAGATGATGCCATTGAAGATATAGAAGACCAATGTCTTCATTGTGCCTTCAAGTTTGGCCGATGAAGAATGTCCTTTGGTAGGCCATAGAATACGCCTGATGATATGATAGATGGTGCGTGGCAGATACTCTAGGTCTTCAACAAAGAATTCCTTTGGATATTCAGTATCGCTGGGCAAAGGCTTCATCATGCTCAGTATTTGGCTCATGTTGGGCTTGCGCTTCTGAAAGATACTCTCCAAAGCTTCAGTGTGCAATTGACAGCCAGGTTCATACACTTCTCCTGGAGTGGGCAGGCCAGTAAGCTCAATGAGATCAAAGGCTTTGGCTTCATGATGGACATTGCCTGTCATCCACTCAAGGACCCATGTCTTCGGATCCCTGCTGTAGCCTCGAATGTGGAGGGTTGCATAGAATTGCAGAAGCAGCTCTTCATTCCAATGCTCTTTGTCAGTCACAAAGTTGAGCAGGCCAGCATCACGGAAGCAATCAAGAGCTTCCTCCAGACAGGGTAGTCCAGCAATAGCTTCAGTGTCAAGATGCATATGAGGGAAAATGCGCCCTTGATCATAGAGTACTCTTGAGTAATAAATGCGTTGTTGATGGCTCCAGAACCTATCTGATGATATTCTTGGCTTGGAATAGGGGTTCTTGGCGCTGTCAAAGAATGTGTTGTGCGCAGTGAAGCTATTGGCATTGAAGGACCCTTTAGAGGTGGCAATACCTGGAAACCTTGGCAGTCTTGGCTTAGGCTTCTGAACCTGAGGCCTATGCTCAACATGATGGTCAAACTGAGGACCAGCAGCATGCGGTCCAGCAGCAGGTGGTGGAGTCAGAATGGGCCATCAGACAGTGATGAGCTGATCATCTTGGTTGTAAGCTTGCTCAATTGTATGGGGCCTTGGAGGCGGAACATGAGCAGAGGCAGTGGCTTCAGGCTGCTGATTTGCTTCAGGTGCAGCACTTGCTTCAGGTGCCATCACTTCAGGCACCACTATGACTTCAGGTGCCACATTGGCTTCAGCCATGACCACGTCATTGGCTTCAGTGTTGGTGGTGGCAGCATCTGAATTTGTAACCTCCACTTCAGGAGTTGGAGGGTCGGACACATTCTCCTCGAGAACAGGGGGTGTGGCAGCACGTGCTTCTTCTTCTTGGGGTTGTTCTTCTTCTTGGGGTGGTTCTTCTTCGGCTGATGCAGCCGAAATATCTTCAGCCGCTTTGGCTTCAGATTCTGAGAGGTTCATAGTAGGAGTAGCTTCAGAAACAGATTGTTGCTCTTCTCCTTCTGGAACACTTGGGGTGACGACTTGAGGCCTTGGTCCTTTGCGAAGCCTGCGAAATGCTGGCGACGCCTGAGGGGATGGATTTGGTTGGGCCTCAAAGTCTTCGTCTTCAAGCATCGAACTGGTGACTTGAGTTGGTTGGGGAGTTGCTGGTGTATCTTGTGGGTGATCAGCCCACGAGTCATCCTGTGCAATTGGCATCAATGGACGACCAATGCTGATGCGTTCGTTGTTCGTAAGAACATGCGATGATTCCACGTTGTACTCGATCTGAGGAAGAACTACATCATCTTCAACATTGTCATGAGGACCAATGTCTTCAGCTGCGGTGGGGTCAAAAGCTGGAATGTCTTCAACCTATGTGGGAGCAGGCTCATGGACTGTCATGCAACGTTCTCGGTGTGTAGATGCAGCCTTGTCCTTCTTTGTCTTGCGCTTCTTGGTGGGTGGAGCTTCATCAGTAGTTTGCTTGCGCTTGCGAGCTTCAGCTTCAGCCACCTTTGTCTTCTTGAGCTCTGAAGCAGCCGGGGTGACCTTAGGCTTCATGCCAGTCATGCTGGCAGGGAAGACAATGCTATGCATTTCCTGCCTGGATTCTTCAGCATCGGGCACAGGTTGCTTCTTCTTCTTCTTGGCAGCCATCCTAGAGTCCATGCCAGGACGCCCAAGGGCCTTGCGCTTTTCAGCTTCATTATATGCTTGAACTCATTTGACAGCCAAGGCCTTGATCCGCTCACGAAAACCTTTGGCTTCTTCACACCTCTTGCGAAAGGCTTCCTTGAGCTCATGCATCATGACTTTGAAGTTCTGAACTGAGCCTTTTCAAAATCAATCTTTTGCTTCAGCTCAATGGTTCTCTAAGCAAGAGCTAGCTCGGAAGCAATGGCGCCATGGAAGGAGACGCTGAGGCCAACTGGAAGCTGCAGATCGTCGAAGCTGAGGTTGGGGGTGTCAAACCATTCATCAATGAAATTGTTGAAGCACTCCCACGTCAAAGAGCGGCAAATCATTGAAGATTTTTGCGTCTTGCTTGCTCTTGATCAATTGCTCCAGAGCATCGTCACCTAGATCTTCATCGCTCGAGAGATCAAAGGCTTCATTGGCAGTTTTCAGAACAGCGTCAGGAGTGAGAGCTGGACTGGGGTTGTGCAAGGGCTTCTTCCTTAGTTGTCTGCTCTTGGAGATGCGAGAGTGCTCCTCAGACTGCACACTTGGTGCTGGCGGAGCAGTGGCCAAAGGCTTCACTCTCGAAGCAATTGGTGAAGTGGTCTTCGAAGCCTTGGATTTATTCTTCTTCTTGGGCTTCGGGGTTGCAGGCGCTTCATCAGAGTCAGCATCATCTGCAGGTTGATCCACATCCGCGCCTTGAACCCTGATGTGACTGATGAGGCCTTCCAAGTTGTAGAAAGGCCCAACCAGGTTTGGTTCAGCTTCGCGCGTGCCATCAGCACGGGGCACAGAGGGGCCATGATTGAAGTCCAATCCCCAATTCTTCTTGTTCTCTTTCGCTGAGTTCTTGGCATATTGAAGATTTCGCTTGAACAAATTATCTACGCGACACCAGAGCAGAGAAGAAGGATCGGCACCAGCAGGTTGATGCCCTCTGACCATGCAAGGGTAGAAGCCTTGAGCAATCGCTTCAGCTTGAGTCTTGGGTGGAAGATTTTTGTAGGTAATATCTCCCCAAGGACCCTTGATGGCATTCTTTTCAGCATACTCTTAGGTCACGAACCTGTACTTGAACCACTGTTCAGCCCAATATCTTCGAATCCATTGGATTCGTGTCTTCCTGTGATTGTAATCCTCCTCAGGATCAGTCATGTACATCTCACTTAGATCTGGAGGCAAATCTTTAGAGGTGTTGCCACGGCGTTGTCTGCCATCCTTCCTAACTGACTTGTCAGTTGCCATTGGTTTCAATCTGAAAGGCTTCAAACTAAATGGCTTCAATACTGGCAAATGCTTCGGTCTGCTGGTCAGACAAGAATTGGCTTCAGGAGAGTGAATATGACGCTGCAAGAATTCTGCAAATGAATGCAGACTATGAGAACCAAGGGATTCTCCCACGGACATGTACCACACGATGAACTGCTTAGACGGAGAGGAGTTGGATGCCCAACAGTTCGATCTTCCGTGCCCTAACTTGGCCACGGAGGACAGCTACGGCGACGGCGGAGTAGACGATGTCCGCGGCCGGCGTGAAGACGGCGTCGACGAGGTCGCGGCAGCGAAGCGCTTCGTCGTCGGCGTCGTCGAGAGCTAGTGGAGGCGCTAGGGTTTGTCGAGGTGGAGAGGTGGTAGAAGAATTTTTTTTACCGTGATGGGATGTGCATTTATAAGCATGGGAGACAGCACAGCGCAATTACGCAGGTGCCCCTGGCGGTTCACATCTGAGGGACACGTGGCGGACATGTAACACATTGGGAGTTGTCCCACTATCCCACGTACGCCACGACTGTCGGAGTGGTCGTTCCGGCTTCTCCGGGTTTCAGGCATAAAGGATGGAGCATTAAAAACAGATTTAAAGTATGTCTCTGTATCTTCTGCTGACAAGGACGCAGAGAAGATATTCGACAGCTCCAACAGAATGCATATGATTTGGACAGACAGAGTTTGAGAAGAGAGAGAGCATAGAGAAGTTAGGGTCCGACCACATTCACTTAGTTCAAAAGATTCAAATGAGAAGACATAGCTATAAGTGAATGCTGTAGAGGACAGAGCACAACTCTCTCTCTCTCTCTCTCTCACTCTATATATATATATATATATATATATATATATATATATATATATATATCCTATATGAAGACAAAAACAAGTGTGAAGACTTTGCAAATGTAACGCCACGAGAAACACTTCAAACAAAGATTTGGTGGTGGCGTTACCCACCGTATAGGAAGTATTAGACCCAGACACGGCGCACAATTATCGTGGCGCTCTGAAGTCAAATTCCACGTTAATGTATTCACACTTAGAATGTAAGTCTTCATTGATTGAAGATATACTTTACTTCGTGTGTTGCACATCTAAGTCATCAATATGCATAAGTGTTAGGATGTGTGCCTGATTACAGGATATTTGAGGATTCTAAGATATTTAGCTCAGACCGCAACTTGCAAAACCTTTTCTCATCCAAGGGCTTTGTGAAGATATCTGCCAGTTGCTCTTCAGTGTTGACGTGTATGATATCAATATCTTCCTTCATGACATGATCTCTGAGAAAGTGATGACGAATTTCAATGCGCTTTGTCTTCGAGTGCTGAACTGGGTTGTTGGCAATCTTGACAGCGCTTTCATTGTCGCAGTAGAGTGGCACATGCTTCAGATGGACACCATAGTCCTTGAGCGTTTGCTTCATCCAGAGAAGCTGAGCGCAGCAAGATCCAGCAACAATGTATTCAGATTCAGCAGTGGAGAGTGATACACAGTTCTGCTTCTTTGAAGACCAACAGACAAAGAGATCGCCCTAGAAAGTGACATGTGCCTGATGTAGACTTGCGATCAACTTTATCACCAGTATAATCAGCATTTGAGAATCCAACTAGATGAAACTCTGAGCCCTTTGGATACCATAATCCTAGTGTTGGGGTGTAAGCCAAATATCGAAGTATTCGCTTCACAGCTAAGTGATGCGACTCCTTTGGTGCCGCTTGATATCGAGCACACATGCAAACACTAAGCATAATATCTGGCCTAGATGCACATAAATAAAGCAAAGAACCAATCATGGAGCGGTATACCTTTTGATAGAACTCTTTACCATTGGCGTCGGGACCCAGATGGTGTTTAGCTGGCATAGGCGTCGAGTACCCTTTGCAGTCTTGCATTCCAAACTTCTTCAGGCAGTCTTTGAGGTACTTCTCTTGAGATATGAAGATGCCATTGCTTTGCTGACAAATTTGAAGACCAAGGAAGAACTTCAACTCACCCATCATGGACATCTGATATTGCTCTTGCATCATGTGACCAAACTCATCACTGTATCTTTTGTCAGTGCAGCCGAAGATAATGTCGTCCACATAGATTTGGCAGACAAACAGTTCATCATCATATGTCTTCGTGAAGAGTGTGGGATCTAGGGATCTAGGTTTGAAGCCTTTGCTCTTCAGGAAGTCTTTGAGTGTGTCATACCAAGCACGAGGCGCTTGTTTGAGGCCATACAGTGCCTTGTTGAGTTTGTATACCATATCAGGACGTTTTGGATCTTCAAATCCAGGTGGTTGTGCAACATACACCTCTTCTTCAATCCTTCCATTGAGAAAAGGAACTCTTTACATCCATTTGATACAGAAGTATGTTGTGATGATTTGCATAGGCTAGCAGTATACGAATAGCTTCAAGTCTAGCCACAGGAGCAAATGTTTCATCGAAGTCAATCCCTTCAACTTGAGTATATCCTTGAGCAACGAGACGAGCTTTGTTTCTGACAACTTGACCATGCTCATCTTGCTTGTTGCGATAAATCCATTTTGTGCCTATTATGTTGTGCTTACGAGGGTCAGGATGCTTGACGAGTTCCCACACATTGTTCAGCTCAAACTGTTTGAAGCTCTTCTTGCATTGCTTGAATCCATTTGGGTTCCATAAAGGCTTCAGCAACTTTCTTGGGTTCAGATATTGAGACAAAAGCAAAGTGCCCACAAAAATTTGCAAGCTGTGTTGCTCTTGAACGAGTAAGTGGACCAGGTGCATTTATGCTGTCAATTATCTTCTCAACTTGTACTTCATTTGCAACACGAGGATGAGCTGGACGAAGATTTTGCTCTTGCTGTACATTGTCATTATCAGGAGGATTGTCTTCAGGCTGAGCATTGTCGCCAGGTTGATTTGAAGCAGAAATGATGAGTTCCTCGTCAGGTTGTGCTTCAGAAGGCATGATTTCACCGGTTCCCATTAGCTTGATAGATTCATTTGGTGAAGCCTCATCTAGCACATTTGGCAGGGTCTCGCTTTGTGAACCATTTGTTTCATCAAACCGCACATCCACAGTTTCAACTACTTTATAGAGAAAGATGTTGAAAAATCTGTAGGAGTGTGAGTCTTTTCCATATCCGAGCATGAAGCCTTCATGTGCTTTTGGTGCAAACTTTGACTTGTGATGTGGATCCTTGATCCAGCATCTAGCTCCAAATACTCTGAAGTAACTTATGTTTGGCTTCTTTCCAGTGAGGAGTTCAAAGGACGTTTTCTTCATAAGCTTGTGAAGATAAACACGGTTGATGATATGGCATGCAGTATCAATAGCTTCGGGCCATAACCTTCTTGGTGTCTTGTATTCATCGAGCATCGTTCGAGCCATCTCAATTAGGGTGTTGTTCTTGCGCTCAACGATGCCATTCTGCTGAGGTGTGTACGGGGCTGAGAACTCATGAGTGATCCCCATTGTATCCAGATAAAGATCAAGGCCGGTGTTCTTGAACTCAGTGCCATTGTCACTTCTTATATGCTTGATCTTGACGCCATAGTTGTTCATGGCACGATTGGCGAAGCGTCTGAAGACATCTTGCACTTCAGTCTTGTAGAGAATTATGTGCACCCATGTGTATCTTGAATAATCATCAACAATGACAAAGCCATAGAGACAAGCTGTGGTAGAGAACATGGAGTAGTGAGTAGGACCAAATAAGTCCATGTGAAGCAGCTCGAAGGGTTTGGATGTTGTCATGATTGTCTTCGAAGGATGCTTGGCCCTGGTCATCTTCCTAGCTTCACAAGCACCACATAGATGATCTTTCTTGAACTTGACGTCCTCAATGCCTATGACGTGCTTCTTCTTTGCGAGAGTGTGCAAGTTCCTCATGCCGGCATGTCCTAGCCTCCGATGCCAGAGCCAGCACTCTGAAGCTTTTGCTAGAAGACATACGGCCATCTGCGGTCCAGCTGAGAAATCTACCATATACAGATCACCTTTTCTGTATCCTTCAAATACTAAAGACTTGTCAGATTCCATAAGTACCAGGCAACGAATTTTTCCAAATATCACAATCATGTTTAAGTCACAAAGCATTGAGACAGACATTAAGTTGAAACCAAGAGATTCAACAAGCATGACTTTATCCATGTGCTGATCCCTTGAGATTGCAACTCTACCTAAACCCAACACTTTGCTTTTACCAGTATCAGCAAATGTGATGTGACTCTTGTTGGATGGACATAAGGTTGAGTCCATAAAAAGACTTCGATCTCCGGTCATATGATTTGTGCATCCGCTGTCCATAATCCATTCTGAAGACTTTGGTGTCACTCCCTACAATGCAGTTAGGAGGATAGGCTTCACCAAAATCCATTGTGAAGCGTAAACATTTGACGTACAAGTGGATTATGAAAGCTTAGATCCAAGTTAGGACTGATTAGATGATTAGCAAGTGATTCATGAGCAGAATGGATAGTAAATCATTTGGGCATTTGATCTTGTGCCCTACAAGTGTGTTATGTCCCCAGCAATAGCATCAGACACCTTTGATTTTAGGCTGGAGACCTTTCCCTGCAAGAGAAAGTTAGTTCTTCTTAACCACCCACATCTTCAGGGGTGGCTTAGAAGCAATGAGTCTAAGAGCAGCATCTGAGAATTTTGGCTTTGGAGCCCTAGCAAATAGTCTTGCAGGAGGAAAATAATACTCATAAGAATAAGCAGAAAAATTCTTTGTTTTATGAATATAGCGGTTTGAGGAAACACGCTCATATTCATGGGTCTGAGTATGGTTTCCCTGCAAAACATTGGCGTTAGGGTGACTTAGGTGAGTCCATTGTCTGTATGAAGCCTTAGGACCATATGAAGCCTTTGGTCTGGGGTTTGTCTTCCCAAGAGGTGTCATGATGACATTTGCCGGAAGTTTCTCAAGACAACCTTTGGGTACCCAGATCTTCTTCATAGCTGGCCCGTTCCTGCAGTTAGTACCAATATACCTGGCAAACACTTCACCATTTTGATTCTTAAATAGTTTATAGTTTGCATCAAAGGATTCATCAATGATAATAGGATTAGCACAAGTGAAGCCAGATAGGGTAGATGGATCCACTGAAGGTTCCTTTGCAGCAACCCATGTGGTTTTGGGATACTGCTCAGGCTTCCAGTATGAACCATCAACATTCATTTTCCTGTCGAACCCAACACCCTCTTTCCTAGGGTTTCGGTTCAGTATCTGCTTTTTGAGGACATCACATAGAGGCTGATGCCCTTTGAGGCTTTTGTACATCCCTGTTTCAAGCAAAGTCTTTAACCTGGCATTCTCATCAGCAATAGTAGTGGTATCCTCAGCAGAGGGGTTAGTTACCACATCAGTAGTTGAAGATATTGCAACAGTGGCAGCAGTAGAACATTCAGCAACAGATGTAGCGTTATCACGCTCAATGCATTTTAGACATGGTGGTTCAAATTCTTCCTGAGTAGCACTGATTTGTTGAGCAAGCAATGAATCGCGCTCCTTCTGAAGATCTTCATAACATACTCTTAGCTTTTCATGATCAGATAAGAGAGTGTTATGATGACTTTGAAGCGTGGTTAACTTAGTCTGAAGTCTCTGAAGACTTTCGGCCAAGTTTTTTGACTGATCCATTTCTTCACCCAACATATCATTGCTCTTATTAAGCATTTTTTGAGCTTTTTCCAAAGCAATTTGTTGTTTACTGGCAAGGGAAGCAAGTTTGACATAGTTGGGTCCAAATTCATCACCAGATTCATCATCACTAGACTCAGATAGATAGCATTCGGTTACCTTGGCACCTTTTGCCATAAGACATGGTGCAGAGGATGATGATTCTGGATCGAAAGTCATCGTCTTGAGAGATTCTTTGAAATCCTCAAACCCGGAATCGTCACGAGTTCAATGACCCTCATAGACTTCAGAGAGACGGTCCCAGATAAGCTTCGCATGATCGAGATGCATGACGTTCCTGAACTGATTTTGAGACAGACAGGAGCAGATGACGTCCTTCGCTGTGAGGTTGAGAAGAGTGAACTTGCGAATGTCATCAGCTTCTGCCCTCTTGCACAGATCGGTAAGACCAATCTCAGTGACGGTCCACAGCTCACTGTTAATCGCCATGAGACGTTTCTTCATCATGGCCTTCCACTTGGGATACTCGTGACCGTCAAACATGGGGCAAGACATTGTCTTCATTCCTGCGGTCGACATAACTAAAACTCTAGGTGGTTAAACCGAATCACACAGAACAAGGGAGTACCATGCTCTGATACCAATTGAAAGTGCAATATATCGACTAGAGGGGGTGAATAGGCGGTTTTTATGAAATGCTTCAAAACATGGAAGTTTCGAAGACAAAGGATAAATCCAATCCTATTTATATGCAGCGGAAAGTAGACTACACTAGACAAGCCATAGTCAGGTATTCAATAAAGTGAAAGCATGAAGACTAATAGCAGCTAGGCAGTAAGGATCAAGATGGAAGAAGGAATGAAGCCAATCAGAACAAGTAGTCACACAATGAAGTCAATCAGATAAGGCAGGCAGGCAATGACTTCACTACGTAAGACAGTAAGTAAAGGGAAGGAAAGGATAGAACCAGTAGCTCGGGAAAGACAGTGATTTATTAGACCAGTTCCAGTTGCTGTGACAAATGTGCGTCTGCTTAAGGAGGCTGAGATTCAACTCAAAAGACCGCGTCTTCACCTTATTCCCCTTGAGCTAAGGACACCTAGTCCTCGCCTAATCACTCTGGTAAGTCTTCAAGGTAGACTTCCAAATCTTCATAGACTTCGTTCACCGGCGATCCACAATGACTCTTGGATGCTCAGAACGCGACGCCTAACCGGCTGGAGGAAACAGTCCTCAAGTGTAATAAGTCTTCAGGTCACACAGACAGAAAGACTTCAGTGATCCTAACACTCTTTGGCTATGGGTGTTTTGGCTTTGTCCTCGAAAGTATTTCTCTCTCAAATGCTTCGGAGGTGGGTTGCTCTCAAACGACAAAAGTCGTGCAATAACTCTGAGCAGCCACCAATTTATGGTGTAGGGGGTGGGCTATTTATAGCCACTGGGCAACCCGACCTGATTTGTCCGAAGTGACCCTGGGTCACTAAGGAACTGACACGTGTTCCAACGGTCAGATTTCAAACAGTCACACGACAACTTTACTTGGGCTACAAGTAAAGCTGACTCATCCAGCTCTGGATAAGATTTGCTCTCATTATCTTCGGTCGAAGACATAGGATTTGGTTGAGCATCACTTCAGTCACTCTGACTTAGTTCACTTGGACCCCACTTAACAGTACGATGGTTCCTATGACTCAATAAAGAAGAAAAGGAAACAACGAAACATCTAAGTCTTCGCGCTCCATAGTCTTCACACAATGTCTTCTTTTGTCATAGTCTTCAATAAGATTATTTTCATGTACCACCACTGTTGTCAATGTCTTCATACATTTTTAGGGGTCATCTCCGGTAGGTAAATCGAATCAATGAGGGACCACTACCTGTGTTATCCTGTAATTCTCACAAACACATTAGTCCCTCAACCAGGTTTGTCGTCAATACTCCAAAACCAACTAGGGGTGGCACTAGATGCACTTACACACGCCCTATATGATTTGCTAGAAATTTGCGTGAATGCGTACGACAAGAAAGGGGAGCTCCTATTCTGCGGCAAATAGAGCAACAATGCACATGGGGAGATTGACTAGGCTGGGTCATTAGTAGGCAACATAGAGGGCGACACTATTAGGACGTTCCCCTACTGTAACTCTTTTTTATTGTAGAGTGGTTTTTTTTACCGTTGTGTTGTTTTCGTACTGTGGCGAACGGTTCAAAAAAAGTTTCTATTTTTCTTGAAAAAGTAAATATTTTCTGATAATGACTATATTTTTGAAAGACAAACAATTTTGAATTTTTGAACATTATTCAAAAAAGGAAAAAGTTTATCGAGTACTAAAGTTTTTTTTTAAATTACAAACATGTTCTGAAATTTTTGAATAACTTTTATAATTACAAAAAAAAATACAAAAATGAGAATAATTTTAACCTCTTTGAAAAAATTGAAAGATTTAAACCATTTTCAAAGTTTCAAACATATTAAAAAATATGAAAAAGTTTTAAAATTGTAAATTTGTTTAGAAATTATGAACGCTGGTTTGGAAACACAAAAAGGTTTTGAAGGTATTGAAAATTTTCAAATATTGTGATTATTTAAAAATAAAATAAAAGGAATAAGTGAAAAATAAAACCCTAGAAAAACACAGAAAACCTATAAAGAAAACACTGGAAAATAAAAAACTGGTCCAGGAACCTTTCAAAAGGTTCCCAAAACCAGTAAAACCCCGGGATGAATCCTTCTAGAAGATGCCGATAACCAGAATCACTACAATAGTTAGCCATCTAAATGGGCCTGACCAATTTGATCGCCTGCTCAGTTGCGTTGCGCGCAACGACGACAATGTGAAGCAACGGGCTTCACATAGGAAACACGAAAGTATTCTCGTTCTTTTGACAGTGCCATGAGGTTAGAGAGTTCTATGTTCTTTGTCAATGTCTAGTGTTCGTCGTATTTATGAGAATAAAATTACTCTTGTTCTATTGGCGGTGCCAAGAGGTTAAAGTTACAAAAATGAGAATAATTTTAACCTTTTTGAAAAAATTGAAAGATTTAAACCATTTTCAAAATTTCAAACATATTCAAAAATGTGAACAACTTTTAAAATTGTAAATTTGTTTTGAAATTATGAACGCTGGTTTGGAAACACAAAAAGGTTTTGAAGATATTGAACATTTTCGAATATTGTGATTATTTAAAAAATATAAAAAGGAAGAAGCGCAAAATAAAACCCTAGAAAAACACAGAAAACCTGTCAAGAAAACACTGGAAAATAGAAAACTTGTCCAGGAACCTTTCAGAAGGTTCCCAAAACCGGTGAAACCCCGGGGTGAATCCTTATAGAAGATGCCGATAACCAGAATCACTACAATAGTTAGCCATCTAAATGGGCCAGACCAATTTGATTGCCTGCTTAGTTGCGTTGCGCGCAACGACGACAATGTGAAGCAACGAGCTTCACATAGGAAACACGAAAGTATTCTCGTTCTTTTGACAGCGCCATGAGGTTAGAGAGTTTTATGTTCTTTGTCAATGTCTAGTGATCGTCGTATTTATGAGAATAAAATTACTCTTGTTCTTTTGATGGTGCCAAGAGGTTAGAGAGTTTTCTGCTCTCTAGATACGATTATTTGGATCTGATGAGTTTATGTTAGTGTGTCAATTTTTTTGTTGGTTTGATTCTTTGTGGACGTCAAATCTTTCATCGAAACGATGTTGAAGATATAGTGATTCGACAGCCTACATTTCTAAGGGATCATCGACCCAAGTACGTTTAGCGATTAAGGCTTCTCATCTTTTTGGATGAGCGACTCAATGCGCTTTCAAAAACCATTGATAATATTCATGCAGGTGAAAGAGTGACAACATCGTCACTCCAGTCCAATTCTTCGAGCAGAGATTGATACCATGACCCATCTTCTTTTTTCTTCTTCTATGTTAAGACCCAAAAAAAGTCCAATTCTTCGAGCAGAGATTGATACCATGACCCATCTTCTTTTTTCTTCTTCTATGTTAAGACCCAAAAAAAATGCACGCCTGGTGTGCTTCGAACTGACGAACTTCTAGTCCTAAGTAAGCTAATCTAACCACCCCTCCACTCGGACCTAATGTGTTTAATTACATCTTTTTCGTCCTTTTTAAATTTTCATGTTCCTTTTTTTTACTGGAACAACTTTGTATGCTTTTCTATTTTTTCCTATTGCTAAATTGAATGGACATTTTTCAAAGTAAATTCTTTTTTTCAAATCGATGAAATATTTTCAAATTTTGGTGAAACTTTTTTGAAAATAAATGATTTTTTCTTTCAAAGTTGATGATTTTTTTTTCAAAACCGACGATCTTTTTCTTAAAAAATGATAACATTTTTAAATAACAATGATCCTTTTACAAATTCATGTTTTTTAAGTAATTCCAAAATCTAAGTGATACAGTATAAATAGCGTGTCCAAAGTCGTTCTTATATTATTGGTGCTGTTTTTGGTCAGTGCAATTGAGTAGCTCTAGTGGTTAGCAAAACTCGTATGAGAGTCAAATGGCGCGAGCGCGACTCCTAGACAAAGCCACTTTTTTGTTATTTTTTCGTGGCTGTAAGTTCGCCGCACTCGCGTTTCGTGGGCAGGCCCAACTAAGCGCCGCAGTGAGCACCGGTTTGTTCCATGCCGCAGAGGGTGCCCTTTAAGAGCTTTTTTCATGATTGTAAGTTCGCTGCGCTGGTGTATTGTGGGCCGGCCGAATTGAGCGCTATAGTGAGCAGCAGCTGGTTGCATGTCATAGATCGCGTCTTACAGAGAAAATCACTAATTGAGAAGTACTCTCGGTTTTGCTTTCGCGAGATGCACGGCCGTGCCTCTCGTGAAAAAAAAGAGAGAAAATAAGTTTTTTTTGTTTTCCAAGAGGCACGGCCGTGCCTCTCGTGGCAGAAAAGGTATTTTTTTTATGTTTCCGAGAGGCACGGCCGTGCCTCTCACGGAAAAAAAAGAGAGGAAACACATTTTTTATTTTCCGAGAGGCACGGTCGTGCCGCTCGCGAAAGCAAAACTGTGCCTCTCACGGAAAAACACACGTTTTTTTTATTTCGGAGAGGCAGGGCCGTGTCTCTCGCGGAAGCAAAACCATTGCTCTCACAAAAGAAAAAAACACGTTTTTTTCTTTTCCGAGTGGCACGTAACAAAACTGCGCCTCTCACAAAAAACACACACATTTTTTTTCGGAGAGGCAGGGCTGTGCCTCTGACGGAAGCAAAACCATGGCTCTCACAAAAAAAAAACAGGTTTTTTTTTTTCTTTTCCGAGAGGCATGTCCGTGCATCTTGCGAAAGCAAAACCGTGCTTCTCACGTAAGCACAAAAAAACTTGTTTCTTACGCAATTTTTTTGTTGTTGAAAAGCTAAGAAAGACTCATGAAAAATCAAAAAGTAAAAACACCAGTAAAAATCATCTAAAAAGCCGAAAACGCATGCGAAAAAAAAATCGGAGGAAGCGTCCAAACGCGACGCGTGGCAGCGGCTGAGAGCGCGCCAGCTGACCCCCAAGTGATCGTTGGGAGATTCCCGAAGAAGCACTCCTCAAATAGTTGCTCCCCCGTATAGGATCTTATTTTGGTTGTAAGTTCGTTGCGCTCGTGTTTCGTGGGCCGGCCCAACTGAGCGCTTTAATGAGCGGTTCTATGGCGCTGAGAGCGCCTTATAGGAGCCCCCAAGTACTTATCTCTGCATGAGGTGCGTCTAATTAAGCGTCTACTACAAATAAGCACTGATGATTAAGAAAAATACTGGTTTATTTATTTAAGCATCTTTCCTAAGCACGTTGCTTTTTTAATATAAACTTTTCTAAAAATTTCAATATGGACTATATAAGAAGCCCCCGCAAAAAAATACTATATATAAAACAAAATGAGTGAATCTATGCTCTAATATATATATATATATATATATATATATATATATATATATATATATACATCCGCATGTAGTCCGTCTTAAAATCTATAAAAAGAATTATATTTTCACCTAAACAGGAGCACAAGTATAGTGAAAGAGAGAGAAGTATAGTACCGACGGATTATATTGCTCAAAGAAAAAGAATAAGAGTCCCGACCGACGCATGCGAAACGCGTGGTGAATCTTGGCAAGACGACGGACCCGCGTCGAAGGATCATCATGTGATGACAAATCTCCGCGCCGTATGACAGCTAAGGATGTTACTTGGTCACTCGTCAGCGTGCAGCGGATCGAAACGAACGGTCAGCTTCTGGACATTGGACTCAACCATGCATGCATGCAGCTATATCACCATGCTTGCATTGCATGGACGTGCACGTGGACGCGCGCTGCAATGCTGCAAATATCCACCGTCCGTCCGTCCCGGCCCGCCGTCAAAATCAAAATCTCTGACTAGCCAGCCAGCAAGACCGGTCGGTGGCCAGTGCAAGATCCATATATATCCAGGTGTGCGCGCATGCACGTGCTCATTTGATGCATCGAAAATGGATCGTGGATGGATATACCGACCGATGGATCGATCCGGGCAATTGCCGTGCGCGTGCGCCGAAACCGGGGCCTGGTCGATTCGTCCGTCCACGGGACAGACATGCATGGCGCACCGCAGCATCAGCTGTTGTGTGGCACCGATTTGGCAGTGGTCGGCGGTGCATTCGTCCCTGCACCTTCGCCATCGACGTTGAGTTGTTGACCGGTGGTAGCACAAAATTGGCAACGCAAGTACAGCAGTAGAGTGTACGTAGGATCTTTATCTTTGAACTGAGAGGCGTCGTACGTAGGAATCGTACCGAATCAGCTGGCGAAGCGACCGTTGATCGGCGACTGGATGGGCCGGAAAGGGGACTGCGGGGTGGATAACGCGTCCCGTTCAGAGGAGAAAAAAAGCAAGTAACATGTGCGCCTCGGCTCGACGGCCCATATACGGAACTCCGTACAACACGTACGGATCTACGTACGCCCTGACATGTATGAATGGATGTATACGGACCTCGAATCAAACATTTCATCTTTTTCTTTTTTTGGCGAGGAAAACGTTCGATCTATTCATCAACTGTCTATGCAATGTATAGGAGGTAGACAAACGGCCTCACGCCGGAGCCGAAGAAGCTTCGAGCAAAAATCCAAGCCCACCTTTGAGCCGCCACCGCCGAGTCCATCCTACTGGACATGGGTTTCTCGTAAAATTGAAGCTTCACAAACTTTGATCAACTTTATAGGGAAAATTACCAAACTAGGGTTGGGCGCCCTTTGCTGCCCCATTGGTGTTATTTTGTTTTCATAAAAAAAATACTCCCTCTATTTTAAAATATTAGGTGCATTAGTTTTTTTTTAAAATCAAACCTCTGTAAGTGTGACGAAAATTGTAGAGAAATATATCGATATCCATAATATCAAATCGGTGTCATTACATTCATGATAAAATTAGTTACCGTATTTTATTTATTTAGTATTGTGGATGTCGGTATTTTTGGCTCTGAATTTGGTCAAATTTAAAGGAAGTTGTCTTTTCAAAAAATTAATACACCTTATATTTTAGAGGGAGTATTTGGTTTGGGGAGTTGGGGAGACGATGGAGTGTATTTTATTTTATTTATAATGCAGTGCTTTGGTGGGCCTTTCGCGATGTGATTCTGCGTTATCTGCTAATCAACCCTACTTATATGTGGAAATTTTCTACGTCGGTGGCTGCATGTTGATGTATTATATTGATGCTACATGATCATATGTTTGAACTTCTTTTTTCTAGGTGGCAAGAGGGGGCGTAGGATTGATATGCTTTTATAGGCCGCTTGCTACCGATTGATTTGAAAAAATAAATCATTGAGCCGGTCAAAATGTGAACCAATTTCAAATTGAATACCACAATCAAATGGGAGATCTGCAAAGTTAGGAAGCATAGTGAATTAAAAGTATAGAATGAGAGAGCCCCACAAGAAATTGTTGACCCGGTGAAAATCAAGTGACCCAATTCGAAATTGGTGACATCAATTAATGGTGAGGCTTTAAAAATTAGGGAGCATAGTGTATTATTATAATAGACATATATGATATGAAAAATAGATATCTTTGATGAATCTAATGGTATTGATTTAGTATTTTAGATGTTTATAAAGTTGGTAACTTAGTCAAATTTTGCAAATTCTGACTTAAAGAAATTCTAATACACACTATATTCTTCGGACTGAAGGGGTGTTACACACATCCATTATTTGTGTGTAACTCACGTATTTAATATCTCCTGGTGAAATTCTATAGATTATAGGCACATTTACATTCTCCTGACAAAGGGTAATATACTGATATCAAGATGACACAGTTACATGTACATATACATGTCAAATTTGTTTAGATTTATTTCAAATTGATAATATGTTTTCTGATTTTTAGAAAAAAAATCCTGGCTCACATGATGAATCTTGCTATTGAATTGTTTTCCAGAAACGCCTTTTTTGGAGTTGGATTCTAACTAGTACTTCCTCCATTCACAAATATAAGAAAAATTGAATATTTTAATATGAACTACACATGGACTGAATAAATGAAAAGACACACTATAATGTGTGTATATACATCCGATTCAGAAAAAGATCATGTGCATCTTGAGCATAACATGGCCTTCTCAGCTGAAACACCAAGATCATGTGTATCTTGAGCATAACATGGCCTTGCTACCGCTGGTCTGCACACAATGTACACGCTCAGTCTCCAAAGTCGGTCTAGTTAGGAGTCGTAGCACGTGGTGATGGCATCCATACTACTACCCATCATAAATAACATTCAACAATCATGGAGGAGAATATACACTTCGGTCTCATGCAATCCTGCTATAGCAGCAACCACCAAAGACGTATATTAATAATCTCATCAAACTCAGCAAGAGCTGCGAGGCAACGAATGGACGATTGGACACTGGACTTGTACCCAACTAGAGAATATAATCTTTGGTCAAGACCAGCTTAATTACGACCGTACGCGGATGGCTTGACTTCCTCAAAACCCATGTACGCAAAGACTGCAAGAGCTAACTTGTTTCTTGCTAGAAAAAAAAGGTATACATACCTACTTGCTTATTTGTATATTCACTGATCAATTATTCAATTAGTGAGCTACTAGTTGACTAGTTACGTGATTAGAGTACGTACATACATGACCTCTGGACAAAGCAATAATACTACTATACTCCTACTATACTAGCTAGGAAAGGTCTGCGAAGATATGAACAAGCGTACTATAATTTAGTCCATTAGTCAGCTGCAAGCTACTACTTTTACCTGACAGTATGTCTCTGATTTGGTCTTGCTTACGTTCTGTCTTTCGCGTTCCCTTTACATTCTACGGTCCAGTTGTTGCCTTGTTGCTTGGTCCTGAAGAAGAAATTCAAAGTTTTCTGTGAATGAACCCATGCTCTTGGCCGGCCGGTCCCTTGCTGATTTTCTGGGTCTCTTGAATCTTTTTCGAGCGACCTTCGCTACTGAATCCTGACGCACATGTACACCCCGGGGGCATTATTTGTACATATAGAACATATCGAGGAAATGTACACGAAATTTCCCATACGATTAATGGTAGTTTCTCAAGCATTAGCTAGCAAAAATGGCATGCTTACATACGTCTGGTAAACTAGAAGTGTATGCCGTCGCAGTCAGAGAGTCATGCACGTTTACCCTTTGCTTAACTGTGGGTTCCTTCGTTGAAATTTTTGTGGTCAATTTTGAATTCATTTCAACAAGCTCTCCATTCTGTCTAGAAGTCACAACTCTGAAAACTTTGTTATTCATACTCTGTCCCCTTTCTGTCAACGCTACTGTACGTACTGTGTCTGTAGATCCGTACGAACACAGGAAAGCTGGACTATTACACTCTCACACTTTCACATTCCCAGAGAAATGCATTTTTTTTATTTAGAAAAGGAGCTTGGGCTCCGGCCTCTGCATCAAAATGATGCATACGGCCATCTTATTAGATGAGAAACCGTCCAACAAAGGTCTTACAAAATCTAAGAACAATTTATGAAAATAGAGCAAAAAGATGGATCGCCACAACCGGCCGGCAAAAGTAAGATAAGCTGCTAAACACCTATCCTATTACATGACCGCCATCCAAACCAGTTGTAGATATCCTGAGCTATCATCTCCCAGAGAAATGCATGATACGGTTAGTATCCGTAAGCGCTATATATACCATTCAAGTCAAAGAGTGCACGTAGTTGAATCACCGCCGTCCATCCTTGAAACTAGGCCGCTCATTCTGGACAGGGAACCGGGGGCGATTTGGCTAGGTAGCTACGAGTTGGGTCAAAGCACATACGCCACGTTCGAAGCGGCCAGTGCCTCTAGGTATCGGTGACATTCGACATAAATAAGGTACTCCCTCCGTCCGGAAATACTTGTTATCAAAATGAATAAAAAAGGATATATCTAGATGTATTTTAGTTCTAAATACATCCCTTTTTGTCCATTTTGATGACAAGTATTTTTGGACGGAGGGAGTACAAAATAGAAAAACCAATACTAATGGGGTACAAACGTGGTGAATTTTGTAAAATGTGGTTTCTTTAACAGGAGAGGACCTCGAGAGTGCATTAGAAGTATCTATAAACAGTACAAGCACACCTTACACAAGGACCTCGAAAGAAAAGAACATGACATATCATTCCTTGCATTTTGCAAAAAGGACACAAAGCACAATGCAAAAACGCAATCTAGTTCTTCAAAACAGTATGGGCCAAAAACCGAAGCCGCCATCGCCGAAGACAAACCACTTCAGGTGGTGGGTTCGCTGCGCCATGTCCATCGGACCAAAAGAAACGACAACAAGAGCTTGGCCTGGATTGCCTCCCATCTAACGACGACGCGTCAGGGGGAATGCACTGAGCTGACGAGGTTGCATTGAGTTGTCTTTCGACCAGAAGTAGCAGGGCGGAGGCGGAGGCAAGCAAGAGACCGAGGTGTGGCATTGCCCCCTCTGCAACCCATCAGCCTCCACCATGGCAGCAATAAAGGGCACTACAAGAGAACGATCTCCATCTTCAGATGCGGGGAACCAACAACCATTTTCATGGAGTGGTCGGTTGAGAAGCCCCTCTCCCCTTTCGGCTCAAATGAGACCCACCTCTGATGAAGCTCTCAAAGCATCCGGCATGACCCCACACAACAACACGACAAGCCAAACCTAATAATAATGCTACTACTATATGCAGGTAGACCCCAAGCACCCATTCGTAGACATTGCCGACCAGCCTCGCCGTCGGACGAGGCGTGGGATCTGGCCGGGAAACCCCTCGAGACTCTCAAGCGTTGTAAAGAAGGGAGACAAAAGAGAGGAAAGAAGATTCCCCGGTCAGATTTTAGTTGTACCTCATTTCAATTTTACACACTGAGAGGTATAAATGTTTATTTTCCGAGCAACAATCTTGTTGCTGATAAAATAATGCCATTATGGAAAAAATGACTCCTTTTTCAGAAAAAATTCTGATGTATTCATCAATTGTCAAGGCTGTAAAAAAAACACCAGAAGTAACAAAGATTATATCCAGGCCTGAAGACCACTAAGCAGCGACTACAAGCACTAGAGCGAGCCGAAGACGTCATCGCTCCTCCCTTATAGGAGCCAGCAAAACCTTGTCGTAGTAGACAGTCAGGAAGTCATCGTGCTAAAGCTCTATAAGACCAGCGCATCGGAATCACATCTATCGCCGATGAAGAGAAGCGTAAATCAGAAGAATCCAACCTATAAACACATATACATAGATGAACAAAGACCAGATCCAAGCAGATCCACCGAAGACAAGCACCGACCGTATCCGGCGAGATCCGCCGAAGACACACCTCCACACAACTTTCGATGATGGGAAGCGAGGCAACGGGCCTTATTCCATCTTCGACGAGCCTCCACCGCCTTGCCTTCCTATGAGGATACAAACCCTCAGCAAAGAAAAAACACCGAAACACGTGCATGAGAGCCCTCCCGCTGGCAAGGATTGAGATCCAGCGGGCCTCCATGGCCCTAAGACCCTGGGAGAGGAGGCTGATCGGTAGCATCACCGATTGGAGGCATGGAATCCCTAATCGTTTGGACAGGCCATGAGGGAAGGGGTTGTGTACATTTGTTCGTTCACAAAAGCCCACATCCATGGAGAAAATGACCTACTTTTAATCTCTATTTCTATAAATATGTACTTGCTCCGTTCGGTGAAGAGTGTACATCTAGAAATTTTTGGACAAATTATGAAGTTGAGTAAAAAATGCATTGTAAAGATGCAAACCACCATCTCTCCCCTCTTTAATTACTCAACCCTCAATGAGCTATAAGTGCACGTAGAAATTAAGAAGATCATGTGTAGATTGTTATTGGTCTTGATTACCGCATCATGAGAGAGAAGTATTTTTTCCCACTTTAAAGTGCATTGGAAAGATAGAAGTACACTCTTTTATGGACAAATTTTGGAGCTAGATGTATACTCTTCACCGGACGGAAGGAGTATACTACTTAACACAAGGTTTCATCCCACGTTAAATTTTCTTTACATTACCTCTTCGTCCATCCTCCCATCCTCTATCAAATTATCCCGATTTTCCGTCAAGCCAATCTTTCATAACCCAATAAGTGAGACCAATCTACGGTATAGCAATAAATTCATGATCCATAAATAAATAAATTATTTCTTATGATAAAACCTGATGCTGGTCGATTTTTTTGTTACAATGCTCCTGATCGATTTGATTTTTTTTTTTGACATTTCAGGTTTTATCTGTTGAAGAAATGACAACAAATTTATGCGTTATAATCAAAACATAATTTTATTTTGTCTATTTGTTTTGCATCAAAATTTGTCTTGTATAGTCTTCTAATTGTGTTAAAATATATTTGGCCCCATGGCAACGCATAGACACATAATTAGTTAAACTAAAAATAAATTCTCTATCATTTCCTAGGGCTATCTTTTCAAAGAGTGCTTACATGCGCTGTCGTTTTTTGCAACCCCACGTAATAATGAATGAATATAATTCTCGAAACAGGCTCTCACATGCTTTATAGATAAAGCACCGAACAAAGCACACGACTCCACAATTACTTAGCAAATTCGTTATGTACACACATATCAAACTAACCAATTTAATCCAGTATTCCACTATTCCAGGATATGTTTGTAAACCTCACCCATCTAAAATAATTATTCAAGTATTACGTATGCATTGCATATTTTAATTTACACGCATCTAGCTAACCTATTATTTCCTTGGATCAGAAAGTATGATGCAAATTAGATCAGTTTTGGAAGCAAAATGTACTGAATTATTAGCTGTACATTCTAATCTCGCATGTAATATTAATATATTAATATAAATTTCTGCAATGATATATTAATATATTACTCCCTCCGTAAACTAATATAAGAGCATTTAGAATACTAAAATAGTGATCTAAACGCTTTTATATTAGTTTACAGAGGGAGTAGATTATATGCACCACTACAAATTGCAATCCACCTAATCTCGCATGTAATCTTGCAACGACTCCATCAAATAGAATCATAGCCGATCATGTGGCCGATATATAGTATTCGTTTATGCATGTATCAGCAACGATTGCTAACCTAATCAGTGTACTAATTGTATATACGGTCCACGCCGAGGTCAAAGCTCGAATCGAAGACACGGTCTTGAGAGAAAGTTCAGATGCAACATACACTTGCCGCTCGACCTAATTCCTGATTTTCTTAATTATGCCTGGCTGTATGCATATGCGTGTTCAAGGTCAGCCCTGCCGAGTCTTCTGGTTGGTTTTTGGAGTTCATAAGCAGTGGACATACATACATGCACATTAATTGTGTACTCTCAATATAGTGACCCGGCTAATCATGTTGGTTTGGTGTATTCGCTATCGTATATACATAAATAATCAGGGATGATTATAAGATTGATGTTTTCGTTATGGCAAGGAGATAATGAAGGGATATACATGTGTACCTTTCAGGGTCTGAAATAGTGTGAAGAGGGAAGCTTGTCATGAAATAAAAAGGAAATAAAAACGATAGGGTTTTAAACAAGCTACTACTAGCTACTACTAGTTCACAAGGGACATAGATCAGGTGACATGCACGTTTGCATGTCACCGTGTGCCTTGCGGCCGATATTCAAATCTAAACATTGCAAAAAAAATCTGAAAAAAAATCATGCATGTTCATAGCACATATTAAGATAACCCCTAAAACATTCAGATCAAAATTTGAAACATACATCGAGAGACAAAAAAGAAAAATTCAGATGTGAATAGTCTACAGAGAATCATTCACATACTATTCATGACAGATTTGTCTTTTTTGTTTCTCGATGTATGATTTTTTTCAGATTTTTTCGCAATGTTTAAATTTGAATTTCGGCCGCAAGAGGCACACGGTGACATGCAAAACGTGCATGTCACCTGATTTCACAAGAGCTGCAGGAGTTTCAGTACAGTAGTTTGATTTATCCCTGGAAAAGTACCACTACTTGCATTGAAGTTTTCAAAGTTGCTAAGCTCAAAAAGAAGTTTTCAAGTTGTTTTCTCGTATTCGATTGGTTTGCTACTTGTAAAAGTACCGCAGAATAGTCCGCATGCAGCTAGCTAGCACGGATGAAACGACGCGACAGGGACGTACGTGGCAACAACCAAAGGTCACGCTAGCATTTTTCCTTTTTTTCCGTTTTAGTCGGTCACGCTAGCTAGATAGGGCTGAAAGGAACATGAAGCTGGCGACGGGACAAGACAAGCGAGATATAGCCATGCATGCAGGCGCGCGCTCGTAGCCAAAAATGGGCAGGCAGGCACGGTCGAGATCGCTGGTCGCCCGGGTTTACACACACCCCTTTCCTTGTTCCCGGTCCAACGCTACGTACGCCTAAGTTTCTCCCGATCCAGATGATCAGCAGAACGAGATGGAGGGCCCGGCTTGACACGGTCATGCATGCATGAATGAACCCTTGTTCTTTGCTATCAACAAATTAACTGGTAAGTTAAAAAAAACAAATTAACTGGTAAAAAAAATACAGTTTTGCTAGAACTCATCTAGCTGAGTTTTAATTATGTCTCATTCATTTTTATAGCCATTGTATGTGATGCTATAAGATGCATGCGTGTTGACATGGATTGGTGCTCATTTGTATCTGTTTTTGTTTTCTAGGTGAATGAGATCAAATTATATCTCATCTAGATGAGTTCTATGCACTCCCAAAAAAATATGTCATGTGGTCGAGAAGGACATGGCCAGTTTACGATCGGTGTATCTGAGGTGATCAAGTGTACCAAATTTGTAAAATACAAGAATGATATGGAAACTAGGTGCTGCCGAGTCAATGCATGCATACATACAGATGGGCTGGGGAGTGCCATGTATCTTCCATGGTGCAGAGGACACCAGGTCCAGATTCCTCCCCATTGATAAATTTCATGTGTGCATAATGTTTAGACCTCCTTCGGTTTGTAGGAAACTTGCAGGTAAGGATGGCAATTTTATCCATGGACATGGATATCCATGGATATCCGGCCCGAATGGATAGGGCTTGGATATGCTTTTGTGTCCATGGGCAGCGCCCAAACCCGACCCGATTACTCGTGGGTAGGGCATGGATATAATCTTGTACCCGCGGGTATATCCAAACCCGACCTGATAGTATGACTTATTAGAAAAAATCTGCTATCCCTACCCCGCAGTCACATGCCCCACTGCAATTTTACACTTTGTTATCCAAAACATGCAAAAGAAATTACACAATCCTCGTCATAACTTTTATTAGTTGACATTCAATCCCAACTGTAACATACCCCAATGCCCTTCCCTTATTTTTATCTCCTTGTTAAATGACTTGTCATTCTCATTTGTTAGAAAAATACTAAATGATTTTATGTTGTTAGTGGACGTTGATTTACCATAAGTGAAGCACCGCCTGCCACGAAGTGAAGAATGGAAGATCTTATGTTAACATTGTGTTATGTCTTATTTATATAGCTAGAGAGGACCCAATGGATATCCAGTGGGTATGGATATCCATCGGGTTTGGACATGGACACAATTTTTCACCCATGGATTTTTTCATGGGCGGGCAAAAACTGTCTTCATGGATATGGATATGGATTTGGTATTGTTCAACCCGCTCCAAACCCGACCCATTGCCATCCTTACTTGCAGGAATTTCATAGGATCGGATTTTGAAAGGAAAAAATCGTATGGAGCCCTTTGGTTTGTAGCAATGAATTCCTATTCCTATGTAGGATAGGAACCAATCCTTCACCTTTCAAAGAGAAAGAAACATTAGCCTAGATTCAATGGAAAATTTCCTATCATATGCATCAAATGACATGTCTTTCTTCATATGAATTGATATGCATGTCATCTCACTTCCTATAATTTTCCTATTCCTATGAAATTTATATCCTATGAACCAAAGGAGGCCTTAAGGATTGCCTATTTCTATGTGGCCTATAAACGTTTGGTGTAAGTCGAATTGCCTAGCCATTGAATTTGAACCCAGCGGCTTGGCTCCATTTTTCTCTTCCAACGAGCCCATCTCCTTCTCCACCCCCGCCTCTCCTCCGCTTGCGATGATGCGGCGAGCCGCATTGTTCATGTCTCCGGCGAGCTCTATCCGTATTGAGTCAAGGCATGGTCTAATATGAGCCGCGTAAAATGAAAACCACACATCACCCCTCTCTCGAACATGTGAATCCCTTCGTCTCCTACGCGAGAGATGTCGCGGCGTCCCCAGTCAGGTCTTGGTGAGGCCTCGCTGGGACGCTACGGCCAGACGCGTCATCTCTAGCTCGGCCTCGCTGCAATGCCCACCTCCGCGACGACCCTGTCTTAGCCTTGTTGCTCCGCACCATCCCTTTCTTCTTCACGAAAATTGACTTAGACAAAATTAAATTTTAGGCAATTCACAAATAGCCAACAATTATTTTTTAGCACCGAAACTCGAAGTGACATGCGTGTGTGATTTTATACGGACACTGGGTCCAAATCCATTTTATTTGATATTTGTGCGAACACATAATATTTCGCACCCCAACTTTTGAAGTGACAGACATGTGTAATTTTATATGGGGTCATTTTCGGTCTAGGTGGGTGGTAAGATGTTGGGGTTCACCGTATTTCTTTCAAAGGCATTGGTGTGCGTCTGCATACCAGAAATTCGCTGGGCACGCAGCTACCCAGCCGTCCCAGCTGCCCGATTGCCTCATGATCTAGAAAGTCGTCGGATTCCGCATGAGGGTACATCAAGTTTTAAGTTTCAGAAGTTGAAACTTATCAAAATTTTAAAAACCCGTCAAAATGGATCTCTATTGAAAGCCCTCTCGTCACCAGAAACATGCATATAAAAATAAACTTAATTTGGATTTTTGGTTGAAAAACGGTAAAGCCAAAACAAAAAAAGGCACCCCCTCAACTGCGTGCCTGCCCATTTGCTCAAAAATCGAAAGCCAAAACAAAAAGGGCATCCCCCCTCAACTGCGTGCTACAAATCTCCTCCCTCTGCATACTTCCGACCTAGCTGATTGGTTTCCCAGTTGGCTACACCTGTTGCATTTTTTTCTCCCCCTACGTTTCCGTACGTTTTCTAAGAGACACACTGGAAAGCTCACATGCTCGAGAGCCCCATACTATCATCTCTAACCCTATAAATACACCATTGCCCTTTCGACACCAACACACACAAAGCTCTAGCTCTCTCGCAATCTCCTACTCCTCCAAGAAGCAGCTCTCTCTCTCGTAGCCTCCTACCCCTCCACATCCATTGATCACCTCGATCACCAGTTCACCACACACAGCCAGTTCCATCTATCCGGCCATCATCCAACACCTCGGGCCGACGATGGCCATGGCGCAAGGAGACGCGGCACGGGCCACGAGGGAGGCCGTGCCTCCGGTGTCCCGTGTGGCCATCATCGGCGGCGGGATCAGCGGCCTGGCCGCGGCGAAGCAGATGGCGGCCTACGACCCCGTCGTGTTCGAGGCGACGCCGTCCGTCGGCGGGGTGTGGAAGCACTGCGTCTACCGCACCACTCGGCTTCAGACGCCCCGCCCGGACTACGAGTTCTCCGACTACTCCTGGAAGAACCGCGAGGATCCTTCGTTCCCGACCCACACCGAGATCGTCGACTACCTCGAGGGCTACGCCGACGAGTTCGACCTCTGGCGCTACATCTCGTTCGGGTCCAAGGTGGTGGACATCAAGTTTCTCGGCGGCGCCGAGGCCGGGTTCACCGAGCTGTGGAGCGGCACAGGCAAGGCCCCGCTCCGTGGCAAGCCCATGTGGGAGGTCGGCATCGTCACCGGCGACTCCAACACCGTTCAGGTACCACATATATATATACTTTGACATAGTTTGCATGCTTGTTTCGACATACCTTAACATACGTTGCACGGGAATGTGCAGTATTACAAGTTCGAGTTCGTGGTGATGTGCACCGGGAAGTACGGCGACGTGCCGCGGATGCCGGTCTTCCCGCCGGGGAAGGGGCCGGAGGTGTTCAAGGGGACGGTGATGCACTCCCTGGACTACTGCAAGCTGAGCGAGGAGGAGACCGTTGAGCTGATGAGAGGCAAGAAGGTTGTGGTGGTTGGGTACAAGAAGAGCGCTATCGATCTAGCCAATGAATGTGCTCAGGCAAACCAAGGTGCGTAAAGCATATACTCCTAGCTATGCATAGGAAAGATTTAACATGGTTTCGACAAAAATTCCCGTAAAAGCATACTCCTAGCCATGCATACGAAATATTTAGTTTAACATGTTTGTACCAAAACTCTCCTAAAATATGGACAATTCAACATGAAACTAGCAGCTAGCCAAGGCAGATAAGCTATCGCACTCGTGTAAACGCGCATACGAGGAAGGAAATCGTAGAAAAAGTACATGCCAAGCAAGTTCACACAGAGCTTTACCAAAAAAAGATACTAATATAAACCGTGCCTTAGCAATTTGGTGACATGTGCATACCCATATTATAATTCGAATAATGCATCCCCTTATTTGGTGACATGTGCCTTAGCAATTTGGGGGAGTCGGATACTCTGTTCCAGAAAAGGTCACTCTTGTCTTGACCCGTTGCAAACTTCATCATGCACCTATTATTTGATTCTAGACAGTGTAGGTACTAGGTCTCTTCCATTTACAAGTTCAAAGTACACTAGACGCAATCAGTACGCATACAGCCTTTACTTTTCAACCTACTAGCTCCATGCAACAGCAATGTATACTAGACTAGGACACCACTTGTGGTCAAAGAAAATTCTATGCGTCACTCAATCATATACTCCCTCCGCCCGGAAATACTTGTCATCAAAATGAATAAAAGGAGATGTATCTAGATGTATTTTAGTTCTAGATACATCTTCTTTTGTCAATTTTGATGACAAGTATTTTCGGACGGAGGGAGTATGTACCAAAGTGTTTGCATGTTTGACTAGTAGTAGTAGATTTGCAACATAAATTATCTGCCGTTCCAAAAGAACCTTCCAAATTAGATTGTTGGCATGCATGACTGGTAGTTACTACTTCCCCCGTCCCAAAATACTTGTTATCAAAATGGACAAAAGGCGATGTATCTAGAACTAAAATACATCTAGATACATCCCTTTTTATTCATTTTGATGACAAGTATTTCCGAACGGAGGGAGTAATTAGAACCCAACGGCTTGACGCTTGACCTGGCTGGTTATGTCTCAATTTGCAGTATGAGCAACAAAAACTAGATCGATCGATTAACCGGTCGCGTTTGCTTGTTTGTTAGCAGGCGAGGGAGGGCAGGCGTGCACGATGCTGGTTCGGACCCTGCACTGGGTGGTGCCGTCCTACTCCATCTGGGGCTTGCCTTTCTCCATGTTCTACTCCACACGCTTGTCTCAGCTCTTCTACGAGCGGCCTAACCAAGGGTTCTTCAGATCCCTCCTCTGCCGTCTCATGAGCCCACTGGTATGATTTGACTCACATCGTGAAACTTGTACATGACACGGATGCTCCTCTAGAAGCGCACGTGATACTACATCGGGACTCAAGAACATTCACGTGGTGCATGCTCGAGACGTACGTGCACATCTCAATCTGACAGCAACGTGTTGTGTTTTGCAGCGGGCTGGAGTGTCCAAGTTCATCGAGTCGTACTTGTCGTGGAAACTGCCGCTGGGAAAGTACGGTCTGACGCCGGACCACCCCTTCGTTGAAGACTACGCTAGTTGCCAGATGGCCATCCTCCCGGAGGGCTTCTTCAACATGGCGGACCGCGGCCTCGTCCGCTTCAAGAGGGCCTCCGCCGGCTGGTGCTTCTCCGAGCACGGCGTGGTCCTCGAAGACGGCACCAAGGTGGAGGCGGACCTTGTCTTCCTCGCCACCGGCTTCGAGGGCAAGGACAAGCTCCGCGAGGTCCTGCCAAAGCCCTTCCGCGACCTCGTCGTCGGCAAGTCCTCCATGATGCCGCTCTACCGGTACGTGTATATGCGGCGTTTATCTTCTGCTCCAACATACAGTATATAAATAGATCCATGCTGACATGGAATTTATTTTGGCAGTGGCACGATCCACCCGCTGATCCCAAACATGGCGTTTGTGGGGTTCGTGGAGAGCGTGTCGAACCTGCACACGTCGGAGCTGCGGTGCCGGTGGCTGTCGGGGCTGCTGGACGGGCGGTTCGCGCTGCCGACCGTGAAGGCCATGATGGGGCACGTCGCCGGCGAGGCCGAAGCCATGCGCCGCACCACGCGGTTCTACCGCCGCCACTGCATCTCCACCTACAGCATCCACGACAGCGACGGCATGTGCGCCGACCTGGGCTCCGCCACGCTCCGCAAGGCCAACTGGATCGCCGAGCTCTTCGCCCCATACAATAACAAGGACTACAAGGAACAGTAACTCATACGTACGCATAGCACAGTACACACGTCGTCCTACGTACCCTACATTTACTCGACTGCAACAATACCCACGGCCGAGTATGTACGTACGGTGGGTATAATACATTCTTTCCGTGAAAAAAATACACATATATCTTAATTATTCCATTGGTGGCTAATAATATCCATCGCGAACAAGAGTAGTGGTTAGGGTCTGCCATTCCGGGCCTCTTGTGAGCGCTCCTATGCGTTGCCATGTTGGCTCTGTACTTTAGGCTGGCTAGTTTTGGTGCCATGTTGGCTTCTCACATTGGGCTAGCTTGTTTATTACTCCTTCCGTTTTTATTTACTCCGCATATTAGAGTTGACTGAAGTCAAACTTTCTAAAGTTTGACCAAATTTATAAAGATGAATATAAATATTTAGCATAACAAATCTATATGATGTGGAAGTACATTCAACAACTAATCTAATGGTATTGATTTGTTATTGTATATGTTAATATTTTCGTCTATAAACTTTGTCAAAGTTTGTAAAGCTTGACTTTGACCAAAACTAATATGCGGAGTAAATAAAAAAAGAGGGAGTATTTGTTTTGGCTCGTGTATATGAACATCGGCTTCTGTTAGCAGGTGAGGTTGATGTCAAAAATTGATGGTAGCTGAAATTATTAATGTCAGCAGAGCTGAGGAACATGGATCAGGTCATCTGGCTGCCCACACAGAGACTACATTTTAGAAACTCAAATGCATTATAAGCAGTACGAGTACATGCAATGTAGAGCATAATTTAGTGGACAGGATTACTACTCGTACGACGGACCAGACCTCCCTTCTCCACTCCCGACCCCGCCCTTGCGCCGTCTCCCCGGGAGGCGGCCGGGGCGATGCGAGCCTCCTTCCCACTGGTCCACGACCCCCTCCTTCCTTCCCCCTGCCGCCGGCGGATGCCCCCGGATCTGGCCCAGGTGGTGTCGGCGGTGTAGGGCCTTCTTGTACCCGCGCGTGCTCCTCCTGTAGGGGGCGGCGACGGTGATGATAGGCCGGTGGCGGTTCGGCGTCCTACTGGCGGTGGCCGGCGGTGAGCACGGTGGTGGTGCTTCCACTTGGTGGCGGGGCGGACTGATGGTGCTGGGTGGCCGGCGGCGCCCTAGGCTGAGATCTGGGCCCGTAGGGCCCAATCTGGGTCCTAGCGGGGCGGCTCTGGCATGGCCACGCCGCCCACTGTGCGGGGAGGCGGGGGAGCGGCTTGGGCAAGGGGCTGCGATGCCGACGGCGTGCCGGCTGCAGCGCGAAGGTGGGAGCTTTAAGGGCTTCCCGTGTGTCGGCGGTGCTGCTGCCCTAGTCCCGGCTCCTCTTCTTGCATGCCCTACTTCGTGGTGTCGTGGTGAGACAACATGGGAAGCTTCAAGACCGTGTTGACTCAGGGTGGTGGTCGGCTTGGTGGCGAGCTCCGGAGCGTCCGAGGTTAAGGTTGGGATCAGGAGAAATCCCTATCGGCTTGGCCGACACCAACGCAGTGGCGCCTGAGGGTGCCGCTGGACCTTCTTGGAGGGCGTCGAGGGCTATCCTTCCTCTCTCCTCGCCGCATAAATTGCACACTTCACAATATGGCAATATAACTTGACGTTGTTGTAGTGAAGGATGTATCTAGAATCTAGATTATAGATTAGTGTGTACCTGCAGAAGGCGATGCAGATGTTTGTGAAGATGACGGAGGTGTTGGAGTAGATCGCCATCACACGATGATTGCTCGGATGGCGTTCCGGCGCCACCGGGAGAGAGGGGGAGAGACCCTCCCTTCTTCTTTTTCCTTGACCTCTCCCTATATGGGAGGAGGGTTACTCCTCTGGTCCATGGCCTACATGGTGGCAGAGGGGCATGGGCCCATCCGAGATTGGATCTCCCTCTCTGTTTCTTTTTTGTTTCGCGACCCTGTTTTCTGGTCTTTCGCCGTTTCTTAAATATCCAAAAAACCATAACTCCAATTGAGCTGAAATTTTAACACAATATTTATCCGGATATAAGCTTCCTTGCGACCGAAGGACACCTCCAACCGACCTACATGGTGGCCACAAGATTGCCAGGCGCGCCCTGGGTAGGGGGGCGCCCCCTTGAGCTTGTGGGCCCCTCGGGCATCGTCTCGCATTGATTCCGCTTCCCAAAATTCACATATATTCCAAAAAAATCTCCATAAATTTTTATTGCGTTTGGACTTCGTTTGATATGGATATTCTGCGAAATAAAATATATGCAACAATCAGAAACTGGCATTGGGTGCTGGATCAATATGTTAGTCTAAAAAAATGATATAAAATATTGCCAAAAGTATGTAAACTTGTAGAATTGTCATGAAACAATCAAAGTTATAGATACGACGGAGACGTATCAGAGCCTTGCGAGGAAGAACAAATCAAGATTCGATGCTCTGCACGTCACTACAAAGGAAGGCCACAGAAGTGAGCAATGACAAACACTTCAATACTAAACCACTTCATATTGGTCATATTTTTGCATGGGAACATGGGAGCTTTAGACCTTGTGTCTAGACTAGAATCTCATAGTTTGCATGAAGAAAGGGGTTTATGGATTTCTAAATTAATTGATCGCCATGGTTTTATGGATCTTTGATCAATCTCCATGGATTCGACTGTACTATTAGTTTTGCAGTGCTGAAATTTACCTGCTCGGTATGATAACTACAGTGTGACAGTGCCTACAAGTTAATGAGCAAGAAATATGGACATCTGACACTGCTTGTAGATACTGTGAAGGTACTCCTGGACCATGATCGATCTGTTGGGAAAACATTTGGCCAATCAAAATGTGACTCCTCTAATAACTGCGGCGATTAGAGGCCATCACGATGTAGCGAACCTTCTGCTGGAGCGAGATTCTGGATTGGTCGAGCTATCAAAGGCAAACGAACATCA
Organism: Secale cereale; assembly: GCA_902687465.1. Lineage (NCBI taxonomy): Eukaryota > Viridiplantae > Streptophyta > Magnoliopsida > Poales > Poaceae > Secale > Secale cereale. The sequence goes on from LR738715.1 coordinate 60,332,023, forward strand.
ATTGCACATAACCTTCATTTTCCTTGTAAGTGGAATCTCCAGGCACGACAAAGTATGTATTTACATCAGAAAAATTCCTTAGCTTTTGCAGAAATATGATTTTAGTTTAATTATTTATTAGCACTTCCCCAATTTACATTGGATTTGTATGCACACTTCTGAAAGTAAGGTTGCCTGGTCCATTTTTGTAGGGTTGTATTTTGTAATCGTAACTTACCATAATAACAATTCTAAGTTTATTGTTTAATTCAACATTTCTATTAGCAATTAGTTTGCTTATTTCACCTCACTGCATTTAACTCCACCAGTTTGAGTTTCTTAATTCTATAGACCCTACTTATGCCATTGTGTGTTCCTCTACTTCTGGCCTCCTCCATTACCAGTGACTAACACTACGATACATATATGCAAATAACATAAGTTCACAAGCTCCAATCCAAATTATAACCATGGCGAGCACTGATAACTGAGAACTGTATTCCTTCTAATTTGGGGAAAAGGTTATTTGTCAATTTTCATAAAATTTACAAGAACTAAGTAGTTGTCACCGGCTTGCATAAGATAGTCACAACAAATTTTGCTATTTTGAGCTACATAGTAAGGATAATATTTAAGTTTGATTCCACTCCCCAAATTTTTGTGCTTTGCATGTCAGTAGTTTTGCTACACTACAGTAGCAACAATCCTTTTGTGACAATTATCGTACCGATTACATCACAGCAAAGGCACAATATGAGGGACTTTCAAACTACAGTTTGAGAGACAATATGTTTTTCCTATGGAGGTGCTCAATGGACTTCTCTTTTTGGTCCATGCAACTACCATTAGGTATTATTATTCTTCCACAAATAATAGTTTTACCTTCCACATTTACTTCCAAGCGACTTTATCTTTTTTCTAACTGCGTACCATCTGTTATCCAGTTAGTGAGATTTGATGTGTTAATTATCTCTTCTTAGTAGGCCAAAGATCTCCGATTTTTGTAGGTAAGGACAAAGCCCAAAGTTGTTAGTGGAACTTAACATCAGAATAGCCTGGCTTTTAGAAGAATAGACGACAAAGTTATTTCGTTGTTGTAGTGCGCCTGTTTCGAAACAAGAAGAGAGTGCTTTGTAGTTTTATTAAATAATATAAGTAGAATGAATGAAATATGTGAAGGTTTAGCTCTGCTACTTCCTGAGCTTGCGTCGATTTTTCCCTTGAAGAGGAAAGGGTGATGCAGCAAAGTAGAGATAAGTATTTCGCTCAGTTAAGAACCAATGTAACAATGTAGTAGGAGGCACAAGCAAGTCCCCAATATATGCACCTGCACTAACTAATAAACACTTGCACACAACGCGAAAAAGAGGTTGTCAATCCCTTCACGGTCACTAGCAAGAGTGAGATATAATAGAGATATATTTAAAATATAAATAAAAGGGTAAAATAAAGTAAACACAAATAAGTTGCAGCAAGGTATTTTTGGCTTTTTGGTTTTATAGATCTGAAAATATATGATAAAGAATAGACCCAGGGCCATATGATTCAGTAGAGACTTCTCTCTTGAAGAAATCCTACGGTGGGTAAACACATTATTGTTGAGCAATTGATAGAAAAGCGCAAAGTTATAACGACATGTAAGGCAATGATCATGAATATAGGCATCATGTCCGTGACAAGTAGACCGAAACGATTATGCATCTACTGCTATTATTCCACACATCGACCGACTCCTGCATGCATCTAGTCTATTAAGTTCATAAGAACAGAGCAACGCTTTAAGCAAGATGACATGATGTAGAGGGATAAACTCAAGCAATATGATATAAATACCATCTTGTTATACTTAATGGCAACAATACAATACGTGTCTCGCTACCCTTTCTGTCACTGGGTGAGGACACCGCAAGATTTAATCCATTACAAAGCACCTCTCGCATTGCAAGAAAAACCAATCTAGTTGGTCAAACCAAATTGACAGATTGGAGAGAAATACAAAGCTATCTTAATTATGCATAAAAGAGTTCAGAGAAGACTCAAATAATATTTATAGATAATCTGATCATAAATTCACAATTCATCGGATCTCAACAAACACACCGCAAAATAAGATTACATCGAATAGATCTCCAAGAACATCAAGGAGAACATTGCATTGAAGATCAAAGAGAGAGACGAAGCCATCTAGCTACTAGCTATGGACTCGTAGGTCCGTGGTAAACTACTCACACGTCATCGGTAGGGTCGCAACGTTGATGTAGATGCCCTCTGTGATCAAATCTCCCTCCGATCAAGTACCGGAAAAGGCCCCAAGATGGGATCTCATGGGAACAGAAGCTTGTGGCGATGGAAAAGTATTTTTGGCATTCCCTTTGATGCAGGGGAATATTTGGGTATTTATAGAGCTGAGATTAAGGTTAGAAGAGCCACGAGGGGCCCACAAGCCCTAGGGGCGCCCCTAGGGCGCGCCCTGGTGGCTTGTGGCCGCCTTGTGGGTCTTCTAGCCTCTTTCCGAAGCTTCATGGATGTCTTCTGGTCCAAGAAAAAACACTGTACAGTTTTATTCCATTTGGACTCCATTTGATATCGTTTTTCTGTAAAAGACAAAAACAAGGAAAAATAGAAACTGGCACTCGGCACTAGGTTAACAGGTTAGTCTAAAAAATGTTATAAAATGGCATATTAATGCATATAAAACATCCAAAGTAGATAATATAATATCATGGAACAATAAAAAAAATATAGATACGTTGGAGACGTATCAAGCATCCCCAAGCTTAATTCCCGCTCGTCCTCGAGTAGGTAAATGATAAAAACAGATTTTTGATGTGAAATGCTACCTAACATATTTATCGATGTAATTCTTCTCATTGTGGCATGAATGTTCATATCTGTATGATTCAAAACAAAAGTTTAATATTGAAATCAAAATAATAATACTTCAAGCATACTAACAAGCAAAATCATGAAACTTCGAAAGAACATGGCTAAAGAAAGTTATCCCTACAAAATCATATAGTCTTGTTATGATCCCTCTTCTCAACACAAAGTATAAATCATGTACTACCTTGGTGTCAGCCAAGAAATTGGTCTATACTTTTTATGTTCTTAAACCTTTTCAAGTCTTCACGCAATACATGAGCGTGAGCCATGGATATAACACTATAAGTGGAATAGAAGGTGGTAGTAGACAAAAGAAGGGAGAAAGTCTCACATCAACTAGGCAAATTAATGGGCTATGGAGATGTCCATAAATTGATATCAATGTGAGTGAGGAGGGATTGCCATGTAACATATGCACTAGAGCTATAAGTGTATGAAATCCCAATGGGAAACTAAGTGGGTGGGCATCCAACTTGCTTGCTCATGAAGACCTAGGGAAATTTGTGGAAGTCCATCATTGGAATATACAAGCCAAGTTCTATAATGAAAAATTCTCACTAGTAATATATGAAAATGTCAACATAAGAACCTCTCTATCATGAAGAACATGGTGCTATTTCGAAGTACAAGTGTGGAAAAAGATAGTAACATCGTCCCTTCTCTTCTTTCTCTCATTTATATTTTTTCTTTTCTTTTTATTTTCTTTTTGGGCAATTCAGCCTCTTTTTTATATTTGGGCTCTTTGGCCTCTTTTATTTTATAAACCTCACATGGGACAATGCTCTAATAATGATGATCATCACACTTTTATTTACTCACAACTCAAAAATTACAACTCAAGGTGAAAACTCATAATGACAGAACGGTGGAGTTACATGGCAATATACATCGGAATGGATATAAAAAAATACCATAATAGGTAGGTATGGTGGCTGTTTTTAGGAAATGTATAAGGTGGGTTTAATGCATCGACGAAAGTTGCACGGTACTAGAGTGGATAGCAAAGGTGGAAGGGTGAGAGTGCGCATAATCCATGGACTCATCATTAGTCATAAAGAAATCACATACTTATTGCAAAAAACAAATATTAGCCCTCGAAGCAAAGTACTACAATGAATGCTCCTAGGGGAGAGGTTGGTACGAGTTAACCATCGCGCGCTCCCGACTTTCACACAAAGGAAGACAATCAAGGATAAATTTTGCTCCAACTTCATCACATAATGGGAAGACCATACGTGCATGCTACGGGAATCACAAACCTTAACACAATTATTTTTACTCTTCTACAATTTACTACTAGCATGACTCTAATATTACCATATTCATATCTCAAAACAATTGCAAGGAATCAAACTTCTCATATATTCAATGCTCTTTATGAAAGTTTTTATTATATCCCACTTGGAATGCCCATCATATTAGGGCTAAATTCATAACCTAAGAAAATTACCATGTTGTTTATAAGAATTTCAAAATAATATAAGTGAATCATGAGAGTTCATCAATTTCTACAAAATAACATCACCGCCGTGCTAAAAAAGATATAAGTGAAGCACTAGAGCAACCGCCTAGCTCAAAAGATATAAGTGAAGCACATAGAGTATTCAAATAAATTCACGATTAATGTGTGCCCCTCTCAAAAGGTGTGTACATCAAGGATGATTTTGGAAAACTAAAAAGCGAAGACTCTTATCATACAAGACGCTCCAAGCAAAACATATATCATGTGCTGAATAAAAATATAACCTCAAGCGAATTTACCAATGGATTGACGCTACTAGGGAAAAGCCTAGCATTAGCGCGGGTTTTAGGTGTATCAGTAGCGCGGGTACCTGCACTACTGATACGACGCTATAGCTAACCTATACCAGCAGCGCTCTCCCACAAGCGCTACTACTATAGATGGTTAGCAGCAGCGTTCTTTACCTGAAAGCGCTACTGCTAATAGTTGTAGCGCTGTGATGTAGACCGCGCTAGTAGTAGGAGCGCGTTGCCGCTAACTTCGTTTCCCTCACTGTTGCTAGTTCTATTTGTTTATGATTTGTTTCATATTTTTTTGTATGTCAACAGGCTTTACACAATAATCTTTAGTATATCATACACATACAAATGTAATCATAGCATATACATACAAATAGTCTCATCAAATCATGTAATCATCATCGAACAGAAAGTGATATCTCGTCATCATCTCAAAAATAGCGATACAAGTCTTAAATACTTGCAACAACATCGTCATCCATCTAAACAATGATATACACGAGAGAACCTAAACTAACTACTAGCTGTCGTATACTCCTGGGCCTGACACTCCGGCCACTCGTCGTATATATATAGTCCTGGCGTAGCACCTATTCTCCATCGATGATCTATGCACCTGCATCGTCACATGAGTCCATTATATGCAACATCTATAGTTGAGCAATAGAAAGAGACACACTTTGCAAAATAGAAGCAACATATCATAATCATAAATAACAAAGTTCATCATACCCAAAATGCCCTAACTAGAGTGACCATCGCTAGTTGTGGAGGACGGTTTAATTACATCACAAATAAAGTTTCGTCGTGCATAACTTAGAGTTTCGTCATAGAGAAAGTATGGACATAGGTCTCGATATCGGTCTCGGATGTGACAGGTGGGACCTACAACAACCGTTGCTCGTCGAGAAGGTTTAAATAAGCGTCTGCCGCCTTGTAGACGTTGCAATCATTAGAACCCTGTCCTTCATCGTCGCTAGCCATGTTTCCTAGGATTAAATATATTCAATTAATTCTATAGCTAATAAAATAAATAATGAAATAAAAAAGACCTATGTTTTGCAGAAACGTTGATTCATTCCCGGTGCGGGAAATCCCGGGCACTCAATATGTCCTAGTTTGTAGCACAAGTAATGCCGAAATTCACAGAAAATTTTGGCATGAACTTTGCTAAAAAGTGGACAAATCGAGCACCTGAAATTTGTCGGAACGGAAATGAATCAACATTCCGACAAAAGATAGGCCACTCGGCTTCATTCCCTAGAAACAACAAAAGTCCACTTGGCCTCAATAGTAGATAAAAATGAGCAAACACTATTGAGGAATTTGCATATAACATGACCACTTCAAATTTGCATCTCCTAGTGTTTGACATTTCAAGAAAAAAATCTACACAAATCTCCTAACATAAACATGAGCAGCACATTCAGCATCTACAACCACTTAAGCATCTTCAGCATCTACAACTACTTAAGCTACTATCTAATTAGATGAACCCTAGCTAGCTACTTCAACATCTACAACTACTTAAGTTACTAATTTCATCCATTTAGGTCATTCATTTAACTTCACCAAATTAACCTAGTTAGTTTACCTAAATTAACCTATCTAGTTCACTTAGTTAACCTAATGAACTAAATTCACCTAAATTAATTAACCTAGGAGGGAGGGGTGGGGCTTACAGAGAGGAGGGACGACGAGGGAGCAGGGGCGGTGGGGAGCGGACGAGGGAGCAGGGGCGGCGAGGGAGCAGGGGCTCCGGTGACGGCGAAGGCGACTCTAGCGGCGATGGGGCAGGGGTGGAGAGGAGCAGACGAGGGTGGCTCCGCGGGCACGCGGCTCCGGTGGCGGCGATAGCGTGCGGCTCTGGCGGCTACGGAGGTAGGGCGACGAGGGAGCAGGGGCGGCGAGGGGGAGATGTTGGAGTCTAGCGAGAATAATGGCGAATTGGGGGATGGAGGGACGCCCGCGAAGCGGCAAGTCAAAGTTAGTAGTAGCGCTTTTACAAAATATGTGCTATAGCTACTTAGCTATAGCGTGTTTTACAGGAACGCGCTACTGCTACAGATAAGTTAGCTATATCGCGTGTTGGGAAACAACGCTATAGCTAAAGTAGCTACAACACTTTCGTAAAAACGCGCTGCTGCTATTGCTTTAATTTTTTATTTTTCTTAAATTTTCCTTTACTTTTTTCCTTTCCTTTTTTTCTTTTCTTTTCCTTTTGTTAGTTGCAGCATTGTCGCCTTAAAATGCGCTGCTACTATTTTGTTAGCAGTAGCGCTGTTCGTAGAAGCACGCTGCTACTATACAAAGCCCGGTAGCAATTGTTCTGGTCGTCATAGTAGTAGCGTGTTTTATGGGGGACGCGCTACTGCTATTGTTGTGGTAGTAGCGTGCTCTTCAGACACGCGCTACTGCTAATTAGAGTAGCGCCCCTTTTTGTCCTGCGCAGCTGCTAAGATTCTGTGTATAAGGTTTTCCCTAGTAGTGTGAAGACAGAAGAGGGGTGCCATCCGGGGCATCCCCAAGCTTAGATGCGTGGTTGTACTTGAATATTACCTTGGGGTGCCTTGGGCATCCTGAAGCTTAGGCTCTTTCCACTCCTTATTCCGTAGTCCATCAAATCTTCACCCAAAACTTGAAAACTCCACAACACAAAACTCAACAGAAAACTCATGTTTAGTATAATAAAGCAAATCACCACTTTAGGTACTGTTGTGAACTCATTCTAATTTTATATTGGTGTTGTATCTACTATATTCCAACTTCTCCATGTTCATACCCCCGATACTACCCACAGATTCATCAAATTAAGCAAACAACACAATGAAACCAGAATCTTTTAAAAAACAGAACAATTTGTAGCAATCTGAAAACTTCGTATACTTCTGCAACTCTAAAAATTAGGAAAAATGAGTAAAATGTGGAAAATTTGTATATCAATCTTGTGTAAAATTTCAGAAAATTATCACGCTCTAGGGAATTTTAGAATTATCCTAAATGGGCGCAAAAGTTTCTGTTTTCTCACAGAATCAAATCTACTATCTTCCAAATCATCCCAAAGGTCTTACTTGGCACAAGCACTAATTAAAATCATAAAACACATCTAACCAAAGGTTAGAAAATATATTTTATTGCAAAACATAAGCAAAAAGGTAAAAACAAAAATAAAATTGGGTTGCCTCCCAACAAGCGCTATGTTTTAACACCCCTAGCTAGGCATAATGCAACGATCTAGGTATTGTCATCTTTGATATTTAATCCATAAGTAGCCCTCATAATAGATTCATATGGTAACTAAATTTTCTTTCTTGGGAAGTGTTCCATGCCCTTCCTTAACGGAAATTTAAATCTAATGTTTCCTTCTTTCATATCAATAATCGCTCCAATCGTTCTAACGAAAGGTCTACCAAGAATAGTCGGGCATGTCGAATTGCAATCTATGTGAAGGACAATAAAATCTATGGGCACATAATTCCTATTTGCAACAATAAGAACATCATTAATCTTTCCCATAGGTTTTTAATAGTGGAATCCGCTATGCAAATTCAAAGAACAATCATCAATTTATGGAAACCTAGCACATCACATAGAGTTTTTGGAATAGTTGAAACGCTAGCACCCAAATCACACAAAGCATTGCACTCATAATCTTTAATTTTAATTTTAATAGTAGGTTCTAATTCATCATAAATCTTTCTAGGGATTGAAATGTCTAACTCAAGTTTTTCTTCAAAAGACTTTATCATAGCATCAACAATATGTTTAGTAAAAGCCTTATTTTGATTATAAGCGTGAGGTGAATTAAGCATGAATTGCAACAAGGAAATACAATCTATCAAAGAACAATTATCCTAATTAAAATCCTTGAAATCCAAAAGAGTGTGTATTCATCACTAGTTAAAGTTTTGACCTCTCCAATCCCACTTTAATCAATTTTCTCATTAAGATCTTCACCCTCCAATTTGTTGGGACGCCCTCTAGCTAAAGTTGACTCATCTTTAGTCCCTCCTCTATCAAGATTTATATTGGTAAACAAAGATTCAATAGGAGTCAAGCCAATCACTTTAAGATCTTCATCATTGTTAAAAGCTTCAGGTTTAGCAGCCATATTATTTACTAGAGTGGTTTGCTTATCGGAAATTTGACCTACATTTTTTTTAATATGAGCAAGTTGAGATTTAAGACCGAATATCTCCTTAGTAACATCATCAAGCTCTTTATTGTTATATTCCATCATAGTTTTTTGTTCTTTAAGCTCGTTCCTAAAGAAACTATTATGCTCAAATTGTAAAGACATAAAGCTTTTCATATTGTTTTCAATTTCTTCCAACTTTCTAAAGTAAAGATAAATATTTCTTGATTGAGACATGATGTCAAGCAAGCAAACAGAAGTTGAACGGAAAGAAGGCGAATAAAAGGCAAATATTTTTGTGTTTTTATGAAAACGTTTTAGAAGTGGGGAAGATGAAAACGAGAGGAAAATGGCAAATAATGTAAGTGAAAGTGAGGAGAGTTTATGATAGGTACTTGGTAGGCTTGATGTAGAACCTCCATGCCAACGGCGCTGGAAATTCTTTCTGCTACTTCCTGAGCTTGCATTGATTTTGATGGAAATATGATCTAGAGGCAATAATAAAATGGTCATTGTTATATTTCCTTAATCATGATAAAGGTTTATTATTCATGCTAGAATTCTATTGACAGGAAACCTAAATACATGTGTGAATACATAAACAAATACCGTCTCCCTAGTAAGCCTCTACTAGACTAGCTCATTAATCAAAGATGGTTAAGGTTTCATAACCATGGACATGAGTTGTCATTTGATAACGGGATCACATCATTATAAGAATGATGTGATGGACAAGACCCATCCGTTAGCTTAGCATTTGATTGTACATTTTATTGCTATTGCTTTCATGTATGTCAAATACATATTCCTTTGACTATGAGATCCTGCAACTCCCGGATATCGGAGGAATGCCTTGTGTGCTATCAAACGTTACAACATAACTAGATGATTATAAAGATGCTCTACAGGTATCTCCGAAGGTGTTTTGTTGGGTTGGCGTGAATCGTGATTACGATTTGTCACTCCGAGTATCGGATAGGTTTCTTTGGGCCCTCTCGGTAATACACATCATAATAAGCCTTGCAAGCAAACGAGTAATGAGTTAATCATGGGATGATGTATTACGGAATGAGTAAAGAGACTTGCCGGTAACGAGATTGAACTCTGTATAGAGATACCGACGATCAAATCTCGGGAAAGTAACATACCGATGGACAAAGGGAATTGTGTATGTTTTCATTATGGTTCAACTGATAAAGATCTTCGTCGAATATGTAGGAGCCGATATGGGCATCCAGGTTCCTCTATTGGTTATTGTCCAGAGAGGTGTCTCGGTCATGTCTACATAGTTCTCGAACCTGTAGGGTCCGCACATTTAATGTTCGTTGACGATATAATATTATATGAGTTATGTATGATGGTGACCGAATGTTGTTCGGAGTTCCGGATGAGATGACAGACAGGAGCTGTGGAATAGTCCAGAGGTAAAGATTATTATATGGGATAATAGTGTTTGAACTCCGGAAAGGTTCCAGAATTCACCGGAAGAGGTTTCACATGTTTCCCGAAATGTTTGGGCATGAGAACACTTTATTTTGGCCAAGAGGTAAAGCCCACGAGGGTTTTGGAAAGTTCGAAAGGAACTTTCCGGAGGCCAGAGGCTAGATGCCACGGACCATGGCGTCTAGGGTTCGACGCTGGGAACCCTGGCGTCTGGGCCTGGAGTCCAAGTAGGACTCTTGCCTTTCGGGCAAAACAAACTTTGAGGAGGCTTCTGCTCCATGTTTCGACCCCAGGGCTGAACATATAAATAGAGGGGCAGGTCTAGCACCCAAGACACATCAAGATTCACCAAACCGTGTGCCGGCAACCCCGTTGATAACCCACAAGTGTAGGGGATCGCAACAGTTTTCGAGGGTAAAGTATTCAACCCAAACTTATTGATTTGACACAAGGGGAGCCAAAGAATACTCTTAAGTATTAGTAGCTGAGTTGTCAATTCAACCACACCTGGAAACTTAGTATCTGCAGCAAGATAGTTTAGTAGCAAAGTAATATGATAGTGGCGGTAGCAGCAACAAAAGTAATGGTAGTGTTTTTGTAATTTTTGTGATGGTAGCAACGGAAAAGTAAATAAACAACTAGTAATATGGGAAAAGCTCGTAGGCATTGGATCGGTGATGCGAAATTATGTTGGATGCAATTCATCATGTAGAAGTTATAACCTAGGGTGACACAGAACTAGCTCCAGTTCATCAATGCAATGTAGGCATGTATTCCGAATATAGTCATACATGCTTATGGAAAAGAACTTGCATGACATCTTTTGTCCTACCCTCCCGTGGCAGCGGGCTCCTATTGGAAACTAAGGGATATTAAGGCCTACTTTTAATAGAGTACGGGACCAAAGCATTAACACATAGTGAATACATGAACTCCTCAAACTATGGTCATCACCGGGAGTGGTCCCATTATTGTCACTTCAGGGTTGCCGGATCATAACACATAGTAGGTGACTATAGACTTGCAAGATAGGATCAAGATCACAAATATATTCATGAAAACATAGTAGGTTCAGATCTGAAATCATGGCACTCGGGCCCTAGTGACAAGCATTAAGCATAGCAAAGTCATAGCAACATCAATCTTAGAACATAGTGGATACTAGGGATCAATCCTTAACAAAACTAACTCGATTACATGATAGATCCCATCCAACCCATCATCGTCCAGCAAGCCTACGATGGAATTACTCACGCACGACGGTGAGCATCATGGAATTGGTGATGGAGGAGGGTTGATGATGACGATGGCGATGATCTCCACTCTCCGGAGCCCCGAACGAACTCCATATCAGCCCTCCCGAGAAAGATTAGGGCTTGGCGGCGGCTCCGTCTCGTGAAATGCGATAATTCTTTCTCCCTGATGTTTTTCTCCCCGAAAGTGAATATATAGGATCTGGGGACACGTCGGTGGAGTACCAGGGGGCCCACGAGGCAGGGGGGCGCGCCCTAGGGGGGGAGGCGCCGCACCCTCGTGGACAAGGTGTGGGCCCCCTGGTCTGGATCTTCTTGCAGATATTTTTTATATTTTCCAAAATAAATCTCAGTGGAGTTTCAGGTCATTCCGAGAACTTTTTATTTTTGCACAAAAACAACACCATGGCAATTCTGCTGAAAATAGCGTCAGTCTGGGTTAGTTCCATTCAAATCATGCAAGTTAGAGTCTAAAACAAGGGCAAAAGGGTTTGGAAAAGTAGATACGTTGGAGACGTATCAACTCCCCCAAGCTTAAACCTTTGCTTGTCCTCAAGCAATTTAGTTGATAAAATGAAAGTGATAAAGAAAAACTTTGACAAACTCTGTTTGCTCTTGTTGTTGTAAATATGTAAGCCAACATTCAGGTTTTCAACAAGATCATGAACTAACCACATTCACAATAACTTTCAGGTCTCAAGACTACTCACAACAATGGCATAATCTACTAGCGAGCAAGAATAATAAACCTCGGATGACAACACTTTCTCAAAACAGTCATGATATGATATAACAAGATGGTATCTCGCTAGCCCCTTCTGAGACCGCAAAACTTAAATGCAGAGCACCTTTAAAGATCAAGGACTGGCTAGACATTGTAATTCATGGTAAAAGAGATCCAGTCATGATCATACTCAATGCAAATTAATAGTAATACATGCAATGACAGAGGTGCTCTCCTAATGGTGCTCTTTGATAAGAGGAGGATGACCCTGCATAAAAGTAAATAGATAGGCCCTTCGCAGAGGGAAGCATGGATTTGTAGAAGTGCCAGAGCTCGATTTTTAAATAGAGATGAATAACATTTTGAGCGGTATACTTTCATTGTCAACATAGCAACCAAGAATCTCGATATCTCCCATGCTACGCACATTATAGGCGGTTCCCAAACAGAATGGTAAAGTTTATACTCCCCCAACCACCAACAAGCACACTCCACGGCTAGCCCGAAACAACAGGTACCGTCCAAACCAGCAACATCCCTGGTGGAGTCTTGTCTAATTATTATGATTTTGAGCATGGGACTGGGCATCCCGGTTACCATCCATTTTCTCATGAATGATGAGCGGAGTCCACTCATCGTGAGAATAACCCACCTAGCATGGAAGATATAGACAACCCTAGTTGATACATGAGCTGTTCGAGCATACAAAACATAATTTCATTTGAAGGTTTAGAGTTTGGCAGATACAAATTTACTTGGAACGGCAGGTAAATACCGCATATAGGAAGGTATAGTGGACTCATGTGGAACAACTTTGGGGTTTATGGAAGGGGATGCACAAGCATTATTCCTGCTTAGTACAAGTGAAGGCTAGAAAGGGACTGGGAAGCGACCAGCTAGAGAGCAACAACGGTCATGAACATGCATTAAAATTAATCAACAATGAATGCAAGCATGAGTAGGATATAAATCACCATGAACATAAATATCATGGAGGCTATGTTGATTTGTTTCAACTACATGCGTGAACATGTGCCAAGTCAGATCACTTAAATTGTTCAAAGGAGGATACCACCCCATCATACCACATCACAACCATTTTAATATCATGTTGGCACGCAAGATAGACCATTATAAACTCTCAGCTAATTAAGCATGGCATAAGCAGCTATGATCTCTAATTGTCATTGCAAGCATGTTTCATTCATAACAAGCTGAATCAGGAGCGATGAACTATCATATTTACAAAAATAAGAGAGGCCGAGTTCATACCAGCTTTTCTCATGTCAATTAGTTCATCATATATCATCCTTATTGCCTTTCACTCGCACGACCGAACGGTGTGGATAATAATAATAGTGGACGTGCATTGGACTAAGCTGGAATCTGCAGGCAATTTAATACAAGAGAGAAGACAAGGTAATATGGCTCAAGGTTAAATCAACAATAAATCATATGAGAGGCACTAAGCATTTTCAATCATGGTCTTCTATTCTTAACCCCTAAAGAAAACAAAAGAAACTGTTTACATGGGAAAGCTCCCAACAAGCAAAAGAAGAACGGGAAATCTTTTTGGGTTTTCTTTTAGTTACTACTACAAGAAAAGTAAACTAGCTAGAAGCTACAACTAATATTTTTTTGTTATATTTCTTAAGGTTTTTCTAGCACACGAGAAAAAGACTAAGAAAAAGAAATTGAAACTAAACATGGATGGTACAGTGAAAGAGTGTGAGCACCGACAACTAGAATAAGTGTGAACATGAATGTAAAGTCGGTGAGAAACACATACTCCCCCAAGCTTAGGCTTTTGGCCTAAGTTGGTCTATGGCTAGTATTGGCCTGACGGATATCCAAAGTCGTAGTTGGGGTTGTACCGAGATGCAGCAGCTACTGCATGCTGAGCTGCATCTCGAAGGCGGGCTGCCTCTGTCATATTATAATAAGCATTTGCCTCCTCCATAGTTATAGTGTATCTCCCTTTTGCCTGAAAGTTAAACAAAGTAGGGGCAGGAAGAACAATAGGGATGGCATGCTGCTTGTTAAAGATCAGTCGATATTGGAGGGTTTGATCATCCCTCTCTATAAGCCGGTGACTAGTCATAGCATGGCAATCTAAATGAGCAAGAGGTAAAGGTTCATCATTCTCGTGCACAGGCACACCAAGACGGCGGGCTATGCGAGTGGCATAAATCCCACCACATAAATCTCCGATCATACCATTATGGTGTAGCCTACGTGCAACAATGGCTCCCAAGTTATATTGTCTATCACCTAGTACAACACTCCTGAGAACACTAAGATGTGGGACACACATGTGAAAAGCTTCATCTTTACCATTTATGCATCTACCAATAAAGAGAGCAAAGTAATGAATACCAGGAAAATGGATGCTCCCTATGGTGGCCTGTGTGATTTCTCTAGATTACCCCACTGTGATACTAGCAAGGAATTCTCTAAATTCAGATTTGCAAGGATCACCCATACTGCCCCACTGTGGGAGCTTACAAGCATCATTAAAATCCTCTAAATCCATGGTATAGGATTTATCATACAGGTCAAACAGTACCATGTGAGTATTACGTGAAGATGAAAATTTAAACCTTCTCACAAAGCTATCAGTTAAGCCACGGTATTGAGGGCACTTATCTTGTATGAAGCCCTCGTGGTCAGCGTTGCGCACGTATGCGTAAAATTCATCCTTGATGCCAACCTGATCCATAAAGTCATCTGATGGCCATTCACAAGGCCGCACGTCAGCATCCCTCGGTAGTTCATCGTTCGGCTCACGGAATGTGAGCCTTGGTTCTTGCTTCCTTGAAGAACCACCTTGGAAGTTTTTCCAATGATTTTTCTGAAATTTTCCGAAATTTTTAGTAACTCAAAATAAAAGTTAACCAAACTCAACAAGATTGATAGCAACAACTCCTACTAGTGCCTAGAGACTATATCATGCATTAGAACTACTTGGGACCAAGAAAATTTGGCATGCAGGCTCAAGAACAAGGTCACCACAACAGCAAAAATTTGCAATAAATAGAGCACTAGAACAAAAACTAATTGAACCAATGGAGGAGTCACATACCAAGGAATAATCTCCCCAAACAGTTTGGTGAATGGTGCTTTGAGCAAGGAGATCGAAAATGGCAGCAAGATGAGCTAGAACTCGGGTTTGAGCTGGTTGGTGATTTTTTTTGGAGGAAAAAAAGAGTATGGGTGCAGGAATAAGTGGAGGGGGCCACGTGGGGCCCATGAGGCAGGGGGCGCACCCTGGCAGGGGGGCGCGCCCTGGACCCTCATGGCCAGGTGCTGGCTCCCCTCGCTGTGTGTGTTTGTGCCATATTTCCTCAAATATTCTAGAAAAAAATCATATTTCATTTTCATGGCATTTGGAGAATTTTATTTTCGGGGTATTTTTTATTGCACGGATAAGTCTGGAACCAGACAGAAATTACTAATTTTGCTTTATTTATCCTAATTAACAGAAAGTAAAAGGAGGGTACAGAAGGTTGTGCTATCTAGATTCACCTATCCCATGCTCATCAAAAGGAATCCATTACCAAGGTTGATCAGGTCTTATTAATAAACTCTTTCAGAATAACATGAAACCGGAGAATTTTCGAATAACACTAGGTTACCTCAATGGGGATATGTATGTCCCCAATAATAAGAATGTCATATGTCTTCTTGATAGTAGGAAGAGGGAATTCAAAACCTCCAATAGTGATAGTTGAAAATTTTCCAATATAATTGATACTGTGGACCTGAGGTTGTTTCCTCGAAAAGTGTACCGTATGATAATTACCATTGACATGAAAAGTGACATTGCCTTTGTTGCAATCAATAACAGCCCCTACAGTATTCAAAAAGGGTCTACCAACGATTATAGACATACTATCGTCCTCAGGAATATCAAGGATAACAAAGTCTGTTAGAATAGTAACATTTGCAACTACAACAGGCACATCCTCACAAATACCGATAGGTATAACAGTTGATTTATCAGCCATTTGCAAAGATATTTCAGTAGGTGTCAACTTACTCAAGTCCAGTCTACGATATAAAGAGGCATAACACTAACACCGGCTCCAAGATCACACAAAGCAGTTTTAACATAGTTTCGTTTAATGGAGAAAGGTATAGTAGGTACTCCTGGATCTCCTAATTTCTTAGGTATTCCACCCTTGAAAGTGTAATTGGCAAGCATGGTGGAAATTTCTACTTCAGGTATCTTTCTTTTGTTGGTAATAATATCTTTCATATACTTAGCATAAGGATTTGTTTTGAGCACATCAGTCAAACGCATACGCACAAAGATAGGTCTAATAATTTCAGTAAAGCGCTCAAAATCCTCATCATCCTTTTTCTTGGATGGTTTTAGAGGAAAAGGCATGGGTTTCTGAACCCATGGTTCTCTTTCCCTACCGTGCTTCCTAGCAACAAAGTCTCTCTTATCATAACGTTGATTTTTTGATTGTGGGTTATCAAGATCAACAGCAGGTTCAATCTCTACATCATTATCATTGCTAGGTTGAGCATCATCATGAACATCATCATTAATATTATCACTAGGTTCATGTTCATTACCAGATTGTGTCTCAGCATCAGAAACATATATATCATTGGGATTCTTAGGTGTGTCAGCTACAGGTTCACTAGAAGCATGCAAAGTCCTATCATTTTTCTTTTTTCTTCTTCTTAGAAGAACTAGGCGCATCTAAATTAGCTCTCTGAGAATCTTGCTCAATTATCTTAGGGTGGACTTCAGGATACAAAGGTTCCTGAGTCATCTTACCACCTCTAGTAGCTACTCTAATAGCATAGTCATTATTCTTACTATTTAATTCATTGAGCAAATCATTCTGAGCCTTAAGTACTTGTTCTACTTGAGTGGTGACCATAGAAGCATGTATACTAATAAGTTTCAGTTCACCTTTAGCTCTAGATAGATAATCACTCAAGCGTTCAATCATATAAGCATTGTGTTGCAATTGTCTACCAACATAAGCATTGAAGTTTTCTTGTTTCACAATAAAATTGTCAAACTCATCTAAGCATTGGATAGCATACTTATAATGAGGAATATCACCTTCATCAAATCTATAAAGAGAATTTACCTTTACTACCTATGTCGGGTTATCAAGACCATGTATTTCTTCAATAGGTGGTAAATTCTTAACATCTTCAGCTTTAATACCTTGTTCTTTCATAGATTTCTTTGCCTCTTGCATATCTTCAGGACTGAGAAATAGAACCCCTCTTTTCTTCGGAGTTGGCTTAGGGGCTGGTTCAGGAAGTGTCCAATTATTTTCATTGGCCAGCATATTGTTCAATAGTAGTTCAACTTGTTCAACTGTTCTTTCCCTGAAAACACAAACAACACAACTATCCAGCCGGTCTCTGGAATCATCGGTTAGTCCATTATAAAAGACATCAAGTATATTATGCATCTCAAGAAGATGATCAGGCAAAGCATTAAGTAATTGGAGAAGCCTCCCCCAAGCTTGTGGGAGACTCTCTTCTTCAATTTGCACAAAGTTATATATTTCCCGTAAGGCAGCTTGTTTCTTATGAGCGGGAGAATATTTAGTAGAGAAGTAATACATCATATCCTGGGGACTACGCACACAACCAGGATCAAGAGAATTAAACCAAGTCTTAGCATCACCCTTTAACGAGAAAGGAAATAACTTAAGGAGTAGTAACAAATCTTTTCATTGTTGGTAAAAAGGGTGGATATATCATTCAACTTAGTAAGATGTGCCACAACAGTTTCAGACTCATAGCCATGGAAAGGATCAAATTCAACCAAAGTAATTAACTCAGGATCAACAGAGAATTCATAATTCTTATCAGTAACACAGAAAGGTGAAGTAGCAAAAGCAGGGTCATGTTTCATTCTAGCATTCAAGGACTTTTCTTTCAGCTTAGCTAATAATTTCTTAAGATCATATCTATCGTTGCAAGCAAGAAAGTCTCTAGCTGTTTCTTCATCCATAACATAACCCTCAGGAACAACATGCAATTCATATCTGTTGGGAGAAGCCTCATCATCACTTTCATAAATATCATCAGTTTCAATATTTGCATTCTCCCTAACCTTAGCAATTTGTTCATCTAGAAATTCACCTAGTGGCACAATTTTATCAATCATTCATCATACATAGCAAAAGTGGCATCATCGAGAACGTACGACATATCAGATTCAATAGCATGAGTAGGTGTCACAAATTTACCCATAATAGAAGGAGAATCAAGTGTAGAGCTAGATGGCAGTTCTTACCTCCCCTTGTAGTTGAGGGTAAGATCTTGGTTTTTGAGTCCTTCAAATTCTTCATAGTGATCAACAGATATAAATCCCAAGTGACTTAAAGAATAGAGCTATGCTCCCCGGCAACGGCGCCAGAAAATAGTCTCGATAACCCACAAGTGTAGGGGATCGCAACAGTTTTCGAGGGTAAAGTATTCAACCCAAATTTATTGATTCGACACAAGGGGAGCCAAAGAATACTCTTAAGTATTAGCAGCTGAGTTGTCAATTCAACAACACCTGGAAACTTAGTATCTGCAGCAAGATAGTTTAGTAGCAAAGTAATATGATAGTGGCAGTAGCAGTAATAAAAGTAACAGTAGTGTTTTATAATTTTTGTGATGGTAGCAATAGAAAAGTAAATAAACAACTAGCAATATGGGAAAAGCTCGTTGTCGGGGGAAACTGTCCGCCACGAACACCTATGGGACCGGAGCCCCTTGTCTGTGCGGTACGAGGGCGGAGGGAGCACGAAGAGCAGATCGTGGCGAGCACGCAGGCAGTTTTACCCAGGTTCGGGCCGCGGTAGACGCGTAAAACCCTACTCCTGCTTAGTTGTGTATTGAGTTGGAGTGCTCGGGAGCTTGAAGAAGCAGCTACACCGAGCGTATGAGCGATCTCGGTTCCGAACCCCCTCCGCGTTGTGCATGGGCCTCCTTTTATAGTACAAGGGGTCACCGACAGGTGTCAACGTAGGAGAAAGGGGTAAAAACGTAAAAGGGGTGGTAGTTGTAACAGTGCGGGAACAGTGGAGCTACAGTGCGCGAACAATGGTCGCTACCTACTTTGACAGTGGGGGACAAGGGCATTTAATACCCGTCGCCGTCGACCCCAAAAGCTCCCGCCCTTGCGTCTCCGTCTGCCACGGCGATGGATCCACCACCGTGGAGTGCCACCGTGTCGCCCAGGCTGCACAGCCATCCGCCACGCGTCCCTGGATAGGCCCCAGGGCGACGTGTGGGCCGATGAGCTGGAGCGCGGGCACACAGCGCAACTCTCCCGGCAAGCACCTTGCCGGGGTCTTGATCTTGCCGGGCCCGGGAGCTTGCCGCTCCCCGGGCCCTCGCCGGGGCGCATATAGCGCCGAGGCGTGTCTTCTATGATGGAATCTTCTAGTCTTCCTGGCAAGCTCCTCTTGCCAGGGCCTCGTGCTAGTGAGGTACTCTTGAGCCTGGTACGGCCTTCCCGGCAAGCTCCACTTGCCGGGGTCTCGATCTTCTTTCTTGCATACTTTGTTTTTGAATGGTTTGATATGGAGCAGGAAGGTCTCCGGCGAGCGCGTGGTAAACCCTGCCGCGGGAAGCTGCAACTGCCCGTGCACAAGTTGGGGTACTGAGGTACCCCTACCTCAGTACACCGACAGGAGCCCCCGGGCCAGGGCCACACACGGTGCCGAGCGTTGTTGGGCCAGGCCCAAAACAGTGCACGGGCACACGCGGCCCACGGCGCGCCGAATCCACTTCCGTATCCGCCGCATCCCCCCGTAACGGCACGCGTCGATTGCGGCGTCGTGGGATGGGACGTGCCCACGTTCTCTTAATGGAAAGAGCGAAACGCCCCCCCACTTCCCCATAAAAGCAGAGGAAGCAGGAGCGATTCCCCTCTTTGCGCTTTCATTGCATCTTCTTCTTCCTCCAGAAATCCCCTTTGCGCTCCGCCTCCACACCTCCGCCGCCGCCGTTCCCCCCTTCCTCCGCCGCCTCCGCCATGGCCCCGAAGACCGAGAAGGCGAAGGCGGAGAAAACCAAGAGGGAGAAGTCGGAGCAAGCAGCGAAGCTTACCGCGTACCGGAAGCGGAACCTCGTCTTCCCGCCGAAGCTCGACGCGCGGGAGCTCTGGAACAAGTATTACTTGTTCTGGGCCAAGGAAACCAAGGCGCACCCCCGCACTCAAGCTTATCCGGCCGCCGCCAAGGACAACTACCCCGGCGGGTACTATTTCTTCGCAGCCTTCTTTCACTGCGGTCTTTGCCCTCCTTTCTCTGATTTCTTCTGCGACATCATGCACACCTATGGCTTCCACCTTCTTGACTTCACCCCCAACGCCATCCTCACAATGGCGGTTTTCGCACACATGTGCGAAAACTTCATAGGAATACACCCAAATGTAGCGCTGTTTAGGCACTTCTTCACTCCTAGAGCAGAGGCCGGCGCCCCCCTCTCCGGGGGAATTTCTTGGGTATTTCGTCTGAACAAGAAGGAGTCGTACTTGCCGGGGGAGCTCCGCGGCAAGTGGGAGGAGTGGCGTGCAGACTGGTGCTGGATCGTTGAGGACGAGCCGCAGCCCTTCACCGCGCCGCGCACAACGCCCATCGTGCGCGGCAGGGATTGGAGCGAGATAGACTCGGACGACATCAAGCTCGACATCGCCCTCATCCGGATTCTTCGTCTTCGGGTAGCTAGGCTGTCCGTTGCAGAAGTAGGCGCAGACTTCCTCCGCCGCCGCATCGCCCCTCTCCAAGACAGGAAAAGGCCGGCCTGGGAGTACGGCAACGCAGCGGATATAATGAGGCTGCGCCCCGGGCTGAACTTCAACTTCACGACGCTGGAGCTGAAGGGGATGGTCCGGGAACTCTTCAAATATGACCCGGCCCACCCTGAGTGGTTCAGACCTCCCCGGGGAGTGGTGCCCCTCTGCAACAGCACAGTCCGGGACCGTCTTTGCGCCATGATGCCCGCGTGTGATTCGCACGGCATGGACCGCACGTGGATTCCGCCCAAGCCCATAGACGTCCTCAGCTTCTTCAACAACCTTGTGGAGGTGGCAAAGAACAAGGATGACATCAAGGAGCACACGCGGGACACCACCGACCAGGAGCTTGCATACATGGCTTCTCGGGCTGAAGAGGCCGCCGCAGCCGCAGCGGCAGGAGATTTTGGATATACGCCTGACGAGGCGGAGGCTGCGGATGCGTCCTGCCAGGCGGACGAGGCGGAGATCCGCAGACTGCTGCAACTTCCTCCCGACGCGCTCGCCGGGGACCCCTCTCCGAGGCACTCCGGGATCCCCGGAATCGCGGCCGAGGCCGCGGCAAGGGGTGGCGCTGCCGGAGGGAACAGAGGCGCCGCGGGGAGCGGATGCGCTGGATGGAGCGGAGGCGCCAGAGGAAAAGAGGTCGCAGCGCAGGGCGCTGGGCCCAGCAAGCCAGCCGGGGAGGAGGAGGAGGAGGAGGCCGAGGCCGCCGAGGACTCCGACGGATCTACGGAGCTCTACGCCGACGACCTCTCCTCGTCGGAGACCTCCCCGCCCCCGGCAAGCCCAAGGCGGTCTCCACTGAAGCGTCTCCGCAGGACGGCGACGGGAGCGAGGGCGCAGGCGCCCCGGCAACAACCAGCTCGCCGGGCAGCTCAAGCTTCCCGGGGAAGCCAAGCTGCGCCGGGGGCGACCGGCGCACCAGCCGCGGAGGAGGCGGCCCGCGCGCAGGCCACGGCAGAGGCGCCCCGCAGGTCGGCGCCAAGCAGGCAGGAGCCTTCTCGGAGCGGAGCAGCGGCTCCGTCCGCTCCCCGGGCTCCGGCTACCACAGGGGCTGGGTCTTCGCAGCCCCCAGCCCCAGGGACCGCCAAGTGCCCGAGGGAATCTTCGTCTTCCGCTCCTCGTGCAGACGCGCCCCAGGTGGAGTATGACTTCTCCGCCTTGAGCGAGGACGACGAGGAGGATCAGGAGTAAGAATCCGAGATCTTACACCTTCTCAAGTTTCGTCTTGATTATTGTTGATGCTAATTTTGTTTGTTGCTTTGATTTCAGGACCTTGGTTCAGCGCGTGGCGAAGAAAGCCAAGGCGCCTGTGGTCGAGGTCGCGGAAGACTCGGCCACCGCGGCAACTGGGGACGCGCCGGAGCCAAGCCTGCCGGACCCGAGCGCTGCTCCGAGGAGCAGCCCCCAGCGCAGCCCCCAGCGTAAGTCTGGGTTCCATCCTTCCGCTCGTCGGGGTGGAGCTTGGGGATTTTGTCTTGTTTCAATATCTTGATGTCTTTGTCTTGACTTGTGCAGAGGTGGAGCCACAGCGGCAGGAGCGTCCGGAGACCGCCCTCGAGGAGCCGCAGGCCCCGCC
Source organism: Secale cereale (assembly GCA_902687465.1). Lineage (NCBI taxonomy): Eukaryota > Viridiplantae > Streptophyta > Magnoliopsida > Poales > Poaceae > Secale > Secale cereale. Next base: position 60,354,559 of record LR738715.1, read on the forward strand.
GTCCCCGCCAAGGCCGAACTCCCCGGCAAGGGAGTGCGCTCCGCCAAGGGCGGGTACTCCGCCGAGGGCGAGTACCCCGCCAAGGGCGAGCAGCCCGGTGAGGGCGGCCACTCCGCCAAGGCAGAGCTCCCCGGCGAGGGAGCCCGCCGCTGATGACGTCCGCCAAGGTAGGCTCTATAACTTGTCTTCTTGGCGTTGTCTCTTTTTGGATTTTTGCTTGAACTTCTTTTTCTTCTTCTTCTTCTAGATCCTCCTCCCCCCGAGCACATGGAGACGGAAGTCATCAACATCGAGGAGGAGGAGGGCGCGCAGGGCGGCGGCGGCGACGTCCCTGTCGCCGAGGACACGGCGGGAGCCGCCGAGCCAGCTGCGCAGGAGACCGCTCCGGCTGCGGACGCAGCGGCCGGGGAGGGGGACGGCGACCGCACCGCCGGCCCGGAGGCGGCGGGAGCATCAAGCTGCGCCGGCTGCCGACCCTTCCGCCGGAAAGGAGCAGGCCGGCTATTACCTCAAGGCCCCCAACGACATCTTCATCCAGGTGCCGTGGGGTTCTTCGTCGCGAGCTCCCGCGGAGGGCGAGGCGTTCGATGGGGAGGTCCTCGCCTCCGCGGGCTTGGAGATCGTCGAGGCGCCCGGCGGAAGCGAAGGGCCCGAGGAGGAGAAGCTTCTCCACCAGCTTCTGGCCCTTTACCGGGCCAGGCAGGCGAAGCTCGCTTCCCGGGAGGCCCTTGCCGCCGAAGCTACCGCTGAGATGGAGAAGCGCGCGGCGGAGCTCCACGCCGCCAACCAGGCTGCCCTCCGCGAGGTGGCGGAGGAGCGCGAGCGACTCGCCGGCGAATACCAGGAGTGGGTGCTGGAGAGAGCTGAGGCCGAAGAGCAGCAGCGGCTCGTCGGGGTGGAGCTGTCCCGGCGAGAAGGAGAACTCGCCCAGCGGAAGGTCAACCTCGACTCCCACGAGGAGGACCTTGCCGCTCGGGAGGAGGCCCTTGGCGGGGAACTGAAGGAGGCGAAAGCCGCCGCGGCTGCCGCGGAGACCGCCAAGGAGGAGCTTGCCGCCAAGGTCGCGCAGCTGGAGAAGTCGCTGAAGGTGAGCGCGGAGAAGGTCGCCGCGCTCATCACGGAGCGTGAGAAGGACGCCCACACCAATTCAGAACTCCAGGTGCGTCTTTCTGAGAGGGGCGACGAGTTGAAGGCCGCCAAGGACTCCATCGAGGACTTGGAGTTGAAGGTCTCTACACTGAAGGATTCACTCGACGCTGCCCGGGCTCGGGAGACCAAGTTGAAGGAGGAGCTCCGCAAGGAGCGGACCTTAGTGGACAGCGCCAACAAAGCGGCTGAGCTCTTCCGCCGTACCGTTGAGGTATGGACCGAGGACTTAGTATCTTGTGCGTCCAACATCGACCAGGAGCTGCTGGCGTTGAAGCTGGAGCACCTCATCTACTCCCCGGATCCAAACCTCCCTCACAGCGCCAAGCTCAGCCTCTTCTTCAGGGGAATCGCGCCGGCCCTTGCAGATCTGCGGAAGAAGATCCCCGCGCAACTGGCCGAGGAGATGCGCCTGCTCTGCACGGGAACCTTGGAGCGCGTGTTGACGAAGATCGTATACCGCAATCCGGGCATAAACCTCACCAACGTTCTTCGCAGCTTGCCGGCTGACGCGGACATGGAGGCCCTGAAGGAGCAGGTCGCCCACATCATTGCCAAGGTGGCTAAGATCTCCAGGATCGAGGGCGGCCGCGTAGACTAGGCCTCCTTTATCTTTATCTCTTTTCGTTGCTGCATAGGGTGTTATGAACTCGTTAATCATTGCGACAAGTTATCTTTTGTAAGATATTTATCTCATTTTGATCAATCAGTGCAATGTTATCTTCCTTGTCTCAGTCCTTTGCTTTGTATGTTTTTCACCCTACGCTCCCGGGGAGCTTGCCGGCAAGGGGCCCTTGCCGCGAGCGCTGAGCGCTGGACCCTGAGCAGCCTGCTGGCCAAGGTCTCACCGGCAAGCAACCTCGCCGCAGCTAGTCGCAACGCACTTAGCTCGCTGAGCGTACTCGGAAACGAAGCAAGGGCGCGACACTTGTCGCAGCTCACTTAAATCGTTGAGCGAACTCGGAAGCAAGATAAGGGTGCGGCAAGCTACGGGTATGTTCCTCCGCGCACAGGTTTTCCATACAAAGTGTGATTGTTCAAGGAAGACAACTAAAATTTAAAAATTTGAACTGGTCAAATTCTAATAACTTAGCTTTCATATATTGCTTGCTTCCCGGTAAGGCTTCTCTTTCTTCAACATCACTTGGTTCCTCTTCCATCTCCTCCCCCCCGGCAAACTTGTGCGTGAGGAACATTCCTTCTGCTTAAGAGGAAAGAAAAAGAAGAGGGAAACAAGTACATGGCCTTTCGGCGTGCTAATGCTTACCGGATACTTGAGTGTTGCACCAAATGCCAAACAAAACGTGCAAATAGCAAAGAAAGGCATGCAAAAGGCAATCAGCGCAAAACACAAAAACTTTACTGATGCACGGGGTCTGCGCCCGGCTTTGTACAAAGGGTTACATGCAACAGCGGCAAAGCTTGTACAAAAGGTGGTTGCCGGAGCGGATCACAGCAACCGCGCCTTATGGGTGAAACTTGCGAAGATGCTCTATGTTCCAGGAGTTGCTCACCGGTAAGCCTTCTTCGGTCTCGAGGCGGACAGCGCCGGGCCTCGTAACTTGTCTCACCCGATAAGGGCCTTCCCACTTCGGCGTCAACTTGTTGGAATTCTTGGCGGACTGAACACGCCGAAGAACAAGGTCGCCTTCCTCGAGACTCCTGGCCCTGACCTTGCGGCTATGATAGCGGCGCAAGGCTTGCTGGTATCGAGAAGCTCGTACAGCAGCCTGGAGACGTCCCTCCTCGAGGAGCAATGCATCATCTTGCCGCAGTTGCTCTTGCTCGAGCTCGTCATAAGCGAGCACTCGAGGAGATCCGTATACGAGTTCCATGGGGAGAACTGCCTCTGCTCCATAGACTAGAGCAAAGGGTGTCTGTCCGGTGGCTCGACTTGGTGTCGTTCTGATTGACCAAAGAGCCGCCGGTAGCTCCTCTATCCAATTTCTTCCGCACTTGCGCAGCCTGTCAAAGGTCCTCGTCTTGAGCCCGCGCAGCACTTCAGCATTAGCCCTCTCCACTTGACCGTTGCTCCTCGGGTGAGCAACAGAAGCGAAACAGACCTTGGCGCCAAGGTCTTGGACGTACTGCATGCAGGTGCGACTAGTGAATTGTGTACCGTTGTCGGTGATGATCCTGTTAGGGATTCCGAAACGGCAAACAATCGACCTGAAGAACCTGACTGCTGACTGTGCTGTCACCTTTCTCACTGGCTCCACTTCTGGCCACTTTGTGAACTTGTCGATTGCAACGTACAAGTACTCAAAGCCCCCGACGGCTCGGGGGAAGGGGCCGAGGATATCGAGCCCCCAGACCGAGAAGGGCCAGGACAAAGGGATTGTTTGGAGAGCTTGAGCTGGCTGATGAATCTGCTTCGCATGGAACTGGCACGCTTCACACTTGGTTACTAGTGCAGTTGCATCTTGGAGGGCTTCTTGCCAGAAGAACCCTTGCCGGAAAGCTTTCCCGGCAAGCGCCCTTGCGCCAATGTGGTGGCCGCATATGCCTCCGTGTATTTCTGCCAACAGCTTCTGTCCATCTTCCCTGGAGATGCACTTCAATCTGACACCATTGAGCCTTCTTCTGTATAGCTCGTTATCCACGAACTGGTACATACTTGACTGCCTGGTTATCTTCTCTATTTCTTCTGGGTCGTCGGGAAGTTCTCCAGTTTGAAGAAAACGGACGATCTGCTGCGCCCATGCTGGAGCCTGAGGCTCGACGGCAAGGACTAAAGGCTCGAGAGCCACAGCGGGAACCTCAGCTTCTACGGCAAGGACCTCTGGTTCTGCCGGAGCTGATGGTCCCCCGACAAGCTCGCCGGGGCGAGGCTTGTCGGGAACACTTGCTTCAACTGTACATACCCGAGGATCTGCAGGAGCAAACCGTTCCTCAGCGTTCTGGTTGTTGATCTTGGGGATCTTGGCGGCGGTTTCTGGAAGATCCGCCGGCAAGTAGTCGCCGGAGACCAACTTTCTCTTCTTGGACTGCCCAATTGATGGTGTAACGGATGGTTGAGTCAGCTTGAGCAAGAAGGTCCCTGGTTCCACAGGTAACTTCATCGAAGCACACTTTGAAAGGCCATCTGCAATTTCATTCTGAGCTCTCGGGACGTGTTCCATTTGTAGACCTTCAAAGTGCTCCTCAAGCTTCCTCACTTCATCTACATAAGCTTCCATCAAAGGGCTTTGATAGCTCTTGTTAACTTGCCGGACCACCAACTGAGAATCTCCCCGCACAATCAGCTTCCTGATCCCAAGTTCGGCCGCAATCCTGAGGCCGGCAAGCAAGCCTTCATATTCAGCAGTGTTGTTTGTCGCTTGCTCCCTGGGAAAGTGCATCTGGATAACATATTTGAGGTGCTCTCCGGTGGGCGCGATGAGTACCACGCCAGCACCGGCGGCTTGCAGCGAGAAGGCACCGTCAAAATACATTACCCATTCACTTGTCGCTTCTTGTACGGGTGCACTTGCTTCTTAGACTTCTTCATCGGGTGTTGGGGTCCACTCAGCTATGAATTCTGCCAAAGCTCGGCTCTGTATGGTGGAAGTACTTTCAAACTTGAGTCCAAAGCTCGACAGCTCCAGTGCCCACTCAACGATCCTGCCTGTTGCTTCTGGGTTGTGCAATATCCTCTTCAGCGGAAAGCGAGTGACCACTGTTATCTCATGAGCTTGGAAGTAATGGCGCAGCTTTCTCGAGGCCATGAGGAGGCCGAAAAGCAACTTTTGTACGCCAGAGTATCTTGATCTAGCTCCCTGGAGGAGAGAACTTACAAAATACACTGGGCGCTGCACCATCTTCTTTCGCACTTCTTCCTGTTCCTGCGCAGAGCTGTCCTTGTCGGGGCCAGAGCTTGCTGGAGCAGCCCCCTGCTTGTCGCTGGATTCGCTTGCCGGTGGTGCTGACTCCTCGTCGGACTCCCTCTCCGCTACTAACGCAGCACTAACCACCTGGTTGGTTGCCGCTAGATATAGCAACAACTTTTCCTGTGGTCTAGGTGCGACAAGTATTGGAGTGGAGGATAGGTACCGTTTCAAATCCTGCAGCGCTGCCTCCGCTTCCGGAGTCCACTTCATGGGACCTGCCTTCTTCAAGATTTTGAAGAAAGGTAGGGCGCGTTCTGCAGACTTTGAAATGAACCTACTGAGGGCAGCCACACAACCTGCAAGCCTTCTGACATCCTTGACGCGCTTTGGGGCCTCTATCTGCTCAATGGCTTTAATCTTGTCGGGGTTGGCTTCAATCCCCCTCTGTGACACAAAGAACCCGAGAAGCTTGCCGGAGGGGACTCCAAAGACGCACTTCTCGGGGTTCAACTTGAGCTGGATCTTGCGCAGGTTCTGGAATGTTTCCTCCAAATCTTGGACCAGGGTATCCTTGCTCTTGCACTTCACCACGATGTCATCCATGTAAGCCTCTACATTTCTGTGGATCTGTGGCTCAAAAGCAGTGTATACTACCCTTGCAAAGGTTGAGCCTGCATTCTTCAATCCAAATGGCATGCGTATGAAGCAATAAGTGCCACATGGAGTGATAAATGCAGTCTTCTCTTCATCCTCTTTGGCCATGAAAATCTGATGATAGCCTGAATATGCATCAAGAAAATAGAGTAGCTCACATCCGGCAGTGGAGTCAACGATCTGGTCAATGCGCGGCAAAGGGAATGGATCCTTGGGACATGCTTTATTCACATCGGTGAAGTCTATACACAGTCTCCATTTCCCGTTGGCCTTGCGCACGACGACTGGATTTGCCAACCACGTCGGATGGATCACACCTCTAACTAGGCCTGCTGCCTCTAGCTTCTTGATCTCTTCATTGATAAATTCTTGGCGCTCCACGGCTTGCTTCCTCACTTTCTGCTTGATGGGCCGCGCATGAGGACAAACAGCAAGCTTGTGCTCAATTACCTTCCTGGGAACACCGGGGATGTCAGATGGTTGCCAGGCAAACACATCGACATTCGCCCGCAGGAAGGCAACGAGCGCGCTTTCCTATTTGCTGTCAAGCGTGGCACTGATGGTGAAGGTACCACCAGTGCCGTCCTCCTTGGCGGACACCTTCTTGGTTGCCGGAGGAGCGGCCATCCCTTTCTTACACTTGCCGGTGGAGCTCGATGGAACGTCCTCGACGGCAGCGCAGCACTCCGAAGAGGTGCGGTTGCCGGAGTGGGCCCCAGAGCACTTGACGGACTTGGTCTTCGTTTTCTTCCCCCCGGGAGCTTCAGCGGCAAGTGTATCTTTCTCTGCCGCAGCTGCGGCATCCCGGTAGATCTTGTCGGCGCAGACAAGCGCATCTTTCTTGTCGCCGTGGACAGCGATGACGCTTATCGGCCCCGGCATCTTGAGTACGTTGTAAGCATAATGGGAAGCTGCCATGAACTTGGCGAGGGCAGGACGGCCAAGTATTCCATTGTATGGCAATGGAATATCGGCGACGTCGAAAGTGATGCGCTCAGTCCTGAAGTTGAGCTCCCCGCCAAAGGTCACCGGCAGAGTGATCTTTCCCTTGGGCTTGCTCCTTCCCGGGTTGATTCCTTGGAAAGAACCGGTTTCTTCGAGCTCGCCATCTGGAATTTGGAGTTTCTTGATCACAGCAGCATCGGCAAGCACCCGACCGCAGTGGTGCGGTCAGGGTGATCCTCAAGATCAAAAATGATGGGCGTGCTGGACCATTTGAGGAGCCCGCGCGACTCCACGGGCGGCTCTGCTGCATTCACCTCACGCACCCACTGCTTGAGTTGGCGGTGGGAGGTGTGCAGAGAGGCGCCACCGTCGACGCACAGGACCTCCGTGGCCTTCTGAAACTCCTGCTCGCTGTTATCCTCGTCCTCCATGTCTTCGTCGTCGTCTTCGTCCTTGTCGCGGCCACGGGGAGGTCGATCTCCTTGCCGCTGCTTGGCCTTGCCGCGGCGTCCTCCCCGGCCGTTGAACGGCCGCTTCTTGCTTGGCTCTTCCCCGCCACCTTGGGCCTTCTCCTTGTCGCGCCTCCCGTATTCAGCTTTCTGCTGCTCGACGAGATACTCGACGCGCTTGCAGTTGGAGAGATCGTGGCCTTTGGTGCGGTGGATCTTGCAGTATTGCTTGTCGGAGCCGTCCTGCTTGTCGGCCGCCGCTACAGGGGCAGGCTCCTTGCAGGAGCCGCCAGCCTGCGTTTGCTTGGCAGGAGCCTCCTTGCCGGACTTCTCGACGGCAAGCACTTCCTTCTTGTTTTTCCTTCTGTTGTTCCGCCGCCGGCTCTTCTTTGCCGGGGCGGCGTCGTCGCTGTCGCTTCCTCATGCGCCAGCATCCTCCCCGGGGAGTCTCCTCCCCTCTTCTGCGCGTGCGCACTTATCAGCCAGAGCATAGAGCTCGCTGACATCCCGAATCTTGGTCATGGCCATCTCTTCACGCATGCGGCGGTTACGCACGTTCTGATGGAACGCGCTGATAACCGCGGCAGGGTGAACGTCGGGGATGTTGTGCTGTACACGGCTGAAGCGTTGGATGTACTTGCGCAGGGATTCCCCTTCCTTCTGGGCCAGAATGTGGAGATCGCTCTCCTGGCCATGGGGTTTGTGGCCGCCGGTGAAGGCGCCAACAAACTGGTGGCAAAGGTCTGCCCAAGAAGAAATGGAACCTTCCGGCAAGTGCATAAGCCAGGAACGAACGTTCGGCTTAAGCACGAGCGGGAAGTAATTTGCCAAAATCTTCTCGTCGCGCCCCCCGGCAGCCTGCACCGGGATGGTGTAGACACCGAGGAATTCCGAGGGGTGCGTCTTGCCGTCATACTTATCCGGTACGTCGGGCTTGAAGTTCTTCATGCTGGGCCACTGGACGCGCCGCAGCTCGCGGGTGAACGCAGGGCAGCCTGCCGCGTACGGCAAGTCTCCTGGTTCACCGGGCGCGTGCGCGTCGACAGCGTTCCCAGCTCTCTTGTCTGATTGTCGCCGGGCTTCTCGGCGGCGCTCGATTGTGGTCCGAGCGTCTTCTTGTTGCCGGTCGTCGAGGACCTGGCGCTGATCCCAACGAGCCCGCGGATCCGACGAGGCCGTGGAGCCGTCGTCGACATTGTTCCGGCGGGGCGGCGTCTTCTGCTTCTGCGGCTGGGAGTGCACGGTGGTTGCACCCCCGGCAGTCTTGTCGCCGTCGGCCTTCGTCTTCTTAGCTTGCCGCGGCCGCGAGGTCGCCGGCTGCTGTGGAGAATCGTTGTTGGCGAAGGCGATCAGGCTCTGGATGGTGGCCCTCCAGTCTTCGGCCTTGTCTACCGCAGGAGGGAAATCGAGGAGCAGTTGCGCCCTTGCAAGCGCTTCCGCTGGAGTGGAGGGGAGCGGTGGCGAGCGGCGCGAGGAGCGGGATATGCTCGGACTTCTAACAGCGTTAGAAGGAGCAGGGTCCCGCACCGGCGCCTTCGCTTTGCTTGTGCCCGGACGGGGGTCCGGGGCGTCCCGCGAGCCTCCGGTTTGTCCTTGCCCCAGCAAGCGGATACCACCTCCTGTGGTATGGCGCTGCTGGGTTGTCGTGTGCTGAGATGGACGCGGCGCGTCCACGGAGACCGAGGCTCGGTCGCCCGTCCTATCCTTGGATTTGGTGGCGCCGCGAGTGTCCTCGCCGGCGACCACCCTTCCGACGGCGTCTCCCCCGCCTACCGTTGGCTCTGGTGGCGGCGGGTGAGACGCAGACGGGCCTCCGACCTCCGAAGCCTTCTTCTTCGGGGCCATAGTGCTGTTGCTGATGAAGTTGTTGACGAAGCTGGAGAGGTTGATGAAGAATGCGCCCGCGTGAACGCCGGATCAGGTTCGCACAACCTCGACGCCCCCTACCTGGCGCGCCAAAGATGTCGGGGGAAACTGTCCGCCACGAACACCTATGGGACCGGAGCCCCTTGTCTGTGCGGTACGAGGGCGGAGGGAGCACGAAGAGCAGATCGTGGCGAGCACGCAGGCAGTTTTACCCAGGTTCGGGCCGCGGTAGACGCGTAAAACCCTACTCCTGCTTAGTTGTGTATTGAGTTGGAGTGCTCGGGAGCTTGAAGAAGCAGCTACACCGAGCGTATGAGCGATCTCGGTTCCGAACCCCCTCCGCGTTGTGCATGGGCCTCCTTTTATAGTACAAGGGGTCACCGACAGGTGTCAACGTAGGAGAAAGGGGTAAAAATGTAAAAGGGGTGGTAGTTGTAACAGTGCGGGAACAGTAGAGCTACAGTGCGCGAACAGTGGTCGCTACCTACTTTGACAGTGGGGGACAAGGGCATTTAATACCCGTCGCCGTCGACCCCAAAAGCTCCCGCCCTTGCGTCTCCGTCTGCCACGGCGATGGATCCACCACCGTGGAGTGCCATCGTGTCCCCCAGGCTGCACAGCCATCCGCCACGCGTCCCTGGATAGGCCCCAGGGCGACGCGTGGGCCGATGAGCTGGAGCGCGGGCACACAGCGCAACTCTCCCGGCAAGCACCTTGCCGGGGTCTTGATCTTGCCGGGCCCGGGAGCTTGCCGCTCCCCGGGCCCTCGCCGGGGCGCATATAGCGCCGAGGCGTGTCTTCTATGATGGAATCTTCTAGTCTTCATGGCAAGCTCCTCTTGCCAGGGCCTCGTGCTAGTGAGGTACTATTGAGCCTGGTACGGCCTTCCCGGCAAGCTCCACTTGCCAGGGTCTCGATCTTCTTTCTTGCATACTTTGTTTTTGAATGGTTTGATATGGAGCAGGAAGGTCTCCGGCGAGCGCGTGGTAAACCCTGCCGCGGGAAGCTGCAACTGCCCGTGCACAAGTTGGGGTACTGAGGTACCCCTACCTCAGTACACCGACACTCGTAGGCATTGGATCGGTGATGGGAAATTATATTGGATGCAATTCATCATGGAGAAGCTGTAACCTAGGGTGACACAGAACTAGCTCCAGTTCATCAATGCAATGTAGGCATGTATTCCGAATATAGTCATACATGCTTATGGAAAAGAACTTGCGTGACATCTTTTGTCCTACCCTCCCGTGGCAGCGGGGTCCTATTGGAAACTAAGGGATATTAAGGCCTCCTTTTAATAGAGTACCAGACCAAAGCATTAACACATAGTGAATACATGAACTCCTCAAACTATGGTCATCACCGGGAGTGGTCCCGATTATTGTCACTTCGGGGTTGCTGGATCATAACACATAGTAGGTGACTTTAGACTTGCAAGATAGGATCAAGAACACACATATATTCATGAAAACATAATAGGTTCAGATCTGAAATCATTGCACTCGGGCCCTAATGACAATCATTAAGCATAGCAAAGTCATAGCAACATCAATCTCGGAACATAGTGAATACTAGGGATCAAACCCTAACAAAACTACCTCGATTACATGATAGATCCCATCCAACCCATCACTGTCCAGGAAGCCTACGATTGAATTACTCAAGCACGGCGATGAGCATCATGGAATTCGTGATGGAGGAAGGTTTATGATGATGATGGCGACGATCTCCACTCTCCGGAGCCCCGAACGGACTCCAGATCAGCCCTCCCGAGAGAGATTAGGGCTTGGCGGCGGCTCCGTCTCGTGAAACGCGATAATTCTTTCTCCCTGATTTTTTCTCCCCGAAAGTGAATATATAGGATCTGGGGACACGTCGGTGGAGCACCAGGGGGCCCACGAGGCAGGGGGCGCGCCCTGGGGGGGGGGGAGGGCGCCCCACCCTCGTGGACAGAGTGTGGGCCCCCTAGTCTGGATCTTCTTGCAGATATTTTTTATATTTTCCAAAATAAATCTCCATGGAGTTTCAGGTCATTTCAAAAACTTTTTATTTCTGCACAAAAACAACAGCATGGCAATTCTGCTGAAAACAGCGTCAGTCCGGGTTAGTTCCATTCAAATCATGCAAGTTAGAGTCCAAAACAAGGGCAAAAGGGTTTGGAAAAGTAGATACGTTGGAGACGTATCACCCGTCCCCTCTAGTTTATCCTCCGTCTAGTTTCTGTAGTGCTTGGCGAAACCCTGCAGAGATTGTTCTTAGCGACCCGACCCGAATGGGTCGAAGTCTCTGTGCTTAAGTGTCATCCCTGGATTGGTATGCTGACAGACACAGTTCTCGAGGATTTATAACAGAGGTAAATCACATGTATAAAGTACCGCAATCAACATACCGGATGTAACAACAAGGTTGTGGAGTGCCGTCAACACCAACGGCAAAGTTGAGTGTAGTCATCGCAACCCTAACGTATCACTTACTCGTCGGATAATTCCTGCAACATGTGACGTTGCAGTCGTGTAGGTCAGTACGTTGAATGTACTGGCAAATTCACACCATAGAATAATGATGAACAATATCCATCACTACATGCATATTTGGCTGGTGGAGGCTGTAAGGTTAAATTTTGCATAAAGCTAGTTTTTCCCTATAACAAAGGAATAAATTTTATTTACTACTCAGTTGAATTAAGCAATATTGAGAATGGTTCCTCCATCTCAATCCCAAAATTTACCATAGTCATTAATAACCCAACAATTTAATTAAATAGAGTGTTCAGATCAATAAAATAATCCACTTCTAGATACTCATAGTTGTCCATAGCCCGGGACACGGCTAATCATGATTAGTTTGTACACTCTGCAGAGGTTTGTGCACTTTTCCCCACAAGACTCGATCTCCTCCGTTGAATTCCTCGCACTGCCCGATGTTTGAGAAATGGAAGATCGAGACACAGTCTTTCAGAAGCATTCACTCTTTACCCTGGATAGACCTGTACACCTACTTTCCCCCTACATCTGCTAGTCCACCACTGAAAGAGCTCACACAACATACTCAACTATGATAGAGCCCATAATGGCTTGTGGCTGCACATGGAAGTTTCTAGGCATGAAATATCATATGATCCCTTTGAGCCTGGGTGGCATTTGATACGTCTCCAACGTATCTATAATTTTTTATTGTTCCATGCTATTATATATATGATGTTTTGGATGTTTAATGGGCTTTATCATACACTTCTATATTATTTTTGGGACTAACCTATTAATCCAAAGGCCTAGTGCAGATTGCTGTTTTTTTGCCTAATTCAGGGTTTCGCAGAAAAGGAATATCAAACGGACTCCAAACGGAAGGAAACCTTCGCGAGAGTTATTTTTGGAACGATATCAACACAGAAGACTTGGAGTACATGCGAGGGAACGAAGGAAGCGGCCACGAGGGTCCAGGGCGCGCCCCTCCTACAGGGCACGCCCCCACCCTCGTGGGCCCCTTTTGCCCCCCCGATGCCCTCCTTCCTCCTATATATACCCATATACCCTAATTCCACCGCCACAACCTTCTGTTCCTGTCAGATCCCATCTTTGGGCCTGTTCCGGAGCTCCGCCGGAGGGGGGGATCTTCCACGCAGTGCTTCTACATCAACACCATTGCCTCACCATGAGTTGTGAGTAGTTTACCATAGACCTTCAGGTCCATAGTTATTAGCTAGATGGCTTCTTCTCTCTTTTTGGATCTCAATACCAAGTTCTCCTCGGTATTCGAGGAGATCTATTCGATGCAATATTAATCTACAATCTACTTTACTTTGCTGTTTTTACTTTCTGTTCTTATATCCAAAAATACCAAAAATATCAAACTATCCTATCTACAGATCTCACTTTCGTAAGTGACCGTAAAGGGATTGACAACCCCTTATCGCGTTGGCTGCGAAGTTCTTATTTGTTTGTGCAGGTGCGAGGGACTCGCGCGTGGTCTCCTACTGGATTGATACCTTGGTTCGCAAGAACTGAGGGAAATACTTACGCTACTATGGTGCATCACCCTTTCCTCTTTGTGGGAATACAACGCAAGCTCGAGAAGTAGCAGGAAGAATTTCTGGCACCGTTGCCGCGGAGGCTTACACAAAATTCATATACCAAGTACCTATCACAAACCCTTATCCTTCGCATTACATTTATTTGCCTCTCGATTTTCTCTCCCCCACTTCACCCTTGCCGTTTTATTTGCCCTTCTTTTTACCATGTGTTTATCGTTCGCTTGCCCTCATGTCTGAGATGGGGGAAGATTTTATCGAAAAGGGTAGTAATGTTGAGGACAATGTCTATGTTGATCCTTCTGATGAAACTACCACTTTACATATTAAGAAGTTCCGGGTTCGTAGTGGTAATATTATTGGAAAAGGAGTTCTTCAAGACTTCTTTACTTGTGCCGGTGCTTTACCCACTATGGGTGGATCTATTCTTCATAGAACTAGTAGTCTTGCGGATGACATATCTATGCTTGAGTTGAAATTGAAAGGCAATTTATCCATATGCATCCTTGCATTCAGAGAATCTTTCTGGAATTTTCCAATATTGAGCATTCTTATGTTAAGCCAACAACTACTATCTTTTTGGCCCAAAATTGCAGATTTACCATGAAAGAGGCTAAAGAAATCTTTACTCATTACGGAGTAGACGTTGGTCGTCCACCCATAGAGGCTATCTTATTCAATCAAGAAGACATAATGCGTTTGTGATCTCCTGATCATGTTGCTTTTAATGAAAACCTTAGAAAAAAGGTTCCTGTCGATGTCTTGATTGATAGAATTTCCGAATTGAATGATGATTTTGCTATTCAAAACAATGGGCTGGGGTTTTCCCTTGAGCGAAGACTCATGACTTTTTGCCAAAAGAATGCTTATAATGATGAATTGGTTGTACATTATAAAGGGCCAAAGGAGGAACGTATACCTCCTGAACTTGATACGGGGGACTTTTGTCCCATTAAAATTTAGCCCTTTTGATTACTTTTGCTTGCCACAAAGAAAACTTGCTGCTGAACGTAGGGAATATGAGATGAGTTTTCGCGATATATCTTATCATTATGGCAATACCTAGATCTATCCTTGTATCGTGCCTAGCTAGGGGCGTTAAACGATAGCGCTTGTTGAGAGGCAACCCAATTTTATTTTCTTTGTTTTTGCTTCTATTTAGGAATAAATATTGCATCTAGTTTCTGTTTAGATGTGGTTTTGTGTGTTAATTAGTGTTCGTGCCAAGTAGAACCTTTGGGAAGACTTGTGTGATGTTTATATGATTTTACTGGAGAGTGCTATTTAGTTGATTCTTTTTGCAGATGATTAATAGACAAATTCCTCACATTTACCAATTTATTTCAATTTTTTGGAGTTACATAAGTATTCTGAAGTTACAGATTACTACAGACTGTTCTGTTTTTGACAGATTCTATTTTTCATGTGTTGTTTGCTTATTTTGATGAATCTAGGAGCAGTATTGGGGAGTATGAAACATAGATAAGTTGGAATACAGTAGGTTTAACTCCAATATAAACAAAGAATGAGTTCATTACAGTACCTTTGAGTGGTGGTTTGTTTTCTTATACTAACGGAGCTCACGAGATTTTTGGCTAAGTTTTGTATTATGAAGTTTTCAAGTTTTGAGTATGGCTTTGATGGACTATGGAACAAAGAGTGGCAAGAGCCTAAGCTTGGGGATTCCCAAGGCACCCCAAGGTAAAATTCAAGGACAACCAAAATCCTAAGCTTGGGGATGCCCCGGGAAGGCATCCCCTCTTTTGTCTTCATCTATCGGTAACTATACTCGTGACTATATTTTTATTCAGCACATGATATGTGTTTTGCTTGGAGTGTCATGTATGATTTGAGTCTTTGCTTGTTAGTTTGCCAAAATCATCCTTGCTGGACACACCTTTTTGAGAGAGATAAATATGGTCTAGAATTTGTTAGAACACTCTATGTGCTTCACTTATATCTTTTGAGCTAAATAATTTTGCTCTAGTGCTTCACTTATATCTTTTAGAGCATGGTGGTGATTTTATTTTGTAGAAATTGTTGATCTCTCATGCTTCACTTATATCCTTTTGAGATTCTTATAGAACAGCATGGTAATGTGCTTTGGTTATAAAACTAGTCCTAATATGATAGGCATCCAAGATGAATGTAGTAAAAACTTTCATACAAAGTGCATTGAATATGATGAGAAGTTTGATACTTGATGATTGTTTTGAGATATGAGGATGGTGATATTAGAGTCGTACTAGTGGATTAATTATGAATTTGAGAAATACTTGTGTTAAAGTTTGTGATTCCCGTAGCATGCACGTATGGTGAACCGATATGTGACGAAATTAGAGCATGAGGTATTTGTTGAGTGTCATCCTTTGTGTGTAGGTCGGGGGTGCGTGATGGTTAACTCCTACCAACCTCCCCCTAGGAGCATGTGTTGATTGCTTTGTTTTGATGGCTCGTAAATTTTTGCAATAATTATATGAGTTCTTTATGACTAATGTTGAGTCCATGGATTATACGCACTCTCACCCTTCCACCATTGCTAGCCTCTCTTGTACCGCGCAACTTTCGCCGGTTCCAAACACCCACCATATACCTTCCTCAAAATAGCCACCATACCTACCTATCATGGCATTTCCATAGCCATTCCGAGATATATTGCCATGCAAGTTTCCACCGTTCCGTTCATATGACACACTTCATATTGTCATATTGCCATGTACGATCATGTAGTTGACATCGTATTTGTGGCTGGGCCACCATGCATAATTTTCATACATGTCACTCTTGATTCATTGCACATCCCGGTACACCGCCGGAGGCATTCATATAGAGTCATACTTTGTTCTAGTATCGAGTTGTAATATCGAGTTGTAAATCAATATAAGTGTGATGATCATCATTATTAGAGCATTGTCCCAAAGAAAGAAAAGAAAAGGAAAGACCAAGAAAAAGAAAGGCCCAAAAAAAGAAAAAAAAATAAAAAAGTAAAAAGAAAAGAAAAGAAAAGGGACAATGCTACTATCTTTATCCACACTTGTGCTTCAAAGTAGCACCATGTTCTTCATGATAGAGAGTCTCTTGTTTAGTCACTTTCATATGCTAGTGGGAATTTTCGTTATAGAACTTGGCTTATATATTCCAACAATGGGCTTCCTCAAATGCCCTAGGTCTTCGTGAGCAAGCAAGTTGGATGCACAACCACTTAGTTTCTTTTGTTGAGATTTCATACATTTATAGCTCTAGTGCATCCGTTGCATGGCAATCCCTACTCACTCACATTGATATCTATTGATGGGCATCTTGATAGCCCGTTGATACGCCTAGTCGATGTGAGACTATCTTCCTCCTTTTTGTCTTCTCCACAACCACCACTCTATTCCACCTATAGTGCTATATCCATGGCTCACGCTCATGTATTGCATGAAAGTTGAAAGGTTTGAAAAAATTGAGTTTGAAAACAAGTGCTTGGCTGAAACCGAGGTTGTGCATGATATGAATATTTCTTGTGATGAAGAGGGAGCATAGCCAGACTATATGATTTTGTAGGGATAACTTTCTTTGGCCACGTTATTTTGAGAAGACATGATTGCTTTGTTAGTATGCTTGAAGTATTACTATTTCTTATGTCAATATAGACTTTTGTCTTGAGTCTTTCGGATTTGAACATTCATGCCACAATAAAGAAATTACATTGAAAATTATGTTGGTTAGCATTTCACATCAATGATTCTGTTTTTATCATTTACCTACTCGAGGACGAGCGGGAATTAAGCTTGGGGATGCTTGATACGTCCCCAACGTATCTATAATTTTTGATTGTTCCATGCTATTATATATGATGTTTGGGATGTTTAATGGGCTTTATCATACACTTTTATATTATTTTTGGGACTAACCTATTAACCCAAAGGCCCAGTGCAGATTCCTGTTTTTTTGCCTATTTCAGGGTTTCGCAGAAAAGGAATATCAAACGGAGTCCAAACGGAATGAAACCTTCGCGAGAGTTATTTTTGGAACGATATTAAAACAGAAGACTTGGAGTACATGCGAGGGAACGAAGGAGGTGGCCACGAGGGTCCATGGCGCGCCCCCTCCTACAGGGCGCGCCCCCACCCTCGTGGGCCCCCTCTGGCTCCCCCGATGCCCTCCTTGCTTCTATATATACCCATATACCCTGAAAACATCGAGGCAACAGAAAAAACCCTAATTCCGCCACCATAACCTTCTGTTCCCGTGAGATCCCATCTTGGGGCCTGTTCCGGAGCTCCGTCGGAGGAGGGGATCTTCCACGGAGTGCTTCTACATCAACACCATTGCCTCACCATGAGTTGAGTAGTATACCACATACCTTCGGGTCCATAGTTATTAGCTAGACGGCTTCTTCTCTCTTTTTGGATCTCAATACCAAGTTCTCCTTGGTCTTCGAGGAGATCTATTCGATGTAATCTTTTTGCGGTGTGTTTGTCGAGATCTGATGAATTGTGGGTTTATGATCAATATTATCTATGAGAAATATTTGGTTCTTTTCTGAATTCTTTTATGTATGATTATAATATCCTTGCAAGTCTCTTCGAGTTATCGGTTTGGTTTGGCCTACTAGATCTATAGTTCTTACAATGGGAGAAGTGCTTGGCTTTGGGTTCAATCTTGCGGTGTCCTTTCCCAGTGAAAGCAGGGGCAGCAAGGCATGTATTGTATTGTTGCCATCGAGGATAAAAAGATGGGGTTTATATCATATTGCTTGAGTTTATCCCTCTACATCATGTCATCTTGCTTAAAACATTACTCTGTTCTTATGAACTTAATACTCTAGATGCATGCTGGATAGCGGTCGATGTGTGGAGAATAGTAGTAGATGCAAAATCGTTTCGGTCTACTTGTCATAGACGTGATGCCTATATATAATGATCATGCCTAGATATTCTCATAATTATTCGCTTTTCTATCAATTGCTCGACAGTAATTTGTTCACCCACCATAGAATTCTGCTATCATGAGAGAAGCCACTAGTGAAACCTATGGCCCCCGGTCTATTCTCAACATATTAATCTACAATCTACTTTACTTTGCTATTTTTACTTTCTGTAGTTATATCCAAAAATACCAAAAATATCAAACTATCCTATCTATTTGATCTCACTTTCGTAAGTGACCGTAAAGGGATTGACAACCCCTTGTTGCGTTGGCTGCAAAGTTCTTATTTGTTTGTGCAGGTGGGAGGGACTCGCGCATGGTCTCCTACTAGATTGATACCTTGGTTCTCAAAAACTAAGGGAAATACTTACGCTACTATGCTGCATCACCCTTTCCTCTTCGAGGGAATACAACGCAAGCTCGAGAAGTAGCAACATTCCATAGGGTGATCCCACGGGTCCTCCGGGATCCCCTAGGGCAAACACTGATTTCTCCAGGTGCCCGGGGAAGCCACTGGTTTCTCCAGGGTGCCCCAACCATTCCACCCAGATGTGTATTAATGTTGCCACCTTAAGTTTCCCTTAGTTAAACATCTCTCGCACAACTTTCATGAATCACACATACCAATCCACTTCTACGCATGGCTAAGCAATAAGTAACAAAGCGTATATTCCTGGGGTTGATCTCAAGTCATTGGGTTCCTACCTCATGAACTACATAGCATCACCACCTGTTTCCAAACCCTGCAAATGCAATCTTTGAGGATATAACTAATAAAAGTAAAAAAACTGGGTATTGGAAAATACGATCAAAGTGTGAACTTGCCTTGTTCTGTTGACGTAGATTGTTCGCACTCTTAACTCGTGATAGATCTACTCGTCACACTCCGATCAATCCATCGTAAGCAAGTAGTAGTAACCACACATAAGCAATTATACAAAAGAATCGAAGAAAAGATCTCGAAAAGCTTCAAAAACAAGCAAATAGTTCTCTGAAAAGAAAAGAATTTCTAACAGTACCAAAACTAAGTGAATTTGGCCTTATCAGAAATTTTAGGTCAAGAGCTTCGATTTGCAAAATGAATCAACTCAAACGGAGTTATAAAACTCAAGTTACGATGAAAACAAGTTTAAATTCAAATATGTTTGAATACAAATTTTAAAACTTCCAAAAATATGTTTAAGTTGGTTATCTGGACAGAGGGGATAATGACGAAGAAGTGGGCATTGGTTTCGTTGAATTTGGACAAATGAGTAAAAAGTTACAAAGGTTTGAAGACTAGGGGTAAATTGTAAATAAACTAATTGCATCTAGGTCCCTGACTAAATTAACCAGAAAAAGAAAAAAAATCTAACTAACGAACATTCGCTATCTAAACCCAACCAGTGAACATTCTCTGAATAACTAGATTAAATAAGAATACCGAGGTTTAAAGAAAAAGAGAGAAAACTCGAAAACAAACGGATCTAGGGTTTGGTTTATACCGGTTCGCGAAAATGACCGGCAGGACGGGCGGACCGGGCCGGCGGAGCTCCGGTGAGTCGCGCCTCCGGCGGCGAGCGGTGTGGCGACGGGGCGAGGCGAGGTGGCGACGCGAGGCGTGCGGCGCGAAACGGCGGGTGCGGTGGCTGAAGCGGGCGGCGGCGGCAGCGCGTCGATCGAGGAAGGAGAGAGGGGCAGCGGGCCTCGTTATATATAGGAGGAGGGGTTGAGGGGAGGATTGAGCGAGGGGCAAGGAAATAGGAAGAGACCGGGTCGGCCACGGCGGCGGCGGTCAGAGTCATGCATAAAATGGACTCCACGCCGGCGACTCAGGGATGAACCCGAGAGGTGGGTCCCACCTGTAGGTGGCTGGGCGAGGCGGCGGCCGATCGCAGGCGCGAGCGGGCGAGCAGAGCGGAGCGCTTGGGCTTCGGCTGTAGTTGGGCTGGCCTGGCTTGGCTCGGTCGGGCTCTCTTTTTTCTTTAAAATAAATAGTGAAACAAAAATAGAAATAAATAAAAAAAATTAAAAATGTTATATATCATATTATATATCGAAATTTACAAAAAAAATCCCTACAACATGAACAATTTTCTAGAGTCAAATAAAATCCACAAAAATTTATATAAATCAAACAGTGTTTCTGGTTTACTTAAAAATCAAAATAAAATATTTTAAAATACCAAAATTTCTTCAAACTCATTTTTCTCCAATTTTCTATTGTAGGGAATCATTTTACCCTATGTTCCATATATTTTATTTTTGGAGAAAAATAATTTGAATAAAAACCAAATACCTCAAATTTGAAAATGAGTTTAAAAAATACTTCAAAGGAACTTCCAATTTGTTCCTTTAAACTTCCAACTCATATTTCCTTATAATTGAAATAGTCATTTTATCTTCTCTCATGAAAATCATTAAGTTGCATAAAGTTTCTGAATTTAAAATATTTTCCAAAATAGAATTCAAATATTTTCAAAACCCTTTTCATTTGTTAACATGGAAGAAGTTATATCATCTTCACTCTAGGGTTTTGTGATGAAATGAATTTGAATTCACGGAGATCATAAATGCAAGGTGAAAGTTTTGGGAAAGTCATTTTATTCCCTCTCATTTAGCATTCAACAGTTTCAAATTTCACTCAATTTCATACAAGCAACCACACCACAATCAAACAAACAATCCAAACTATTTATTTAATATAAAATTCCAAAATTTAGAATTTTAGGATGTTACAAACCTACCACACTTAAAATAAATCTTGTCCTCGAGATTCGAAGAGGCTAGCAAGAAATAGGTTGTGGTTCAGGGTCGGAGTCTCCTAAAAAAATCCATTGATCGGTATGGTCTAGTGATACGTCTCCGACGTATCTATAATTTTTGATTGTGCCATGCTATTATATATTCTAATTTGGATGTTTAATGGCATTTATTATACACCTTTATATTATTTTTGGGACTAACCTACTAACCCAAGGCCTAGTGCAAATTGCTGTTTTTTTGCCCATTTCAGTGTTTCACAAAAAAGGAATATCAAACGGAGTCCAAACGGAATGAAACCTTCGAGAGAGGTATTTTTAGAACCGTATCTACCCAGAAGACTTGGAGTACACGCGAGGGAACGAGAGAGGCGGCCACGAGGGTCCAGGGCGCGCCCAGGGGGGGCAGGCGTGCCCCCACCCTTGTGGGCCCCCTCTGGCTCCGCCGATGCCCTCCTTCCTCCTATATATATCCATGTATCCTGAAAACATCGAGGCAACAGAGAAACCCCTAATTCCACCGCCGCAACCTTCTGTTCCCGTGAGATCCCATCTTGGGGCCTGTTCCAGAGCTTCGCCGGAGGGGGTATCTACCACGGAGTGCTTCTACATCAACACTATCACAGCCTCAAAATTGGGTTATCAATTTTGTGCTGTGATATTTTCATAGCAACCCTCTTTAAAAAAATTCTCATGGAGATTTCTAGATGACCCAGAGATTTCTGGTCATTTTTAAACTTTCAAAACCTTGGTCATGTCTTTGTCAGTGGGAAAGACCCCATTTGCATCACCTCAAATTTCTCTCAACCCTAATTCCAAGCTTTTGGAATTTGTAGATGGCCTTTTGTGCTTACAAAGGAGCCATCACTTTCTTTGATCTGTTGATCACTCCATCCTTTCCAAGAGACCACCTTGTCTTCATAATTCTTTGATATGCAAAAATATTGCTAAGTCATATGCAATCTTTTTGAATTGGGATTTATTCCTTTCATTGTCTGTTTGAGGAATCAAACCCAGAGGCATAGTTTTGCATCTCAAAAATCCATGAGGATTGGTGGAGATGATACCCATGCCTAATCCAAGCTCTGGCAAGAATATTGGCCACAATTAAAATAAGGAAAATTGCCTTTTCCTATTTTAGCCAATATTGTATTTTTGCCACATTGTTAAATGACCCATGGATACCAAAGATGAGCTCAATTCATTCATCATATCTCCCTGTGCAATTTTTCAAAGTTTCTGACCAGAACACAAGTTTCTGAAGGAAGTACCTTCATAGTGTTTCCAAATGGGATGAAACTTTTCCATCCTCACAAGTATCTCAAATCATTAGCCTCCACCCAAATTCAGTTCATTTAATGGAACTATGTGAGCACAAGAGCAATTCTTGTTTTCTTTCCA
This sequence comes from Secale cereale, assembly GCA_902687465.1. Lineage (NCBI taxonomy): Eukaryota > Viridiplantae > Streptophyta > Magnoliopsida > Poales > Poaceae > Secale > Secale cereale. The sequence continues at coordinate 60,376,511 of LR738715.1, forward strand.
AATTTTCAGTTTGTGAAGCAAGTGTATTTTATCTTGCTCCATTATGGCTGAAAATATTCCCAAGGCTTCCCATATCCATATAACCTATCTCCACAAGATTGTGGCTCATTTCATCTAGCCATTTGCCCTAAGGACTTTTCTGAAGTTTTTGGACAAAAATGATAGCTGTGAAGGAAGTACCATTTTGGTAAGTCCAATTGGTATGAACTTTTTACAACATCATGGTATGTCCAAATCATCATGCTTTGTCAAGTTATAGCCCAATCCAACACTCCTAGTGAGTGCTTGTTCATGATTCAGTTTCGGGGTTTGTTTTGGTGGTTGTACAACAACTATGGTAAATAGTTGTCCAGTTTACCTCAAAACTCCCAGGATCGTAGTCCTTTCTACCCTAAACCTCCCAGACTTCAAGTTTACCTTATACCGTCTCTGGTTTACTCTCTGGAGTGTGGTAAAGTTTGCAGCAGTAAACTTCTGGAGCTTGTTTTACTCAGCTAACTTTGTCTCTACCCCTCTCTTTACCATGGTAACACTCCACGCTGGAAGGACTACACGGTAGACATGGATTTACATCAGTAAAAATCGCAGAGCGTGCCATGCCAGTGGTGACCACGAGGCAAACCAGCCAAAACGGTGGTCTAGCCACTATTGTCGGCGGCATCTCTGCTCCGACCAGCTCTGGCTTCGCCACTGTTGTAAAATAGCTCCTCCTCGCCGTCCTCTTCCCCCTGGACTCCCGCCCCCTCTGATTTCTTCTCCGGCGAGCCATGCTAATGAGCGCACAGTGAGCACCCGTGACCATCGTCGTCTCCCTCGCTTTGTCTTCTTCCTCTGTTCGTCTCAGAGCCCTTGCTCGTCTCCGTGACTCCCTGGCACCCGTCCGCTTCCTACCCATCGCCTTCCCGCCGCTTCCAGAGCTCGTTGGCCGCGTCTGCCGACGCTGCGCCATCGCCGGCGCACGGCCACATCGTGAGCCGCGTGTCAGCTGCTACCCTCCCCCTCGAGCTCTTCCCGCGCCTATTTAAGCTCGCCTCGCGCTTCACCGCGGTCCACAAGCCATCCTCAGCCTCGCCCCGAGCTCCCGAGCCTCTCTCTGACCCAATCGCCACCATGGCCGCCGCCTCGGGCTTGGCTCGATTCCGGCGATGCCACCCCCCTCTCGCCAGTCCACCTCCACCACTTCCCTCCCTAGGGTCAAGTGAGTCCCCCGTGGCCTCAACCCCTCCTCTCCTCCACCGTAGCCACCACCTCGTCGGCGATCGAACCCCTTCTACGCCGCGGGCCTTGCTGCTTCCTCTACTGTGCTCGTCGGCCGCCGCAACCACCCTCATCCGATGCGCCTCTCCACCCTGATCTCCTGGGTAGGTCATGTGCCTCAAGAGGTGGCCGGATGCGCCGGCGATCGCCGCCGGGGCGATCTCCTCCCTCGGCTTCGCTCTCCCCCGAGCGGGAGGTTGAAGACGCTAGGCCAGGCGGGCCCCTCCTCGCGCGGCCCCACCCGTCGGCGACCGAAGGGCCTAGCCCAGTGCCACGTTGGATAAGTGGTGGTGCCCCAGGCGCGAAGTCGTTTTCCCTCACGCGAAAGCGTATGGCTGGATACTGCGCTTTCAATCACCGAAAGCGCATTATTCCTCTTCTTCGGGCCAGAGTGCACTTTCCTCTCTGGAAAGCTTATTTGTGAGAAAGATGCAATCTGTTTTTCTGTCAGGGGCCAGTTTGTAAGGCTTTTCTTTATAGATGGGTCCCTGGTAGTTAAACAGTCATATCTTTTTACCCGTAGCTCCGAATCAGGTGAGTCCAAAGCCCACGTCTTCGTTCCGTCGAGCCCGTTCCATTGATGTCATTTTCATAATATTTTCAGCTAGTGAAAATGACCATTTTGCCCTTGCCGTAAACAGCCCCCTCCGAGAGAGAACTGTTTCCGGCGATTCTTTCCGTGATCGTTTCGCACTTTTTCCCGAAGTATTTGTCGACCCACACGCAAGCCAACCTCTTATCATAAGCTCCAGACTCGCACGTTGACTTTGCTTGTACCTTGTGCATCTGTAGTTGCAGTCATTGGCTTATTGTTTTCAGCTGCAATCTTTCCTTTATGTATTTTCATGCATGCTTGTGTCGTCATGATATCTCTTGCCATGCTAGTTAGGATGTTGTTATTAAGAATGTCATGTTGCTACTCTACTTGCTTTTTATGCCATTGTTATAAAATGCCACGATGCCTTTAATGTACCGTTACTATGCTAGTACTTAGTATTGTCACATTCCTTATGTTATAACCTGTGCACCTGGGAATTTTGATATTTTGTATATGCTTTTGTATGTTGCATACTCATTGTTGCATTCTTGTTAAATATGCTCATGATGATGGAGAGTTAATAAAAATGAATTAATCATAACCAACTCCTCCGTCATCGATGGGATCGTTTCATAGTGCCACCAAATCGAACTTTTTAGTGCAGCCACATTTACCTTTATGGGAAGGCCTTAATACGAACTATTGTTGTGCCTCTCGCCGGTGCCTCCAACGAGGGAAGGTTATGGACACGTTCTACCCTGATCAGGTAGACGGACATAAGCCTTGTGTGCCCATAGTTGTTTTTGTTATGGTACCGGGTCCCCGTTTGGGACAGTTTGGCCACGACGGTGGTCGGTGTGTCTTCGGTAGACACGGGGCCACCTTGGACTAACCTAGTAGGGTAAGAGTCGGAGAGGCCGGGAGAGTGTCATGACAATAGTTCGGTTTTGTCGGAACGCCGTTGGTTTACCCAAATGGGATAACGAGGCCATGGGTTCCGTGGTGTGGGTATAGTGCGCTACCTCTGCAGAGTGTTTACAAAGTCTATCGATAGCACACAGTTCGTAGTAGGTCACACTATTGGGTCTCGATCGGAATGGAGGATAAACCAGATATAATAAAATTTGTTAATATGGTACTTGAATGAAATGATCGTGTGAAGTCAAGACTAAGTTGTAATCGCGAGATGAGTTCTCAGTGAATATTGGAGACCAAGTGTTAGTTGTGATTGCGATCACCGAAAAGGTCGCGGTTATGTGGTAAGATAAATCGTTGGTATTATAGTCCGATGAAATCGGTGTACAACTTGATTATTTTTGCATGACTTGTAGTTTGCATTTTTAAGAAGCCATGGTAGTACTAGATTTTTGTAATATGTTATGTCTGCATTTGTTTATGTATGAACAATAGTTTATTTTGTTAGCTTAGTCTCATGATGCCATGCCATGCTCCGTTCTATTCATTAAGTTATGCCATGAGTAAGATACTTTATTATGCTGCTATCACCATATTGAAATTAAATGGATATGTCATGATAGTCAGTCTCATTTATCTTAATTGCATTCCATGTTTTGATATGAGGTAGTTTGTTGCATGTGCTTAGTTCTTGCCTTGTCTTCTGCCTGTTTGGATGATATGTATTTGGTTGTCTTGCAAGTACATTCAATGTACTGACCTGGCGTGTCATGCCAGTTTTGTAGGTCACTCTTGTTTGGATCGTTTGCTCCGTCGCGCTAGGCCGTAATCTTGCTAGTCCTGTGAGTTGTGGAGCCCAGCCAGAGTTGCTATGCCACCAAACCAAGGCTTCCGCCGTCAATTCAATTGACTTTCACTGCCATGTAAATAGCCTTAGGGCTATGCCAGATAATCATATTCATCAATGATCTAATCATATACCTTGATATGTGATGAATATTATTGTACCTGGAATGCTGTATCATGTACCTGTCGTGCGTCAGGTGTATTCCTGGGCTGACGTGCGAAGGCCCCCCGTTCCATGTGGATCGGGGTGCCAGAAACACCATAGCCTCACCGATGAGTGGTGAGTAGTTTACCATAGACCTTCGGGTCCATAGTTGTGAGTTGCTTTTTCTCTCTTTTCGGATCTCAATACAAAGTTCTCCTCGATCTATTCGATGTAATCTTTTTGCGGTGTGTTTGTCAAGATCCGATGAATTGTGGGTTTATGATCAAGATTATATGAATAATATTTGATTATTTTCTGAAATCTTTTCTGTATGATTATAATATCCTTGCAAGTCTCTTCGAATTATTGGTTTGGTTTGGCCTACTAGATCTATAGTTATTGCAATGGGAGATGTCGTGGAATTAGCACGGCAGATGTCCGGTTTAGCGGACTTAGGTGTGAGGCCATCGTACGTGTTAGCTTGAAGGGGTTAAAGCGGACGAAGGACACATGGAGTTTATACTAGTTCGGCCCCTTCGATGAAGGTAAAAGCCTACGTCTAGTTTGGTGTCGTATTGCTTGGGCGTCGATGACCAGGGAGCGAATTCGCTTGCATGTGTCTCGAGCCGTTGTTTCTTATCCTTGAACCGTCGTCGGGTCGTCCCTTTATATAGGAGGTGACGCCCGGTCCGGTTTACAGAGTCCCGAGGCCGGCTCATAGACGTGTCCGCCTCGCTCTCTACTCTTTCTATCTTACCTCCCAAGTTACATGGTACGACGGTTTACATACCGTGGGCTTTGTACATGGGCCCTAAACCTCTATGGGCTATGACCTCTTTGTTACATATTCTACTGGGCTTGTAATGATACAACCTTGTCAGTGTAATCCGGACCCTCCTGGCCGGTTTATACCTGCTAGTAATATCCGTGGCATTAGGCCCCAGATTGATTTGAACTTCTTCATATCAGTCTTCCAGGTCTTGTACAAGTTTCCTTTCTGTGATTTGTTTGCTTCATAAACTGTCCATTACGTCATCTCCTGGAATCGCGTCAATCCGTCGTGACATCATCTCCGCATTTAATGCCTGCATCTGTTTGTTACCTTTCTTTATTGCCGCACCAAAAATCGAGGCGACAGCTCCATTTTTATCCGATTTCTAGCCACCTCGATTCCCGTGCTTACCATTTTTATCTCTTCGGCTTATAAAAACAGCCGAGGACTACCTCTTTTCCCCTTCTGCTTTCTTCTTCCTCCGTCTCCAGCGCTCGAAGCTCCGCCACCATTCTTCGAGCTCGCCGTCGTCCTCGAGCCCGGCCGCTGCATCGACCTGAACGCCTCCAGAGAACTTCGCCGCCGTCCTCTATTTCCTCAGGTACTCTATCTTCTTCCCCGTAGATCTTATTCTAGGGTTTCTTCTGTAGCTCGCCACGAACCTTCGTTTCCTTGTAGTTCATCTCCGTAGGTCAGTCTTGGCTGTAGATTTAAACTTGTTTAGGCTCGATCCTCGCCCGTGCACTTCTGTTCCATCGTTATATCCTTAGTCCTTCTAGCTCTGCTAGTTTAGATTGGATCTGTAGAGAACCTCCGCGGCCTTCCCTGAATATAACTTGTATTATTCCGTGTTTTTCTTGCGCCTTAGATCCATATTTACCTCAGCTTCATGTGGAAACTGTTTTTCACACTTTAAATCTGTAACTTATCTCACCGGTTTAGCCATAACTTGCACTTCATATGCTTTCCTTGACGGCTTAGATGTAAGTCTGTATCCCATAATTGACGGTTTAGCTTCTTCTTTTTCTATCATCGTGAATCGGTAGCTGTCTCACTCATATCTGCTTCCGGATTAGTAATACCATTAGTCCCTTGTTTAAATCGACAATTAGGCCCATAACTTCATAGAATGCACCGACTTGTACTTCGCAGTTGGTAAACCGGATCTTGCACTGTATTTTTCAGCACTTCCTCATCAAAAACGATGGCCAAGCAATTTGTCGCTTGCAATTGGGTTCCTTCCCGGATCACGGAAAATGACTTAGTTGAAGCGGCCTCAATTCGCATTCTGGGCCCTAAGGAAACTCTGCACTGGCGGGCCCCTGAAAAGGAATGCCCTCCCGAGCCTAAGGAGGGGGAAGTTGTAGTTTTTTATGATCATCTGGCCCGGGGTTTGAGTCCTCCCGGTTCAAAATTCTTCCGGGATGTGTTAGCTGCTTTTCAACTCCACCCACAAGATGTAGGCCCGAATTCTATGTCGAACATCTGTAATTTTCAAGTTTTCCCAGAAGCGTATCTTCAAGAGGAACCATCAGTGGATCTGTTCCGGGACTTCTTTCATCTGAACCAGCGGACGAAATTTACTGATGGGCCGCATCAGGAGCTGGGTGGTGTCAGCATCCAAAAAAGAAAGGATGTGAGTTTTCCCCACGCCGCTCTTCACAGCCACCCAAAAGACTAGAACCAGACATGGTTTTATTGTAGGGACACTTCTCCTGAAGGAGAAAATCCGCTGCCGAGTTACCGCGCCTATCGCCTGGCGACAACCCATCCTTTGCCAGAGCGTTTAAGCGCCCAAGACCAGGCCTGATTTGCCCCTCAACTTTCCAACCTCAGGGCCTTCGTGGCAAACGGTTTAACCGGCGTTGACTTCGTCCGCTACTGGCTCTGTTGGAGCATTCTTCCACTAAGCTGGCGCTCGAGCCTGATGTGCGAATATACCGGCAAGCCAGAAGACCCTCAGCGCCATACCAAAATAGTGCTTCCTGACAATGAAGTAACTGAATCCGCTAAGAAAATGCTGAACATCCCTCTGGAGGAGTGCAGCCGGACCAGTTTAGCTCCGTTCTGCGCAACCAATGAACCGCCAGCGGTAAGTCTCTTCCGACCCTTTCCTGTTTGTCTTAACCCGTTCATATCAGTTGTCTTCAACTCGTTACTATCCCTTCGCACAGGCCAACGATCCTTTCTGGAAAAGGAAATCTCAAGATAAACCGGCCAAGCAATCACGCAAGAAAACTTACGCTGTTAAGAAGAAAAAGGCTGTTGCCGCTTCCGGTTCACACCCTGAGGAGGATGATCCGGACTCTGAGGTGCCAATTAACCCTTATGTCTTTTGATCTATCCTTGTATAAATTTATGTTAATAATGCCTTTCCACACGACCTGGCGGAGGGAAGTAAAGCGGAGGGAGTTGAGGTAATTTCTCTCTCTTCTGATTCAGAACCGTTGCCACCTAAAATCTATCGGGTGTCCCAAAAATATCCATTTTCTCACCCTTATGCCCAATTGGATCCCAACTTTCTTTTGAAGAAATAGCAGCACAAAGCTCGCAGGTTGAATCGTCAGAATACCCCTTACGCCGGCTCGCAGGCGCCGCTCCGAGGTTTTACTCACTCCAACTCTCCTTCATCGAAAAGCAGGCCTTATGCGTAAACCACTTAAACCGTCTGATCCCAACTATCAGGAGGCTCCTCTGTCGTCTTCCGACGAGTCGACCGCTACGCAGGTCCCAGTGTCGAAAACCGTTCCTGGGTAAGTCCTTCCTTCAAACATCCGGTTTATCTTCCTGTGTTAACTTTGTGATTCTTACGACTACTCTGATCCTTTATCAGAATGCCCAAGCCTAGTAAAAAGGAAAAAGCAAATAAATCGGCTGCGGAGACCACTCCTGCTGAACCGGCCGAGGACCCTGAAGCGACTATCCCTCCAGAAGACAACCTTGAAGTTTAGCTTGATGATCCCACTCCTATGGATCGTGACAATGTTGCCGCTCCAGGAAGTGATGACATGGAGAATGCGGCTGAACCGGCAAGCCCTATCCGGGTTAGCCCTCATCGGACTAGCCCGGCTCCTATTAGTCCGGTGCCCACTGCTGTCCCTCTCCAGCCAACTGCTGCCTCAACTACTGCCACACGCTGAACATCATTGATGCAAGCCGGCTTAGCCAAGGATGTGATCGCCTTGATCTTCTCCGGATTAGCTTCAATTCCTTTGTTTGATACTAAGAATCCAAGGAGTTTGCCTGCTGGGACACCAAACACACACTTCTCCGGATTGAGCATCATCTTCTAAGCACGGAGGTTGAAAAAGGTTTCTTTTAAGTCCTCTATCAGTGTCTCCTCCTTCCTAGATTTTACCACAATGTCATCAACATAGGCATGGACATTTCTTCCAATCTGTCCTTTGAAGCAGTTCTGCACACAACGCTGATATGTTGCTTGGGCACTCTTGAGCCCAAAGGGCATGGATACATAACAGAAGGCTCCAAAGGGAGTTATGAAAGCTGTCTTTTCCTGATCCTTAACTGCCATCTTGATCTGATGATAACCTGAATACGCATCCAAAAAGCTTAGACGTTCACATCCCGCCGTAGCATCGATAATCTGATCAATACGGGGGAGAGCGAAGGGATCAGTTGGGCAAGCTTTGTTCAAGTCTGTGTAGTCAACACACATCCTCCAAGTTCCATTTTTCTTGAGCACCAGCACCGGATTAGCCAACCACTCTGGATGAAACACTTCAACTATGAAACCTGCGGCCAAGAGCCTAGCCACTTCTTCACCTATAGCCTTGCGCCTCTCCTCGTTGAAGCGGCGCAAATACTGCTTGACCGGTTTGAACTTTGGATCAATATTAAGACTGTGCTCAGCGAGTTCCCTCGGTATACCTGGCATGTCAGAAGGTTTCCATGCAAAGATATCCCGGTTCTCACGGATGAACTCGATGAGCGCGCTTTCCTATTTGGGGTCTAGGTTAGCGCTGATAGTGAACTGCTTGGACGAATCTCCCGGAACAAAGTCAACTTGCTTGGTTTCCTCTGCCGATTTAAACTTTAATGCCGGATCATGCTCTATAGTTGGCTTCTTCAATGGGGACATATCTGCTGGATCAACATTGTCTTTATAAAACTTAAGCTCCTCCGTAGCACAAACTGCCTCAGCGTATGCTGCGTCTCCTTCCTCACATTCCAATGCGATCTTGCGGCTCCCGTGAACCATGATGGTTCCCTTATGACCCGGCATCTTAAGCTGCAGATAAACATAACATGGTCTAGCCATGAACTTGGCGTAAACCGGTCTCCCAATTAGAGCGTGATATGGGCTCCTAATCTTTACAACCTCAAAGGTCACCGTCTCCGATCTAGAGTCCTGCTCATCCCCAAAGGTAACTTCCAGATCGATCTTCCCAACTGGTTAAGCCGACTTACCTAACACCACTCCGTGGAACACTGTGTTGGACTGCCGGAGCTTCTTATCTGTCAACCCATACGTCGGAAAGTCTCATAGTATAGGATGTTGATGCTGCTGCCTCCATCCATAAGTACCTTTGTGAACTTGTAACCACCCACCTGTGGTGCCACCACTAAGGTCAACTGGCCCGGATTATCAACCCGTGGCGGGTGATCCTCTCTGCTCCACACAATGGGTTGCTCAGACCAACGTAAAAAACATGGTATCGCCGGTTCCACCGCGTGTACGACCCGCTTCAGAACCTTTTGATCTCATTTGCACAAACTTGTGGTGAAAACATGATACTGCCCACTGCTTAGTTCTTTCGGATTATTCTGATATCCGGATTGCTGCTGCTGCTGATTTCCTTGGTTGTTGTAACCACCCTGACCATTCTGCTGGTTATGCTGATGCTGATTGTTGCCGTTGTGGTTATTGTTACCACCATGATATCCTGATCCGGATCCGCTACCCTGGTAACCCGGACCCTGAAAATCGGAACCTGATCCGCCGCCGGGGGGCCCGTGGTTATACTTGGCCTGTTTTATAACCTCCTGCATGATACGACAGTCTTTCCAGAGATGTGTAGCCGGGTTTTCCTCTGTACCGTGTCTTGGGTAAGGCACATTCAGTTGTTGATCTAGATTGAAGGGTGGCCTCCCGTTGCGCGGGGGCGGTCTACCCTTGCGGCGCTGCCCGTTGTCCTGAACATTAGTATTGGCCACAAAGTCTGAGCCGCCCTCCGCTTTTCACTTGCCATTATAACCTGTACCTGCCGGATTGGCTTGCGTCGGTTTACCATTTTTGCTCGCCTTCCCGGATTTATCTCCGTCTGCATCTGGGTACTTGGTATTATCAGAGTCCCCATACTTCACCAAAGCGCCCATGAGCGTTCCCATGTCGTTGCAATCGCGCTTGAGCCGTCCCAGCTTTAGCCTCAGAGGCTCGAACCGGCAATTGTTCTCCAAGGTCACTATTGCCGTACTAGGGTTGATGCTATTGGAGGAGTGAAGGATTTCTGATACTCGTCGTACCCTACTGCTTATGGTCTCTTGCTCTCCTTGAACACATGCTGCTAAGTCCACCACAGACATCAGCTGTTTGCACGTGTCTTTGAAATTACTGATAAACCGGCGACGCAACTCACCCCATGATCCGATGGAGTTGGGCGGTAGACCCTTTAACCATGTCTGGGCTGTGCCCTCCAGCATCATTGTGATGTATTTGGCGCACGCAGCTTCGTCCACATCAAGCATCTCCATAGCCATCTCATAACTTTCAACCCATGCCTCTGGAGCCAGATCCGCCGTGTAGTTGGGTACCTTGCGCGGGCCTTTGAAGTCTTTGGGTAATTTCACGCTTCGTAAAGCGGGGATGAGACACTGTACCCCAAAGGAACTGGCCATGACTCCCGTTTCTGCGGTGGTGGGGTGAACCGGCGTCGCTTGACGGGTGTCCTCGCGGGCAGTATGTCTAGCCTGGGTTACCGCCTCTTGGGCGTGTGCTCCTGCCCCTGCCGGATTATCCTGCCTGTGACGATGCCGTCTCCGCTCGCTGCTAGATATAGCCGGTTCATCCTAGTGCCTTGTGTAACTCTGGCTCGGGCGGGGGGTTGAATGAATCCTCTCCCGGCTATAAGAATACGCCTGCTGCTGTGTCAACGCCGTGTCCAGCAACTCCTTAGCCCGTCGTGCCTTCATTGCTATGGGGATGTCCCCTCAATGGGTAAAGCGGCCAGTCGTGAAGCGGCGGCGACAATGTTGTCCAACGGGTTAGAATAATGGCCGGGAGGGGTGGGGACGTTTGGCGTTGGCACAACTTGGTGGTTCCGCTCTGTGGCTGGCAGCTGAACCGACGCGCCAGTCCCCGGAGCTCCTCCCCGGTTTACCTCTGGGCGGTTACTGGCTCCCGCTCTTGGTGTGCCAAAGAGATTCCTCGCCTCATAAACCGGCGGTAGACGAGTTTTTTGCCATCTGTACATTACCTCCTGGGGAGCGTTCTAATCCAGCCTAAGCCAAAAGGCTAGGGAATCTAGCTCCGCCTATCTTGTAGGCATCCTGGCTTTCTCCGCATCCAGATCCAGTTTAGCTTGCTCAATCCGGCTCTTCAGCTGAACGATCTCCGCATCATGCTGCACCTTGTCAGCAGGGGCTACTTCTGCTGTTGCGAGCGCCGTCAAAGTGCCGACCAAGGTGGATAGGACGTCGAAGGGCGACGGGGTTTGGTTGCTTGCCCCGGTTCCCGCTGCCTCGGCGGTGAACGCCCCGGTCATCGAGGGCTGCTGCGTAGATTGTGATCCGGCCATGAAAATAGCAACCCTACTCGGCGGATCAAAGGGGCCCGGAATACTATCACCATCGGACACACCCTCTGACCGGCCGTCCTGCAATAGATACAAAGATTCAGTCTCTCCGGATGAAGATTCATCGTCGGAATAAACAACTGTCTTGCCACCAGAATCTGATCCGTCCTCGGCTTGTACTCCATGCACTGCTTCAACGAAAACACGCTTCATGACAGGCTGAATCTGGGCTGATCCCGCACGCTGAGCCGGCTCGACGATGTTGGGGAAGATGTCCGACTTAGGTTCCGGTTCACCGATCTTGCCGATGAAGACGTGGATGCCGCCGAAGCGGACCCGGTACCCGTATTCGATTGAATCGGCCTCGGGGCCCTTGCCTGCATCGTCGATGTAGATCCGGCCGCGACGTCTCTTAGTCATCCGGCCCACTGCGTAACCCTTGTGCCCTTCAAATCTGCCCTTCAAGAACTCGAAACCATCATGCGATAGCCCCACGGTGGGCGCCAACTGTCGTGGAATTAGCACGGCAGATGTCCGGTTTAGCGGACTTAGGTGTGAGGCCATCGTACGTGTTAGCTTGAAGGGGTTGAAGCGGACGAACGACACAGGGAGTTTATACTAGTTCGGCCCCTTCGATGAAGGTAAAAGCCTACGTTTAGTTTGGTGTGGTATTGCTTGGGCGTCGATGACCAGGGAGCGAATTCGCTTACCTGTGTCTCGAGCTGTTGTTTCTTGTCCTTGAACCGTCGCCGGGTCGTCCTTTATATAGGAGGCGACGCCCGGTCTGGTTTACAGAGTCCCGAGGCCGGCTCATAAACGTGTCCGCCTCGGTCTCTACTCTTTCTATCTTACCTCCCAAGTTACATGGTACGACGGTTTACATACCGTGGGCTTTGTACATGGGCCCTAAACCTCTATGGGCTATGACCTCTTTGTTACATATTCTACTGGGCTTGTAATAATACAACCTTGTCAGTGTAATCCGGACCCGCTGGCCGGTTTATACCTGCTAGTAATATCCCTAACAGGAGAAGTGCTTGGCTTTGGGTTCAATCTTGCGGTGTCCTTTCCCAGTGACATCAGGGGCAGCAAGGCACATATTGTATTGTTGCCATCGTGGATAAAAAGATGGGGTTTATATCATATTGCTTGAGTTTATCCCTCTACATCATGTCATCTTGCTTAAAGTATTACTCTGTTCTTATGAGCTTAATACTCTAGATGCATGCTGGATAGCGGTCAATGTGTGGAGTAATAGTAGTAGATGCAGAATCGTTTCGGTCTACTTGTCACAGACGTGATTTTTACGTCTCCAGCGTATCTACTTTTCCAAACACTTTTGCCCTTGTTTTGGACTCTAACTTGCATGATTTGAATGGAACTAACCCGGACTGACGTTGTTTTCAGCAGAATTGCCATGGTGTTGTTTTTGTGCAGAAATAAAAAAGTTCTCGAAATGACCTGAAAATCCACGGAGAATTATTTTGGAATATATAAAAAATATCTGCGGAAAGATCCAGACCAAGGGGCCCACACCCTGTCCACGAGGGTGGGGGGGGGCCCTCCCCCTCGGCGCGCCCCCTGCCTCGTGGGCTCCCTGATGCTGCACCGATGTATCTCCGGACCCCATATATTCACTTTCGGGGAGAAAAAAAATCAAGGAGGAAGATGTATCACGTTTTTATGATACGGAGCCGCCGCCAATCCCTAATCTCTATCGGGAGGGCTGATCTGGAGTCCGTTCGGGGCTCCAGAGAGTGGAGATCGTAGCCATCGTCATCATCAACCTTCCGCCATCACCAATTCCATGATGCTAACCGCCGTGCGTGAGTAATTCCATCGTAGGCTGGCTGGACGGTTATGGGTTGGATCAGATTTACCATGTAATCGAGTTAGTTTTGTTAGGGTTTGATCCCTAGTATCCACTATGTTCTGAGATTGATGTTGCTATGACTTTGCTATGCTTAATGCTTGTCACTAGGGCACGAGTGCCATGATTTCAGATCTGAACCTATTATGTTTTCATGAATATACATGTGTTCTTGATCCTATCTTGCAAGTCTATAGTCACCTACTATGTGTTATGATCCGGCAACCCCGAAGTGACAATAATCGGGACCACTCCCGGTGATGACCGTAGTTTGAGGTGTTCGTGTATTCACTATGTGTTATTGCTTTGGTCCGGTACTCTATCAAAAGGAGGCCTTAATATCCCTTAGTTTCCAATAGGACCCCGCTGCCACGGGAGGGTAGGACAAAAGATGTCATGCAAGTTCTTTTCCATAAGCACGTATGACTATATTCGAAATACATGCCTACATTACATTGATGAACTGGAGCTAGTTCTGTGTCACCCTAGGTTATAACTTTTACAAGATGAATTGCTTCCGACATAATTCCCCATCACCGATCCAATGCCTACGAGATTTTCACATATTGCTTGTTGCTTATTTACTTTTCCGCTGCTATTGTTACAAAAACTACAAAAACACTACCGTTACTTTTATTGCTGTTACCGCTATCTCCATATTACTTTGCTACTAAACTACCTTGCTGCAGATACTAAGTTTCTAGGTGCGGTTGAATTGACAACTCAACTTCTAATACTTAAGAGTATTCTTTGGCTCCCCTTGTGTCGAATCAACAAATTTGGGTTGAATACTTTACCCTCGAAAACTGTTGCGATCCCCTACACTTGTGGGTTATCTAGACTATTTTCTAGCGCCATTGTCGGGGAGCATAACTCTATTCTTTAAGTCACTTGGGATTTATATCTGTTGATCACTACGAAGAACTTGAATGACTCAAAAACCAAGATCTTACCCTCAACTACAAGGGGAGGTAAGGAACTGCCATCTAGCTCCACACTTGATTCACCATCTGTTATGGGTAAATTTGCGACACCTACTCCTGCTATTGAATCTGATATGTGGTATGTTCTTGATGATGCCACTTATGCTATGTATGATGAAACTACTTCTATGCTGGAAAATACTGTGCCACTAGGTGAATTTCTAGATGAACAAATTGGTAGGGTTAGGGAGAATGCAAATATTGAAATTGATAATATTTATGAAAGTGATGATGAAGCTTCTCCCCCTAGATATGAATTGCATGTTGTTCCTGAGGGTTATGTTATGGATGAAGAAACTGCTAGAGACTTTCTTGCTTGCAACGATAGATATGATCTTAAGAAATTATTAGCTAAGCTGAAAGAAAAGTCCTTGAATGCTAGAATGAAACATGACCCTGCTTTCGCTACTTCACGTATCTTTGTTACTGATAAGGATTATGAATTCTCTGTTGATCCTGAGTTAATTACTTTGGTTGAATCTGATCCTTTCCATGGATATGAATCCGAAACTGTTGTGGCACATCTTACTAAGTTGAATGATATAGCCACCCTGTTTACCAGCGATGAAAATATTCGTTATTACTATATCCTTAAATTATTTCCTTTCTCCTTAAAGGGTGATGCTAAGACTTGGTTTAATTCTCTTGATCCTGGTTGTGTGTGTAGTCCCCAGGATATGATGTATTACTTCTCTGCTAAATATTTTCCCGCTCATAAGAAACAAGCTAACTTACGGGAAATATATAACTTTGTGCAAATTGAAGAAGAGAGTCTCCCACAAGCTTGGGGGAGGCTTCTCCAATTACTTAATGCTTTGCCTGATCATCCTCTTGAGAGGAACGATATACTTGATGTCTTTTATAATGGACTAACTGATGCTTCCAGAGACCACCTGGATAGTTGTGCTGGTTGTGTTTTCAGGGAAAGAACAGTTGATCAAGCTGAATTACTATTGAATAATATGCTGGCCAATGAAAATAATTGGACACTTCCTGAACCAGCCCCTGAGCCAACTCTGAAGAAAAGGGGTGTTCTATTTCTCAGTCCTGATACGCAAGAGGCAAAGAAATCTATGAAAGAAAATGTATTAAAGCTGAAGATGTTAAGAATTTACCACATATTGAAGAAATACATGGTCTTGATAACCTGACATAGGTAGTAAAGGTAAATTCTCTTTATAGATTTGATGAAGGTGATATTCCTCGTTATAAGTCTGCTAGCCAATGCTTAGATGAGTTTGACAATTTCATTGTGAAACAAGAAAACTTCAATGCTTATGTTGGTAGACAATTGCAACATAGTGCTTATATGATTGAAAGCTTGAGTGATTATCTGTCTAGAGTTAAAGGTGAATTGAAACTCATTAGTAAACATGCTTCCATGGTTACCACTCAAGTAGAACATGTATTTAAGGCTCAGAATGATTTGCTCAATGAATTAAATAGTAAGAATAATGACTATGCTATTAGATTTGCAACTAGAGGTGGTAAGATGACTCAGGAACCTCTGTATCCCGAGGGCCACCCTAAGAGAATTGAGCAAGATTCTCAGGGAGCTAATTTAGATGCACCTAGTCCTTCTAAGAAGAAGAAAAAAAAATGATAGAACTTTGCATGCTTCTAGCGAACCTGTAGCCGACACACCTGAGAATCCCAATGATATATCTGTTTCTGATGCTGAGACACAATCTGGTAATGAACATGAACCTAGTGATAATATCAATGATGATGCTCAACCTAGCAATGATAATGATGTAGAGACTGAACCTGCTGTTGATCTTGATAACCCACAATCAAAGAATCAACATTATGATTAGAGAGACTTTGTTGCTAGGAGGCACAGTAGGGAAAGAGAACCATGGGTTCAGAAACCCATGACTTTTCCTCCAAAACCATCCAAGAAAAAGGATGATGAGGATTTTGAGCGCTTTGCGGAAATGATTAGACCTATCTTTTTGCGTATGCGTTTGATTGATGTGCTTATTACAAATCCTTATGCTAAGTATATGAAAGATATTATTACCAATAAAAGAAAGATACCTGAAGTAGAAATTTCCACCATGCTTGCCAATTACACTTTTAAAGGTGGAATACCTAAGAAACTAGGAGATCCAGGAGTACCTACTATACCTTGCTCCATTAAAGGATACTATGTTAAAACTGCTTTATGTGATCTTGGAGCCGGTGTTAGTGTTATGCCTCTCTCTTTATATCGTAGACTTCACTTGAGTAAGTTGACACCTACTGAAATATCTTTGCAAATGGCTGATAAATCAACTCCTATACCAGTCGGTATTTGTGAGGATGTGCCTGTTGTGGTTGCAAATGTTACTATTCTAACGGACTTTGTTATACTTGATATTCCCGAGGACGATAGTATGTCTATTATTCTTGGTAGACCATTTTTGAATACTGCAGGGGCTGTTATTGATTGCAACAAAGGCAATGTCACTTTTCATGTCAATGGTAATGAGCATACGGTCCACTTTCCGAGGAAACAACCTCAGGTCCATAGTATCAATTCTATTGGAAAAATTTCAACTATCACTATTGGAGGTTTTAAATTTCCTCTTCCTACTATCAAGAAGACATATGACATTCTTATTGTTGGGGACATACATATCCCCATTGAGGTAACCTAGTGTTATTTGAAAATTTTCTGGTTTCATGTTATTCGGGATGAGTTTATTAACAAGACCTGATCAACCTTGTTAATGGATTCCTTTTGATGAGCATGAGATAGGTGAATCTAGATAGCACGACCTTCTGTATCCCCCTTTTACTTTCTGTTAATTAGGATAGATAAGGCAAAAATATTATTTTCTGTCTGTTTCCAGACTTATTCGTGCAATAAAAAAAATACCCCGAAAATAAAAGTCCTCCAAATGCCCTGAAAATTTAATATGCTTTTTTCTGGAATATTTGAGAATATATGGCGCAGAAAACACAGAGAGGGGAGCCATCACCTGGCCACGAGGGTCCAAGGCGCGCCAACCCTCACAGGGCGTGACCCCCTGCCTCGTGGGCCCCACGTGCCCCCCTCCACTTATTCCTGCACCCATACTCTTCTTCTTCCTCGCAAAAAAATACCAACCAGCTCAAGCACGAGTTCTAGCTCATCTTACTGACATTTTTGATCTCCTTGCTCAAAGCACCATTCACCAAACTGTTTGGTGAGATTGTTCCTTGGTATGTGACTCCTCCATTGGTCCAATTAGTTTTTTGTCTAGTGCTTTATTTATTGCAATTTTTTGCTGCTGTGGTGACCTTGTTCTTGAGCTTGCATGTCAAATTTCTTTGGTCCCAAGTAGTTCTAATCCATGATATACTCCCTAGGCACTTGTAGGAGTTGTTGCTATCAATCTTGTTGAGTTTGGTTAACTTTTATTTTGAGTTACTTAAATTACAGAAATTTTCAGAGGAGGAAAATGATAAAGAGATTGTTGAGGGGTTCCTCCAGTAAAAGTTCAGAGGAGAAGAAGAAGGAAGAAAATAAGAAGCCCAAATATAATCTTCCTCGCATGGAAGAAGTTCGGCCGTGTGAATGGCCTTGTAATGAGTTGATGAGAGCCGCCGGGATGTACGAAGACTTTTATTGGTTGGCAAATAATGCAGGCCTCACCGACTTCCTCCACGACCAGCATGTACAGTATCTCTTACTCACTAACATTTTCACGCAAAATTTTCATTTTCATGCTAAGAAAACACCACCTACGGTGGAGTTTCGTTTATATGATGAGGTTAAGGAAATATCATTCTTTGAGTTTTGTGAAATATGCAAGATACACTTAGAAGGTAGACTTGATGAACCACGTCGTGAAGACGTTGAAGGGTTTATTGACATGATAGCTATAGGGGAAACTAGACAAGTCTCAAGGGCAAGAATTACTAGTATACATTTCCCTGTTCTACGCTACTTTGCTTTATTTGCTAGTAGATGTTTAATTGGTCGCGGGAACAGTGGAAATCTTAGTGCCCCTAATATTGTCATTTTACGCCATGCTTTGTTTCAAGACACAACTTTTAGCTTGGGTGCCGTCGTTGCTAAACGACTGAGTTTGAACCGCTCAAAGGGGCCTGTCTTTGGAGGCATCTTTGCTTCTCGCCTTGCTGAACATTTTAGAATACCTATTAGGCATCATGAGAAGGAAGAAACATTGCTTGCCCCTGTTTATCTAGATTACAGGAGCATGATAGCACATGATTTTATTGTTAAAGATAATGATAGGTTGCTTAATTATAAATTAAGGTTTGATGAAAAATATTGTGAGATCGTTACCTTGCCTGCACCATCTCTGTTTGATCTGTCTACATGCATATATCTTGTTGCGTCAGATGCTTTCTACAAGCACCAGAGCCAGGCACGAGCTTCAGAGCCTGAGCCGGAGCCACCAGTCGATCCGTATCGTCAGTCTGTTTATGGGTGGGATCTGGATGAGCTTGCTAACCAGTGGCACCCAGAGGACACATCTCAGTACACTGGAGGGAGTAGCTTCGATCCGTGGCCATAGACCAACTTAGGCCAAAAGCCTAAGCTTGGGGGAGTACGTGTTTCTCACCGACATTACATTCATGCTCACACACTTATTCTAGTTGTCGGTGCTCACATTCTTTCATTGTACCATCCATGTTAGTTTCAATTCTTTTTCTTAGTCTTTTTCTCGTGTGCTAGAAAAAACCTTAAGAAAAATAAAAAATATATTAGTTTTAGCTTCTAGCTAGTATACTTTCCTTGTAGTAGTAATTAAAAGAAAACCCAAAAAGATTTCCCGTTCTTCTTTTGCTTGTTGGGAGCTTTCCCGTGTAAATAGATTCTTTTCTTTTCTTTGGGAGTTAAGAGTAGAAGACCATGATTAAAATGCTTAGTGGCTCTCATATGCTTTATTGTTGGTTTAACCTTGAGCCATATTACCTTGTCTTCTCTCTTGTATTAAATGCTTGCAGATTCCATCTTAGTCCAATGCACATACACTATTATTATTATCCACTCCGTTCGGTCATGCGAGTGAAAGGCAATAAGGATGATATATGATGAACTAATTGAGATGAGAAAAGCTGGTATGAACTCGACCTCTCTTGTTTTTGTAAATATGATAGTTCATCGTTCCTGATTCAGCTTGTTATGAATGAAACATGATTGCAATGACAATTAGAGATCATAGCTGCTTATGCCATGCTTAATTAGCTAAGAGTTTATAATGGTCTATCTTGTGTGGCAACATGATATTAAAATGGTTTTGAGGTGGTATGATGGGGTGGTATCCTCCTTTGAACGATTCAAGTGGTCTGACTTGGCACATGTTCACGCATGTAGTTGAAACAAAATCAACATAGCCTCCACGATATTTATGTTCATGGTGATTTATATCCTACTCATGCTTGCATTCATTGTTGATTAATTTTAATGCATGTTCATGACCGTTGTCGCTCTCTAGCTGGTCGCTTCCCAGTCTCTTTCTAGCCTTCACCTGTACTAAGAGGGAATACTGCTTGTGCATCCACTTCCATAAATCCCAAAGTTATTCCAATGAGTCCACCATACCTTCCTATATGCGGTATTTACCTGCGGTTCCAAGTAAATTTGTATGTGCCAAACTCTAAACCTTCAAATGAAATTCTGTTTTGTATGCTCGAACAGCTCATGTATCATCTAGGGTTGTCTATATCTTCCATGCTAGGTGGGTTATTCTCATGATGAGTGGACTCCGCTCATCATTCATGAGAAAATGGCTGGTAACCGGGATGCCCAGTCCCATGCTCAAATAATAATAATTAAACAAAACTCCCCCAGAGATGTTGCTTGTTTGGACGGTACCCGTTGTTTCGGGCTAGCCGTGGAGTGTGCTTGTTGGTGGTTGGGGGAGTATAAACTTTACCATTCTGTTTGGGAACCACCTATAATGTGTGTAGCATGGAAGATATCGAGATTCTTGGTTGTTATGTTGACAATGAGAGTATACCGCTCAAAATGTATTCATCTCTATTTAAAAATCGAACTCTGGCACCTCTACAAATCCCTGCTTCCCTCTGTGAAGGGACTATCTATTTACTTTTATGCTGAGTCATCATCCTCTTATAAAAGAACACCAGTAGGAGAGCTCCTCTGTCATTTGCATGTATTACTATTAATTTGCATTGAGTATGATCATGACTGGATCTCTTTTACCATAAATTACAATGTCTAGTAAGTCCTTGATCTTTAAAGGAGCTCTGAATTTATGTTTTGCGGTCTCAGAAAGGGCTAGCGAGATACCATCTTGTTATATCATATCTGATTGTTTTGAGAAAGTGTTGTCATCCGAGGTTTATTATTATTGCTAGCTAGTTGATTATGCCATTGATTGAGTAGACATGAGACCTAAAAGTTATTGTGAATGTGGTTAGTTCATGATCTTTGCTGAAAACCTGAATGATGACTTACATATTTACAACAACAAGAGCCAACAGAGTTTGTCAAAGTTTTTCTTTATCACTTTCAGTTTATCAACTGAATTGCTTGAGGACAAGCAAAGGTTTAAGCTTGGGGGAGTTGATACGTCTCCAACATATCTACATTTCCAAACACTTTTGCCCTTGTTTTGGACTCTAACTTGCATGATTTGAATGGAACTAACCCAGACTGACGCTGTTTTCAGTAGAATTGCCATGGTGTTGTTTTTGTGAAGAAATAAAAAGTTATCGGAATGACCTGAAAATCCACGGAGAATTATTTTGGAAAATATAAAAAATATCTGCGGAAAGATCCAGACCAGGGGGCCCACACCCTGTCCACGAGGGTGGGGGGCGTGCCCCCTCGCCCTGGGCGCCCCCTGCCTCGTGGGCCCCCTGATGCTCCACCGACGTATCTCCGGACCCCATATATTCACTTTCAGGGAGAAAAAAAATCAAGGAGGAAGAATTATCGTGTTTTACGATACAGAGCCGCCGCCAAGCCCTAATCTCTCTCGGGAGGGCTGATCTGGAGTCCGTTCGGGGCTCCGAAGAGTGTAGATCGTCGCCATCGTCATCATCAACCTTCCTCCATCACCAATTCCATGATGGTCACCGCCGTGCGTGAGTAATTCCATTGTAGGCTTGCTGGACGGTGATGGGTTGGATGAGATTTACCATGTAATCGAGTTAGTTTTGTTAGGGTTTGATCCCTAGTATCCACTATGTTTTGAGATTGATGTTGCTATGAATTAGCTATGCTTAATGCTTGTCACTAGGGCCCGAGTGCCATGATTTCAGATCTGAACCAATTATCTTTTCGTGAATATACGTGTGTTCTTGATCCTATCTTGCTAGTCTATAGTCACCTACTATGTGTTATGATCCGGCAACCCCGAAGTGACAATAATCGGGACCACTCTCGGTGATAACCGTAGTTTGAGGAATTCATGTATTCACTATGTGTTAATGCTTTGGTCCAGTACTCTATTAAAAGGAGGCCTTAATATCCCTTAGTTTCCAATAGGACCCCGCTGCCACAGGAGGGTAGGAAAAAAAATGTCATGCAAGTTCTTTTCCATAAGCACGTATGACTATATTCGGAATACATGCCTACATTACATTGATGAACTGGAGCTAGTTCTGTGTCACCCTAGGTTATAACTTTTACAAGA
Organism: Secale cereale; assembly: GCA_902687465.1. NCBI lineage: Eukaryota > Viridiplantae > Streptophyta > Magnoliopsida > Poales > Poaceae > Secale > Secale cereale. The sequence continues at coordinate 60,398,193 of LR738715.1, forward strand.
TGAATTGCATCCGACATAATTCCCCATCACCGATCCAATGCCTACGAGCTTTTCTCATATTGCTTGTTTCTTATTTACTTTTCCGCTGCTAATGTTACAAAAATTACAAAAACACTACCGTTACTTTTATTGCTGTTACCACTATCTCCATATTACTTTGCTACTAAACTACCTTGCTGCAGATACTAAGGGGCTGTTTGGATTGTCACTATCTTTGCCATATGTTGCCTCATGATTTTTGCCACACTTGCCACACTTGCCTTACTTGAGTTGCTCAAATTGTTAGCCACACTTTGGCTTGCCTAAGGGAATCTTGCCACACTCTTTGTGTCTATGACATGTGGGGTTCACTGCTCATAAAAAATTCCTTGCCTCAAGTGTGGCTAGAACCAAACACCTATCTAACTTGGTCAAACTTGCCTAAGATTAGGCGTGGCAAAGTGTGGCAAGGTGTGCCTAGAAACCAAACAGCCCCTAAATTTCCAGGTGCGGTTGAATTTACAACTCAGCTTCTAATACTTAAGAGTATTCTTTGGCTCCCCTTATGTCGAATCAACAAATTTGGGTTGAATACTTTACCCTTGAAAACTGTTGCGATCCCCTACACTTCTGGTTTATCAGTGATGCCTATATATAATGATCATGCCTAGATATTCTCATAACTATGCGTTTTTCTATCAATTGCTCGAGAGTAATTTTTCACCCACCGTAGAATCCTGCTATCATGAGAGAAGCCACTCGTGAAACCTATGGCCCCCGGGTCTATTCTCAACATATTAATCTTCCATCTACTTTACTTTGCCTTATTTACTTTCTGTTCTTATACCAAAAATACCAAAAATACCGTACTATCCTATCTATCAGATCTCAATGTAAGTGACCGTAAAGGGATTGACAACCCCTTATTGCGTTGGCTGCGAAGTTCTTATTGGTTTGTGCAGGTGCGAGGGACTCGCGCGTGGTCTCCTACTGGATTGATACCTTGGTTCCCAAAAACTGAGGGAAATACTTACGCTACTGTGCTGCATCACCATTTCCTCTTCGAGGGAATACAACGCAAGCTCGAGAAGTAGCAAGAAGAATTTCTGGTGCCGTTTCCAGGGAGGCTTACGCAAAAGTCATATACCAAGTACCTATCACAAACCCTTATCCTTCGCACTACATTATTTGCCTCTCGTTTTCCTCTCCCCCACTTCACCCTTGCCGTTTTATTTGCCCTTCTTCTTCCGTGTGTTTACCATTCGCTCTGCCTTGCTGTCATGGCTAGCATGCCTATCATTATCAATACTCCCAAGAGTGAGGTTCTTAATTTTAAACAAAGGGAGGAGGAAAATCTAAAAGATGTCTGCTATAGAATTTGCAATGCTCAAAATAGATCCACTAGGAAGCTTCCACCTCCGTGCTTCTTGGCAATTTTAATGTTGGCATAACTCCGTGCAATAGATATATTCTTGACACCATTACCGAAGGGAATTTTTTGGGTAGCCATACTTTTGATTCTTATAATGCTATGACAGAATTGTTTGGCCCACCACCTCTTCTGGTTAATGGAACTGTTTTAACTTTGGAACATGTTATGCAAAGGCTTGAAATTATTGAAAACAAAGTTGCTACTGTAGAGTTGGTTGAGAGTTTGGATAAAAAGATCCACTACCGAATTACTCAGTATGGATCCAAGGTAGGAGTTATTCTGATTTTTTTTAAAGAAAAAGAACCTATAGTTAAAGAGAGAATAGATCAAGATTCCACTAGACTCGATAAACTTGAGGATATTATCACTAATGTAGGGTCTGATCTTTCTGCTGTGAAAATTACTTCGAATCTCTCTACCACTAAATTGGCCAAGTTTATGTATGTTCCTAAAATAAGGGTGAATCATCTAGTAAGGAAATTGCGGATCTCAAATCCATAAGTGTTCACACCAACTTTATCACTTTTGCAAGGGAACCTTTTGCTACAAATGAATTTCTTGATTTCTTGCCTAGAAGTTTGATTATCAATAGGAATAAAGAAGTTCCTAAGAATTATAATTGCTTAATCAAAGAGTTGCCTACCAAAGATGGCAATACCTAGATCTATTCTTGTATCGTGCCTAGCTAGGGGAGTTAAATGATAGCGCTTGTTGGGAGGCAACCCAATTTTATTTTATTTGTTTTTGCTTCTGTTTAGGAATAAATATTGCATCTAGCTTCTGTTTAGATGTGGTTTTGTGTTTTAATTAGTGTATGTGCCAAGTAGAACCTTTGGGAAGACTTGTGTGAAATTTATATAATCATGCTGTAAAAAACAGAAACTCTAGCGCTCACGAGATTGGCTGTAATTATTTACTGGAGAGTGCTATTTAGTTGATTCTTTTTGCAGATGATTAATAGAAAAATTCCTCACGTTTACCAATATATTTCAATTTTTGTGGAGTTACAGAAGTAGCTCGAAAGTTACAGATTACTACACACTATTCTGTTTTTGACAGATTCTATTTTTCATGTGTTGTTTGCTTATTTTGATGAATCTATGAGTAGTATCGGGGGTATGAATCATGGAGAAGTTGGAATACAGTAGGTTTAACACCAATATAAACGAAGAATGAGTTTGTTATAGTACCTTTGAGTGGTGGTTTGTTTTCTTATACTAACGGAGCTCACGAGATTTTTTGCTAAGTTTTGTCTTGTGAAGTTTTCAAGGTTTGAGTATGGCTTTGATGGACTATGGAACAAAGAGTGGAAAGAGCCTAAGATTGGGGATGCCCAAGGCACCCCAAGGTAAAATTCAAGGAAAACCAAAAGCCTCAGCTTGGGGATGCCCCTGGGAAGGCATCCCCTCTTTCGTCTTCCTCAATCGGTAACTATACTCGGGACTATATTTTTATTCACCACATGATATGTGTTTTGCTTGGAGCATCATGTATGATTTGAGTATTTTCTTTTTAGTTTGCCAAAATCATCCTTGCTGGACACACCTTTTGAGAGAGATAAATATGTTTTAGAATTTATTAGAATACTCTCTGTGCTTCACTTATATCTTTTGAGCTAGATAGTTTTGCTCTAGTGCTTCACTTATATCTTTTAGAGCACGGTGGTGGTTTTATTTTGTCGAAATTGTTGATCTCTCATGTTTCACTTATATCCTTTTGATAGTCTTTTAGAACAGCATGATAATGTTCTTTGGTTATGAAACTAGTCCTAAAATTATAGGCATCCAAGATGAGTATAGTAAGAACTTTCATACAAGTGCATTGAATACTATGAGAAATTTGATACTTGATGATTGTTTTGAGATATGAGGATGGTGATATTGGAGTCATGCTAGTAGAGTAGTTGTGAATTTGAGAAATACTTGTGTTAAGGTTTGCAAGTCCCGTAGCATGCACGTATGGTAACCGTTGTGTGACAAATTTGAAGCATGAGGTATTTCATTGAGTGTCATCCTTTGTGTGGAGGTCGGGATCGCGCGATGGTTAACTGCTACCAACCCTTCCCCTAGGAGCATGTGTGTAGTACTCTGTTTTGATGACTTGTTGATTTTTGCAATAAGTATGTGAGTGCTTTATGACTAATGTTGAGTCCATGGATTATACGCACTCTCACCCTTCCACCATTGCTAGCCTCTCTTGTACCGTGCAAATTTCGCCGATACCATACACCCACCGTATACTTTCCTCAAAACAGCCACCATACCTACCTATCATGGCATTTCCATAGCCATTCCGAGATATATTGCCATGCAACTTTCCACCGTTCCTTTTGTTATGACACGCTTCATCATTGTCATATTGCCATGCATGATCATGTAGTTGACAACGTATTTGTGGCTAGGCCACTATGCATAATTTTTCAAACATGTCACTCTTGATTCATTGCACATCTCGGTACACCGCCGAAGGCATTCATATAGAGTCATACTTTGTTCTAGTATCGAGTTGTAACATCGAGTTGTAAATCAATATAAGTGTGATGATCATCATTATTAGAGCATTGTCAAAAAGAAAAAAAAAGAGAAGGAAAGGCCAAAGAAAAAAGAAAGGCCCAAAAAAAGAAAAAAAAGAAAAAAAGAAAAAAAAAAGAAAAAAAAGGGACAATGCTACTATCTTTTTCCACACTTGTGCTTCAAAGTAGCACCATGATCTTCATGATAGAGAGTCTCTTGTTTAGTCACTTTCATATGCTAGTGGGAATTTTCATTATAGAACTTGGCTTGTATATTCCAACGATGGGCTTCCTCAAATGCCCTAGGTCTTCGTGACCAAGCAAGTTGGATGCACACCCACTTAGTTTCTTTTGTTGAGCTTTCATACATTTATAGCTCTAGTGCATCCGTTGCATGGCAATCCCTACTCACTCACATTGATATCCATTGATGGGCATCTCCATAGCCCATTGATACGCCTAGTTGATGTGAGACCTTCTTCCTCTCTTGTCTTCTCCACAACATGAACATTTTTCTAGAGTCAAATAAAATCGACAAAAATTTCAATAAATCAAACAGTGTTTCTGGTTTATTTAAAAATCAAAATAAAATATTTTAAAATACCAAAATTACTTCAAACTCATTTTTCTCCAATTTTCTATTATAGGGAATCATTTTACCCTATTTTGCATATATTTTATTTTTTGGAGAAAAATAATTTGAATAAAAACCAAATACCTCAAATTTGAAAATGAGTTTTAAAAAATACTTCAAAGGAACTTACAATTTGTTCCTTTCAAACTTCCAACTCATATTTCCTTATAATTGAAGAAGTCATTTTATCTTCTCTCATGAAAATCATTCAGTTGCATAAAGTTTCTGAATTTAAAATATTTTCCAAAATGGAATTCAAATCTTTTCAAAACCATTTTCATTTGTTTAAATGAAAGAAGTCATATCATATTCACTTTAGGGTTTTGTGATGAAATGAATTGAATTCACGGAGATCATAAATGCAAGCTGAAAGTTTTGGGAAAGTCATTTTATTCCCTCTCATTTAACTTTCAACAATTTCAAATTTCACTCAATTACATACAAGCAACCACACCACAATCAAACAAACAATCAAAACTATTTATTTAATATAACATTCCCAAATTTAGAATTTTGGGATGTTACAACCACCAACCGTCACCACGCCGGCGTGCTGTCGGAACTCATCTACTACTTCGCCCTGTCTTACTGGATCGAGAAGGCTATGACGTCATCGAGCTGAACGTGTGCTGAAGTTGATCAGGACGGATTGCGAAGGTGTACGACTACATCAATCGCGTTGATAAACGCTTCCGCTTAGCAATCTTCAAGGGTATGAAGATGCTCTCCCCCTCTCGTAGCTATGCATCTCCATGGGTAGATCTTGCATGTGCATATATTTTTTTGTCTTCCATGACAACATTTACTAACAGATTTTTCTCTTGAAGAGGAAAGGGTGATGCAGCAAAGTAGAGATAAGTATTTTCCTCAGCTAAGATCCAAGCTATCAATCCAGTAGGAGGCACAGACAAGTCCCCAATATATGCACCTGCACAAACTAACAAACACTTGCACATAACGCGAAAAAGGGTTTCTCAATCCCTTCACAGTCACTAGCAAGAGTGAGATCTAATAGAGATAGATTTAAAATATAATAAAATGGTAAATTAAAGTAAACACAAATCAATTGCAGCAAGGTATTTTTGGTTTTTTGGTTTTATAGATCTGAAAATATATGATAAAGAATAGACCGTGATAAATATATGCTAAAGGGGCCATATGTTTCAATAGAGGCTTCTCTCTAGAAGAAAGCGTATGGTGGGTAAACAAATTACTGTTGATCAATTGATAGAAAATTGAATAGTTATGACGTTATCTAAGGCAATGATCATGAATATAGGCATCACGTCTGTGACTAGTAGACCGAAACAATTCTGCATCTACTACTATTACTCCACGCATCGACAGACTCCTGCCTGCATCTAGTGTATTAAGTTCATAAGAACAGAGCAACATTTTAAGCAAGATGAGATGATGTAGAGGGATAAATTCAAGCAATATGATATAAAACCCATCTTGTTATCCTTAATGGCAACAATACAAATACGTGCCTCGCTACCCTTTCTATCAATGGGTGAGGAAACCACAAGATTGAACCCATCACAAAGCACCTCTCCCATTGCAAGAAAAACCAATCTAGTTTGCCAAACCAAATCGATAGATTGGAGAGAAATACAGAGCTATTTTAATCATGCATAAAAGAGTTCTGAGAAGACTCAAATAATATTCATAGATAGTCTGATCATAAATCCATAATTCATCGGATCTCAACAAACACACCGCAAAAGATGATTACATCAAATAGATCTCCAAGAACATCAAGGAGAACATTGTATTGAAGATCAAAGAGAGAGAAGAAGCCATATAGCTACTAGCTATAGACCCGTAGGTCTGTGGTAAACTACACACACATAATTAGTAGGGTAACAAGGTTGATGTAGATGCCCTCCGTGATCAAATCTCCCTCCGTCCAAGTACCAGAAAGGGCCCTACGATGGGATCTCACGAGAATAGAAGCTTGCGGGGCGGGGGGTATTTTTGGCATTCCCTCTAATGTAGGGGGGACATTTGGGTATTTATAGAGCTAGGATTAGGGTTAGAAGAGCCACGAGGGCCCCACAAGCCCTAGGGGCACGCCCCCTAGGGTGCGCCCCCTAGGGCATGCCCTGGCAGCTTGTGGCCACCTCGTGGGTCTTCTGGCCTCTTCCAGAAGCTTCATGGATGTCTTGTGGTCCAAGAAAACTCATCGTAAAGTTTTGTTCCATTTGGACTCCATTTGATATTGATTTTCTGTTAAAGACAAAAACAAGGAAAAGCAGAAACTGGCACTGGGCACTAGTGAAAGATCGTGGATGTTGCCTAGAGGTGTGTGAATAGGCACTTTAAAATAATTACAGTTTAGGCTTGAACAAATGCGGAATAAACCTAGCGGTTAATTTGTCAAGCACAAAACCTATAACAACTAGGCTCACCTATGCACACCAACAACTTATGCTAAGCAAGATAAACTACTAAGTGATAGCAAGATATATGACAACAAACAATATGGCTATCACAAAGTTAAGTGCATAAGGGCTCGGGTAAGAGATAAGCAAGGCACACGGAGACGACGATGTATCCCGAAGTTCACACCCTTGCGGATGCTAATCTCCGTTTGGAGGAGCGTGGAGGCACAATGCTCCCCAAGAAGCCACTAGGGCCACCGTAATCTCCTCACGCCCTCGCATGATGCAAGATGTCGTGATTCCACTAAGGGACCCTTGAGGGTGGTCACCGAACCCGTACAAATGGAAACCCTTGGGGGCGGTCACCGAACCCATACACTTTGGCAACCCTTGGGGGTGGTCACCGGAACCCGTCAAATTGCTTCGGGCGATCTCCACAACCTAATTGAAGACCCCGACGCTTGCTCGGAGCTTTACACAACAATGATTGAGCTCCGAACACCACAAACCGTCTAGGGCGCCCAAGCACCCAAGAGGAACAAGCTCTAGGGTACCAAGCACCCAAGAGTAATAAGCTTCTCACCTTGTAAATTCCACATATCACCGTGGAGAACTCAAACCGATGCACCAAATGCAATGGCAAGGGCACACGGAGCTCCCAAGTCCTTCCACCCAAATGTCACCAAAGCAACTAATACTAGGGAGGAAAATGAGAGGAAGAACAAACAAGAGAGCACGAAGAACTCCAAGATCTAAATCCAAGGGGTTCCAAGCAAAGGAGATGCAACAAGAAAAACCAGAAATGCCATAACTTTTGCATATGAGCTCCGAATTGAGCTAACTCAAGCTTCTTGGATAGATGACAACAAATACTGTCCAACAGCGAAGAACCGGCATAACCTCCAACATCAAAAACATCATAGAAGATGCATGAGTGAACTCCATTTTCGATAAACTCGAGCTTGTCATGAACATGACCAAAAGCTCTAAAACTCACACAGAGAAAAACCAAACAAGAACCAAGAATGATGATGCAAGGATGCAATGGTTTGAGCTCTCTACGAATGATACGATCAAGGTACTCACGTGAGAGCCCCCTTGATAGTACGACAATCAATCCTATAACCCAGTCTCCCAACTACCACCATGAGACCGGTAAAATAGAAAACCTACAAAGGGCAAACATTTGCCTTGCACATAGTCCACTTGAGCTAGATGATGACGATCTTGACTTTCTCAAGTTGGACCACCTTTCTTGATTGCGTTGGCTCGGTGAATACTAGTTGATTTCTCCCCCATACTCCACTATGGGCGAGCCACTCTTTGGCAAATCTTCACGAGTACATTGTCACCATAATGGACGGCAAGCTTTAAGGACGTGATCTCTTCGTGATGATCCACTTGAACTTGCACACCTCAACCTAACCCCTCAAAGAACTCCACATAGACCATGGGTTAGTGCACAAAGCGTAATGGACAATGCTTACCATACCATGGGATCACTTGATTCCTCTTGGTACATCTTCTACGCTTTCTGTGTTGATCAACTTGATTCACTCTTCGAGTTAGTCTTGATCAACCTTGAATCATGACCAGGCTTTAGATAATTCCTTGAGTAGCACCTTGGTCAACACATAAACTCCTTGAAACTAACAAATGGACTTCAAGAAATTCATATGGACAAATCCTTCAAATATAACTCAAGGCAACCATTAGTTCATAGAGATTGTCATCAATTACCAAAACCAAACATGGGTGCACTGCATGTTCTTTCAACTAGGTTAATAGGTTAGTCCCAAAAATGATATAAAACAGTCTAAACCTATTTCGTTCTTTTTGTTGTTCTTGTGAAAAGTGTGACAACGGAGGCAAAGTTTTGAGAACACCCAAATCATGTATGCTTATGTATCAAGGATTTGCTCATAGCCATCCCAAGTTGATCATTTCTACATACATACAATATTATAAAGAAGCATTCTTGTGGCTAGAAGCTCAACATAATTGAAATTCTCAAGTCACTCATGCATGATCATGTATGTGGTATGTGAGGCTTTGTTCATATATATCCTCACAAATATGCTATTATGTTGTATGTTGGTCCTAAATAAGAAGCTTAGGAGAATAGCAATGTGATTTAAATTAACAATATATGGCTTTCATGATTTATGCCTAACAAGTGATAAGATTCTGTAACTCATGCCACTTACTTTTTCCATCACATATATCATCATTATTTTGTGTTTATTTCGGTAACCCTCCACATTACTCTACAAATAGACACACATAGTGACGCGTGCCATCAATGATCTAGTTTCACATCACAACCATACACTCCCAAAGTCCCTTAGCCTCCTTGCATCATCCTCTTGCACGAACCTCCGCAACTTGGCCAAAACCACACAACGGTCTGACCTAGGAGATGACATATGTTTAACCATTATAGCTGCAATGCATGAATGTCGCGTTAGCTGAAAAAGGGTCCATCCGCACTTCAACATTATTATATTTTTGAGAGTACGCCAAATGCGTACCATACTTTTATAGATGGGAGCAAAAATATTTTCAAGAAGATTGCGTAGGCTGTGCACATGGCTCGATCGATCACCTACACCGACACCTGGAACTAGACTAAGACTACTCTCTCCTAAGTGATTTAGACCTCCGACTCCGGCAGTCCTCCAATCCCTGGCTTCCATGATGATTTGTGCCTTCAGTTGCGTGGGTGCAGCTCCTGAGCAACCCTCTCAAAGACCCTGGCGTTTGGCTGTTTCCAGATTGACCAAGTCATCACCATGAATAGGGTGTCAAATCCTTTCGCTCCTGTGAAGGGTGCTCCTGGCAAGCTCCCCCAGTGAACGAGGGTACATTACGAGGACAGGATAGCAATGGCCATCCTGAAGGGACTCAAAATCAGGTGCCACACCTCTCTAGCATACGGGCATTTGATTAAGATGTGGACGACTCCATCCTCTTCTTGGAGAGAAGTGAAGCAGGGGCAGGTCTCGTCCAGTAGTCCATGCTGAGTTTGTCGGTACGAGGTCCACACACTCTATACTACGAGGCAAACCAAAGAAAAATCTTGCAGTTCGGCCGCGCCCATGTCTTCCATATGAGTGAAGCCGGTTATGACGATGTAAGGCTCATGCACAATATCTTGTAGGTGGACTTTGCCATATAGACACCCAACTTATCGGAAGGCCAAGCGAAGATATCTTGCCTACCCTCCTCCCTATCCACGTGGGATATGGCCTCCTGAAGTAGGTACAATTGCATATGCATTGTGAAGTTTAACCCCTCTGCGATGTCCCTCTCCCATCTCCGACACCCAATGCCTGATGCACCATGCGCATATTCTGGATGTGCATCGGAACAAGAGCAATGATGGTACGTGCTATGTCAGCCGCCGCATGCTCATTGATCCAGTGGTCGTGCCAAAATAGAATCTTCTTCCCGCCACCAACCAAGATGAAGACTAGACTGTCAAACCCTTCCCTGGACTCATTGTTGAGCAACATCTTCAGGCACTGCCCCGACAGCTCGTCATCCGTTCATCAGAGCCACTCCCAATGTGCCCGAAGGGCAAGAGTGTTGGGGAATGTTGCATGGAAAACAAAAAAAATCTACTCACACGCAATGATCTATCCATGGAGATGCATGACAACGAGGGGGAGAGTGTGCCTACGCACCCTCGTAGACCGTAAGCAGAAGTGTTTGACAACGCGGTTGATGTAGTCGAACTTCTTTGTGTCCCAACCGATCGAGCACCGAATGTACGACACCTTAGCGTTCAACACACGTTCAACTCGATGATGTCCTCCGTGTTCTTGATCCAGCAGGACGGCGAGGTAGAGGATGAGTTTCGGCCGCATGACGGCCTGGTGACGGTGATGGTGATGCGATCTCCGCAGGGCTTCGCCTAAGCACTATGAAAATATGACCGGGGGTGTAAATAGTGGAGGGCACCGCACACGGCTAAGCAATTGTTTTGTGTATTCTAGGCGCCCCCTCCCTCATATATATAGGTGGGAGGGAGAGGGGAGAGGCCAAGGCGCGCCCCAAGTAGATCTGAATCATACTTGGGCTTGCACTAGGCCAGTGATGGGCCTCGAACCCCTCGTTGGTTACCCCAAGTGGAAGGTGTAAGATGCAGTAAGTAGAAGTGTTTTCCCCTAGCAAAGATGCCAAGGATCGAATCCCCATAGACTCCTAGGTTCAACAGGTAGGTGTCAACTGCTAACGGCGCAATTAGCAATCAACTTGGACCTGCACACAGATACAAATAACTTTGCTCCCAACGAGTACAGAGAGGTTGTCAATCTCTCCGGCCTTGTAGTTCACAAAGGGTTAAAAGCAGTGATAGTAGTGATAGATAGTGTTTTGCAATAGTAAATAAAATAGCAAAAAGTAAATAGTGGATGTGATCAATGATGGTAATATGGACCGGAGTCTCATGATGTTCACTAGTGATGTCTCTCTCCCAAAAGACGATAAAACAGCTATGTGAGGTAAACAAATTATAGCTGGGCAATTGACAGGACCACGAACGCAAACCAATGCTGACTACATTGCAAGAAAGGTTGAGGTTCAAAGCATGGGCGGTACGCCAAAGTAAGTAGACCGAAATCCATCAATATCTACTACTAATCATCCACCTTGAGATATCTATCCAGAACATCTCGCTGGTATTAAGTTGCGAGTCCCACCCATAGTGTAAACTCAATGCAACAGACAACTGCATTAAAAGAACTTTGCGTAAAGTAAACAATGCTTGCACCCGCGGGCACAAGCACCGTTGTTTTCCCCCTTGTGGCAACAGCACATCCCCTAGACTCATGTTTCTGTCACTCAAGCTAGTCATCGAGGGGCATGAACCCACAATCGAGCATAACGTTCCCTCTTGGAGTCACTACCTATTACTCGGCCAAAGCAATAAATAACAACGGAGAACATGCAAGAATTACTTATGAACAAAAATATAAAAGAGGTAGATCAAATATATTACTCAAGATCAATCTGAACATAATCTCATAATCCATCGGATCCCAGCAAACTCAACATAGCAACAGCATAAGGATTACATAGGTGCCTCGATCATGTAGGGCAGCTCACAAGGACTAATTAGTGAAGCACAAGAACGGGAGGAGAACATCACATAGCTACTGGTCATGGACTCATGGTCCAAGGGAGACTACTCACGAGTCATCCGGGAGGCGTCCATGGTGGTGGAGAAGCTCCCGGTGGTGATCCTCCCCTCCGGCAGGGTGCCGGGAAGAGTTCTCCTGGTGCTCCCGATCTTGGAAGCGGCGGCGGCGGCGGAACAGAGATGGGATCGCGAAAAGAAGTCTTGTTCTGAGGGTTACGGGGAACCCTTTAAATATATGCCAAAGTAGGGCACCGAGGGAGCCTCGGTGGGCCCAGGCGCGGCCCAGGGGGGGGGGGGGCGCCCACAGGACGCCTGGAGCCCCTGTGGCCCCCCCAGGCTGCCCTTCGGACGTAGTGTTGTTTCCGGTTCGCTGATTTTTTATATAATTTTTCTGGATTTTTCTGGGCAGTTCTCGAAACGTGAAAACCTGAAATAGAAAAACAGCCGAAAACAGAAACTGGCACTGGGGTGCACTGGATTAGTAAGTTAGTCCAAATATGATCAAAAGTGTATGGAAGTGTATGAATATCATAGCAATATCACCCAAAAGTGGCATGGAGCAAGCAGAAATTATAGATACGTTTTGGACGTATCAACATCCCCAAGCTTAATTCCTGCTCGTCCTCGAGTAGGTAAATGATAACAAGAATAATTTCTGTGGTGACATGCTATTAACCATATAGGACTTTCTCATAGTCATATGACAAAAGCTTACCGAGACAATGATTCTAAAGTAATTAAGTTGTCTCAAGAGAAAATCACAAATGACTAAAAGTTTTACAACATGAAACTGAAACATCAAAAATATTTGCAATGAACATGATGTGCAAATATGATCAAGTGATATCTAGCTTGCCCCCTTTAGTGATGCAAAACATAAATGCAAGGGCACCTTCAAGGTTTAAGTGATGACTAGATACAATCATTTCAGAATAAACGATATCACAATCATGCAAAAGACAATGCTACTTTGGGACAATGCACATTACACTCAGAATGACAATCATGCTCTCAGTAGTTGGTGCTTGAAGTGCTAGAGCTTTTTATTTTGAAACATGGAAGCAATTGTGTCAACGGTAGTAGTACTTCATATGTGTCATGTATAAAACATCCTATAAGTTGCAAGCCTCATGCATCGAATACTAATAGTGCTGGCTCCTTGTCCTAATTAGCTCGGATCCCCATGGGTTATCATTGCATTGCATATGTTTTAACCAAGTGTCACAAAGGGGTACCTCTATGCCACCTGTACAAAGGTCCAAGGAGATAGATCGCATTTGATTTCTCGTTTTTGATAGATCTCAACTTGAGGACATCCATACCGGGACAACATAGAAAATAGATGATGGACTCCTCTTTAATGCATAAGCATATTCTCATAAGAGATTAAGGATTAAGGTCCAAGCTAAAACTTCCACCATGATGCATGGCTTTGGTTGGCGGCCCAATGTTCTTCTCTAACAATATGCATATTAATTCAACCCACAGTAAATCACCCTTACTTTAGACAAGACAAACATGCATAGCAACTCACATGATATTCAACAAAAGTGTGACAGTTGATGGCGTCCCCAGAAACATGGTTACCGCTCAGCAAGCAACTCATAAGAAATAAGATACATAGGCAACATATTCTTTACCACAATAGTTTTTAGGCTACTTTCCCATGAGCAATGTATTGCATGGTTAATTTGCTTAGTGCAGGTGTAGGTTAGCAAAAGACTGGGAGCGACCAACTAAGAGAGCAATGACGGTCATAATCATGCAGAGCGACAAAGCAATATTGAATCAGGCATGGTAGTTATATCGTTACTTAGAAATAAAAGATCACCAAGGCTTGACAGACTTTCTTTATAGTCTTGCATATGCGTGAGCATACGCCAAGTCAATCAAAATAAATTCTCGAAGGAAGATATTACTAAACCATACCACATCATAGGCAAACAAACCAAGTTGGTACTCCAATGACACATTGGGAACCCCCCAGCTATTTGAGATTAACCATAGGAAAACCTGAACTACTAAGCACCATCATGAAAGTAGCATCTTTATCATAGACACATTGACCAATGCAATGGAAGCAAACTCTCTTAATAAGGTGATCATGGTAATTAAAGAGAGTTCAAGCCACCAACTAAATAAAAGCTCTTGAAGAGATAAGCATGAATACTAAGAGCAAAGTATGATAGTAGCTATTAAAAGACAAAAAACACACACAACATAGATAGACATGAAAATTCTATGTAATGTTCTAGGTAGAGGTGGAGCATGTTTCTATCCCACATAAAGTAATGCTGGGTTCCAACTCGTTATGAAAAACTGAAAAGAAAACTAAAAGCAGGACGCTCCAAGCATAACACATAACACATGAAGTGATAAAAATATAGCGAAACGAAGGACGAACTGATAATGTTGATGGAGAAGGGGATGCACGGGGGGCATCCCCAAGCTTAGACGCTTGAGTCTCCTTGAATATTTCTTGGGGGTGCACGGGGGCATCCTCAAGCTTGAGCGCTTGACACTCCTGAATCTTTTTATCATCATCCCTCACACACTTGAAAACTCCCTTCATACATAACTCATCATAATCTGATTAGCGAGGTTAGTACCCTTAATAAAATAATTATACCTTGCTGGAAATAAGGATATTCTTGAAGTTTTACTGTTTCTCATGATTGCCAAAAGGTTTTTGCAAAGAAAAAGCAAGTTCTTAATTTGCAAAGTGAAGGTAAGGCAAAACAGGGCAGAATCTGTGAAAAACTGAACAGCAGGCAGTAATTGACCTGTTCGGGATACTTCTGCAACTCAAACAAAAAAACTCAGAACTGACGCACGAAAGACAATTATATAGAGAACGCTGTCGAAAAAATTCAGACCAAAAAGATGAACTCGTGATTTTATACGAATTTTTCTATCCAAGGACAGAATCTGTTTCCTGGACAGCACCTCACAACTTTTGAACTTTCTAGCAATCAGAGGCTATACTTGGCACAAATATGAAAAGTAAAGATACAATGATGATGCTACAGCAGTAAACAACATCAAGACACAACAAAAGCAAAAAATTTATTCATGTGGGCTGCCTCCCAAAAGCGCTTTCTTTTATGCCTTTAAGCTAGGCATAATGCATAGATCAAGTTTTATCAAAAGTAAAAGAATAGCTAGCCCGTACAACGGACTCAAAAGGTAACTTGACCTTCTTACGAGGGAAGTGTTCCATCCCTTTCTTGAGAGGAAACTGAAATTTTATATTACCCTCTTTCATGTCAATGACAGCACCAACAGTGCGCAAAAAGGGACGTCCCAAAATAATTGGACATGAAGGATCACATTCAATATCCATAATAGTGAAATCAACGGGAACATAATTATCATTGACAACAATAAGAACATCATCGATCCTCCCCAAAGGTTTCTTTATGGAAGAATCAACGAGACGAACACCAAAAGAACAAGAATCATAAGGTTTATTTTTTTTGTAAATCCCGTCAGAGATAAGTGGGGCAATGGAAGTAGGGGTGTACTCCTCCCATTTAGTGTTTTTGGTAGAACCCATAATAGCAAGCAAGCAAGATAACTATTTTTGTGATTTTCGATAAAAGGGTACTAAAGCAAATATGAAAGGTAAACTAACAAGACTAAAAAGCAAAGGTAAAAGATAGCATGCAACTCCCCTATCCTGAAGAGTGGAGTCCCCGGCAACGGCGCCAGAAAATACTCCTTGATGGGCCTCGAACCCCTCGTTGGTTACCCCAAGTGGAAGGTGTAAGATGCAGTAAGTAGAAGTGTTTTCCCCTAGCAAAGATGCCAAGGATCGAATCCCCAGAGACTCCTAGGTTCAACAGGTAGGTGTCAACTGCTAACGGCGCAATTAGCAATCAACGTGGACCTGCACACAGATACAAATAACTTTGCTCCCAACGAGTACAGAGAGGTTGTCAATCTCTCCGGCCTTGTAGTTCACAAAGGGTTAAAAGCAGTGATAGTAGTGATAGATAGTGTTTTGCAATAGTAAATAAAATAGCGAAAAGTAAATAGTGGATGTGATCAATGATGGTAATATGGACCGGAGTCTCATGATGTTCACTAGTGATGTCTCTCTCCCAAAAGACGATAAAACAGCTATGTGAGGTAAACAAATTACAGCTGGGCAATTGACAGGACCACGAACGCAAACCAATGCTGACTACATTGCAAGAAAGGTTGAGGTTCAAAGCATGGGCGGTACGCCAAAGTAAGTAGACCGAAATCCATCAATATCTACTACTAATCATCCACCTTGAGATATCTATCCAGAACATCTCGCTGGTATTAAGTTGCGAGTCCCACCCATAGTGTAAACTCAATGCAACAGACAACTGCATTAAAAGAACTTTGCGTAAAGTAAACAATCCTTGCACCTGCAGGCACAAGCACCGTTGTTTTCCCCCTTGTGGCAACAGCACATCCCCTAGACTCATGTTTCTGTCACTCAAGCTAGTCATCGAGGGGCATGAACCCACAATCGAGCATAACGTTCCCTCTTGGAGTCACTACCTATTACTCGGCCAAAGCAATAAATAACAACGGAGAACATGCAAGAATTACTTATGAACTAAAATATAAAAGAGGTGAATCAAATATATTACTCAAGATCAATCTGAACATAATCTCATAATCCATCGGATCCCAGCAAACTCAACATAGCAACAGCATAAGGATTACATAGGTGCCTCGATCATGTAGGGCAGCTCACGAGGACTAATTAGTGAAGCACAAGAACGGGAGGAGAACGTCACATAGCTACTGGTCATGGACTCATGGTCCAAGGGAGACTACTCATGAGTCATCCGGGAGGCGTCCATGGTGGTGGAGAAGCTCCCGGTGGTGATCCTCCCCTCCGGCAGGGTGCCGGGAAGAGTTCTCCTGGTGCTCCCGATCTTGGAAGCGGCGGCGGCGGCGGAACAGAGATGTGATCGCGAAAAGAAGTCTTGTTCTGAGGGTTACGGGGAACCCTTTAAATATATGCCAAAGTAGGGCACCGGGGGAGCCTCGGGGGGCCCAGGCGCCCCCCCCGGCGCGGCCCAAGGGGGGGGGGGGAACCCACAGAGCGCCTGGAGCCCCTGTGCCCCCCCAGGCTGCCCTTCGGACGCAGTGTTGTTTCCGGTTCGCTGATTTTTTATATAATTTTTATGGATTTTTCTGGGCAGTTCTCGAAACGTGAAAACCTGAAATACAAAAATAGCCGAAAACAGAAACTGGTAATGGGGTGCACTGGATTAGTAAGTTAGTCCAAATATGATCAAAAGTGTATGGAAGTGTATGAATATCATAGCAATATCACCCAAAAGTGGCATGGAGCAAGCAAAAATTATAGATACGTTTTGGACGTATCAGCCACCCTCTTTCCTTCTTTTGGCACCAAGGTGGAGGAAGGGAGAAGTGGCGCCCCCCTTTCCTTTCTCCCACAAGGGGAAAAGGCAGGAGGAGGTGGCATCCCCCGCCTTTCCTTTGTCTAGGGACAGCGGCCAGGGAAAGGGCGCGCCAGCCCCTCTGTGGGCTGGTGTGTGCCTTTCCGTGACCCAATAAGCCCATAGAGATCCCGGGGCCTCTCGGAACTGAAAGTGCAACTAATCCCCGGGTGGTTTTGGTAATTAATAACAACATATAGCTCATTGAACTAATATCCTTTCAAGATAAATATTTCAGGAAGTTCAATGATTGGCATGGCAAGGATTAGAGATGTGGACCCCTCAAAATGCTAAGGACAAATATTGGCAAAAGCTCAAGACTCTACATTTTCATTTTTAGTGATCCAAGATCACCTTGAGTCCATAGGAAAAGCTAATACTATTAAAAGGGGATGATGTGTTGCTTAATGGCTTACTAACTCAAAATTCTTAGTGATATGCTCCAAATCCCTCAACCACTTTCTCATTTCCAAATATGTCCCAATCCTAAAAGTCAAAATCGGCCCCACCAATTTGATCTATCCGGCGCCGCCGAGTTCACTTGACATAGCCACTGCCACAAACCCTAATCAGTTCGGTCTCACCGATAGGGATCTCTGTCTCACCGAGATGGGATTGCAAACTCTCTGTTTCCTTTTCGTAACGTTTTGGTCAAACCGAGATGAGTGAATTGGTCCCACGGATTTGGCAATGCAAACTCTCTGTTTCCTTTTTGTAACATTTCGGTCTTACCGAAATGAGTGATCGGTCCCACCGAGTCTACCTAGCCAAGTCTCTCTTAGCCTATTACTGAAATCAGTCTCACCGAGCTCATGTGATCGGTCTCACCGAGATGAGGTTTGCCCTAACCTTAATGCGTCGGTCCCACCGAAAAGCCTAACGTTCACATTTGAATTGCTTCGGTCTAACCGAGTTCATTTATTCGGTCTGACCTAGTTGGGTCAAATGTGTGTAACAGTTAGATTTTGTGTGGAGGCTATATATACCCCTCCAGCCCACCTCAATTATTGGAGAGAGCCATCAGAACGTGCCGACACTTCCACTACTCATTTTCCGAGAGAGAACCACCTGCTCATGTGTTGAGACCAAGACATTCCAATGCTACCACATGAATCTTGATCTCTAGCCTTCCCCGAGCTGCTTTCCACTCAAATCATCTTTCCACCATATCCAAATATGTGAGACAGAGAGAGAGAGTTGTGTTGGGGGGACTATCATTTGAAGCACAACAGCAAGGATTTCATCATCAACACACCATTTATTACCTTTTGGAGAGTGGTGTCTCCAAGATTGGTTAGGTGTCACTTGGGAGCCTCCGACAAGATTGTGGAGTTGAACCAAGGAGTTTGTAAGGGCAAGGAGATTGCCTAATTCGTGAAGATCTTCCCTAGTGAGGCAAGTACTTGGTGGGCGACGACCATGGTGGGATAGACAAGGTTGCTTCTTCATGGACCCTTTATGGGTGGAGCCCTCCGTGGACTCGCGTAGCCATTACCCTTCGTGGGTTGAAGTCTCCATCAACAGGGATGTACGATAGCGCCACCTATCAGAACCACGCCAAAAACATCCGTGTCTCCATTGCGTTTGCACTCTCCAAGCCCCATCCCTCTACCTTCATATGCAATGCTTAACTTTCCGCTACCACAACTCTAGAATTGCATGTGTAGGAAGATTTCTTGACTTGTGCTAAGTTGCTAAAATCTGCCAAAACTTAAAATTGGGAAAAGGCTAGGTTTTTATTTGGTCAAGTAGTCTAATCACCCCCCTCTAGACATACTCTCGATCCTACAGGAACCCCTTCCTGTGATCCGATGTTCACCCGGTGCACTCCGAAACCATTCCGGTGTCTGAATACGATCGTGCTATATATCAATCTTTACCTCTCGACCATTTTGAGACTCCTTTTCATGTCCGTCATCTCATCCGGGACTTCGAACAACATTCGGTCACCAAATGATATAACTCATAAGAAACTGTATCGTCAACGAACGTTAAGCGTGCGGACCCTACGGGTTCGAGAACTATGTAGACATGACCGAGGCAACTCTCTGGTCAATAACCAATAGCGGAACCTGGATGCCCATATTGGTTCCTACATATTCAAATAATATCTTTATCGGTCAAACCATTATGACAACATACGTAATTCCCTTTGTCTATCGGTATGTTACTTGCCCGAGATTCGATCGTCGGTATCTCTATACCTAGTTCAATATCGTTACTGGCAAGTCTCTTTACTCGTTCTGTAATACATCATCTCGTAACTAACTCATTAGTCATTTGCTAGCAAGGCTTCTTATGATGTGTATTGCCGAGAGGGCCTAGATATACCTCTCCGATACTTGGAGTGACAAATTCCAATCTTGATCCATGCCAACTCAAGAAGCACCTTCGGAGATACATGTAGAGCATCTTTATGATCACCCGATTACGTTGTGACGTTTGATAGAACACAAGGTATTCCTCCGGTATCTGGGATATACATGATCTCATGGTCTAAGGAACATGTATTTGACATACAAGCAAGTAGTAGCAAAAACTAACGATCATATGCTAAGCTAACGAATGGGTCATGTCCATCACATCATTCCCCTAATGATTCGATCCCGTTTATCAAATGACAACTCATGCCCATGGTTAGGAAACCTTAACCATCTTTGATCAACGAGCTAGTCTAGTAGAGGTTCACTAGGGCCGCGGTATTTGTCTATGTATTCACACATGTATTTAAGTTTCCAGTCAATACAATTCTAGCATGAATAATAAACCTTTATCATGAATAAGGAAATATAAAATAATAACAACTTTATTATTACCTCTAGGGCATATTTCTATCAAAGAGCTCGCATCTTAAGGTTTTTCACACCCATTCCTTATAGCAATAGGGGTGGCATATGGTATTGCATGCTACTAAGCACTGTCCTCCATTTATCTTGTATTTCCCAGTCCAAAAGGAGTGAAGCTAGGAGTTTATGTCGTCAAACACCCACTGTGGGGCACCCAGAATAATTAACGGCGCGTTTGTTTGCCCTCATGATTTTTTGCCCATTTGTATACTTGTTCCAGTTGGGCCTGGAGCATATGCAGGCAAAAATCAACATCTACATGTTGATTGGTTGCCTGCATGTCCTCTCCCTGCATCCTAGCGACACCACTACGCACCACGTTTGGTTGCTCGCATTATATGTGGTCACACGAGTGCGTATTGTTTGGTTACATACAAGCATATGTTGTGCTCACCTCGAAGATGATGAAGTTCTTCAGCCCTAACGGATGATCCACCTTGCAAACCTCAACCTTGATGCATGAATGCTCCCACACATACTTGGAGTAAGCATCTTCTGCTGCCTGCCTAGTCTTAAACCCTCCTCTATGGCTGCTTTAGACGTACCCTAAAAAAATTTGTTGCAAGAATCCCATAAACTGTAAACCACTAGAACCCTGATACGTCCATTTTGCATCGTGTTTTCTTACTGTTATTTATGATATTTTATGCAAAATAATGCCTTTTGGAGTAATTCTAATGCCTTTTATCTCATAATTTGCAAGGTACTCCCTCCGTCCGAAAATACTTGTCATGAAAATGGACAAAAAGGGATTTATCTAAAACTAAAATATATCTAGATACATCCCCTTTTATTCATTTTGATGACAAGTATTTCTGGACGGAGGGAGTATGCACCAAGAGGGAGAATTCCGGCAGCTAGAAATCTGGACCTGAAAAAGCTACGTCAGGCCACCTATTCTGCACAACTCCAAACAAGATGAAACTTCACGGAGAATTTTTATGGGATATTTGAAGAATATTGGAGCAAATAAGTACCAGAGGGGACCCACCAGGTGGGCACAACCCACCTGGGCGCGCTAGGGAGCCCAGGCGCATCCTGGTGGGCTGTGCTCACCCAGGCCCACCTCTGGTGCCCAGCTTCTGGTATATAAGTCATTCCAACCTAGAAAAATATAAGGTGAGTACTTTCGGAACAGAGCGCTGCCCTCTCGAGGCGGAACTTGGGCAGGAGCACTTTTGCCCTTCGGCGAAGCGATTCCGCTGGGGGAACTTCCCTCCCGGAGGTGAAAACCATCATCATCATCATCACCAAAAACTCTCCTATCTTGGGGAGGGCTATCTCCATCAACATCTTCAACAACACCATCTCATCTCAAACCCTAGTTCATCCCTTGTGTTCAATCTTGTTACTGGACCTATAGATTGGTGCTTGTGGGTGACTAGTAGTGTTGATTGCATCTTGTACTTGATTACTATATGGTTTATTTGGTGGAAGATTATAAGTTCAGATCCATTATGCTATTTAATAACCCTCTGATCTTGAGCATGATTATTATTTGTGAGTAGTTACTTTTGTTCTTGAGGTCACTTGATAAATCATGTTGGAAGTAATCATGTGAACTTGATGTGTGTTCGATATTTTGATAGTATGTATGTTGTGATTCCCTTACTGGTGTCATGTGAATGTCGACTACATGACTGATATCTACTACACAACCTTCTTCTTGTAGACGTTGTTGGGCCTCCAAGTGCAGAGGTTGGTAGGACAATAGCAAATTTCCCTCAAGTGGATGACCTAAGGTTTATCAATCCGTGGGAGGTGTAGGATGAAGATGGTCTCTCTCAAACAACCCTGCAACCAAATAACAAAGAGTCTCTTGTGTCCCCAACACACCCAATACAATGGCAACACTACAAAAAAAATATACTTCCGTGATGATACGTGTTTGTCACAGTAGGTCACGCTTTCTATGATGCATGTACATCCATGACAAATTTATTACAGAATGAAGATAGTCATACCTGTGCTGTCGTAGAAGTGTTCCATGACATTACGAAAATTATCATCACGAAAGTGTCCACTTCCATGATGATAAATCGCGCGTCACAGAAGTGCTTTCGTCAAGGGTGTCCGACACGTGGCATCCACCGTAACGGAACGCCGTTAAGCTATCGGGTCCAGTTTTGGATCTGATAACCCGTTAACAGCCCTGACCAATGGGGATTTTCCACGTGTAAAATTCTGATTGGCTGACGGAAACACGTGTCAGCTCCGTGTTGGCACAGGTATCACTCATCCAATGGGCGAGATGCGCCTATGATATGTTGACATGTGGACCGGCCCAAAAGTGGCCCATAAAGTTTAAATGGGCCGACCCAACTAAAGGCCCACAAGATTTTGCGGTCCATAATGGGCTAGCCCAGCAAAAGGCCCACGAGATTTTGTGGTCCATAATGGGCCGACCCAGCAAAAGGCCCATGAGATTTTGCGTATCATAATGGGCCGTCCCTGCTAAAGGCCCACGAGATTTTGCGGGCCATGATGGGGCGGCCCAGCTAAAGGCCCGCGAGATTTTGCGGACCATAATGGGCCGGCCCAGCTAAAGGCCCAACATTCTCAGTTAAGGCCCATACTGCTAGTGTCAAATCGGCCCGTCAACGGCCTGTCCTAATCTTGTCATCATCACAGCCCATGGTCACTTCTGGCTCGTTAACAGTCCGCTAAGTACATGGGCCGAGTTACAGCCCGGTGTATTTCTGGCCTGTTAAAGATCCTGCTTCATTTGGGCCCCTTTACAGGCCATTGAAACTTTCGGCCCATAAATGACCATGAAGGATTTGGGTCATAATCGGCCATGTCTGACATTCGACCTGTTAGAGGCCCACTACAGATTTGGGCCACTTTCGGCCTGTTGATTTTCGACCTGTTAACGTCAGATGAAATCCATGGGCCATATGTGGCCCAACGTCACATCGGGCCCATTAACGGCCCATATAAAAATCACGATAATCTAGCCCGACCAAACTTCCGGCCTGTTAAAGGCCCGTGTATTAGGTCGGCGCATTTACGACCCATCCGAATTTCTGCCTGTGAAAGATCTGCATCGTAAATGGGCCCAATCTCACTTTTGGTCATTTACAGGCCCATGTTTTTTATGGGCTCGAGATATTTACACCCGTAAACGGCCTATTGTTACTGAGGGCCCAAATTATGTTTAGGCCTGTTAAAGGCCCACTATGGGCACATGCCTACCAGAAAAATATGAAATCTTATGCTGATTTAGGCCCAGATATTTTTAGTGGGCTACATGCAAATTTCGGCCCATAATCATTTTTAGCCCAATTGGAATGGGCCCCATGAATGTTGGCATGTTGGGCTCCTACGAAGCTTTCGGCCGAATACATTACTAAGATAAACCTAGACTATACAAAAATAGCGTCGTAATTATTGTAGGCTTTGGCAGCATCATAAAATGTTGTATCACAACGAAATGCATGTTGGCATAAAGTTTACAGTCCTTGCAGAAAAAAGCACCATCAGATGTATAGAAGCATAGATCATTTGACCTGAGTGCTAATGTTTCAGGCTGTAGAATCTGATGGAGCAGCACGATCTTCACCTTTTTTTCCGCCGTTGCTCTTGAACAACGAAGCAAATGTCTGATAGTCTGGTTTTAAAACCATTCATATCTTGACGACATTTGTGAACCTCTATTCTTGTTTCCAAAATGACATCCATTAGGGATTGGACTTGTGTCTGGAGCACAGATATATCACTCTGTCTAGCAGGAAGATTTTGTTCAGTAGGCGATTTGGACGAGGTTACCTTGACAACCAACCCAGAATTACACAGGAAGGTGCTTTTTTTGCACTGTTAGTGGAGAGATACTGACGCACTGCAGCAAGAGGTGACATTGTGCCTGCGGTATAACCTCGTCACCTTCAGGTGGTTGTGGCTGTTCAATCATTTTTTCCATAGCTTCCTGAAAGTTTGAACTTGTAGATTAGTGTACCAGATAAGTTACTAATGAGACAAAAACAAAAAAAGTAGGTTACACATTTATACATAACTTATTTTGGTGAACTACTCAATACATTAGCATGTATTGTAGTGCCAACTACATAATAAAATCACTTTCGGAACATATGTCCATGTAGCATGCCTACTGTATTGTTTATTTCCTCACATTTGTTGATATCTAAGGATAGAGACATGGTTTAAAGTAGGATGAGCATAGTATGACATCATTCATATCATGGGCAAACAGATATAAAACAAACACGCTATTTTCTCATTGTGTGCACACGTGAACATAACAACTAGAATACAGATCAAGACCAAAAGAATATCCTTCATCTCTTTTAAACCATGTAAGGTGAAATGATACGTTAAGACAAATGTGTATAAAAGTGAACAGAGTAACTGACATTGGCTGCAAACCAAGTAGTTAAGTGAACACATCACAGTACCAATCAATTCAAAGGCAGGAGGAGTAAGGACTTACAACAGCGGCTTGAACTGGTGTGCTCATGTCCTTCATCTTGCTGGTGTGGCAATCCTTGAAGATTTGCACTTCATTCGGTTCAGGTTCTTTTTGGTCCGCACAGGCTTTCCTCTGTATTTGGAACAAGTCAATATAGATACGATAATATGGCACAGAAAAAAGAAGGAAGTAGCAGCTATTTACAAGAGCATGGAAGTGTGCAATATAGCTACGAGATTTTGTTGTCCGTTGGAATTTCACTATAGAATGGTTGGTCTTGTTCTTCAAACAGTTAGCCTAGAAGAAGGTACACTTGTAAGGCACATACATAAATATATCCTACCTGATACTTTGGATCAGACCAGTGTTTAACGAGGGCTGTCCAGTCTTCATCTGTAATATATTCCACTAGAGATGTTTGGGCGATTTCATTGTTAGCCTTGCCTTCAAAGTGAGATTTTCTAAGATGGTACCGATACTGTCGCAGAGTAGACTTAAAAACATGAGTGCATGCTTGTTTAGTTGCATCATCTTTCGGATCCAACTTGAACCTCATCTGTTGAAAAAAGAATGTGAGTCTTTTTAGGAGGAAACTAGAAAGTATGGGACAGAGCAAGACAATATTAGTAATTGCGATGAATAACATTACTTACAGATAAATGGTCAAGGAAGGTGTTAAACTGGGTATTGTCTTTCTCATTCCTGTATTGGATCCACGTTGGGAGGATACGTGCATGACACCTAACGGCAACGGCTACCTCTGATACTAACTTGGCTGACTCTGTAGCATCACGTGGCCTTTTTAAACCTGCCTCAAAATGGATCTCCATTCTTCCTCCTTTAGATTTTCTTAATCTGTCAAGCATTATCCCTGATGTCTGTTTCCGCTTGCGTCGTGGTGCTAGTTCAATAATGAATATGGAAAGTGTTAGTGTACATCAAACTGTGCGAGTACATATAAAGGAGCATGCAACTGCAACTTAACTCGGTCAGGTACCGTCTTGGTGTTGATGCTCATGAGGTTCATCTAATCTTGCCAAGTCCTGTTGTGTCAGTAGTGCTTCGGAAGTAGTGTTAGGTGTGAAGGCAGCTTGGGAACTGGCCAGTTCCGGAGCAAACGAACGAGTAACTCATTGAGATGCTGGCACAATTGAAGCGGATGCTGCAGCTGGTGGAGCAGGTGATACTGTGTTTGTAGATTTAGCCGGTGGACTTGGACCTTCTACTGCACTTTAAGTACCAGCAGAATCTGGATGGCAGATCCTTTTCCATTTCACCCGACGAGTAACACCACTCCCTACTATATTATTTTCCTTGCTCTTTTTTGACTTTGCCATGTCAAGCCGTACCCACAACACAAAAGAATAAAACCGCTCTTCAGAACACATTGATGCATGATACAGACAAGCAATACTTTGATGTAGGACAACCGTATGAGGATGGAATATGTAATAAAAACAGGACGACATGACATATTCACATCTACGATGTGTAAACTAAGCAGAAGGATTTTCAAGAAAGTAGAAGTAATGCAAGCTAGACACCATATGAAAGATGCAACCAATATTACTCTGCCAAGTTAAAACTGTCTTGTCATAAGTGGCAATTTGAAAATTTAGAAGCAGTACAATGTAGAAATCAATGCAAGATGCAACCACTATCAAACTGCCATGTTAAAAGTGTCCAATCATGAGTGACTGATGCGGGATACACAACATCAGTACTTTGATGTAAGAACAAGGTATGATAGATAGATGTAGTGTATTCTAGACACAGAATGCCATGTCATATGCACATGTATAACGTATGAACTCAGCATGTGCAATTTAATCAAAATAGAAGAAATACAGGCTAGACAACATATGCAACATGAAACCGATTATCACACTGTCAACTTAGAGCAAGCACCTGCGATGGTGGAGTACGCGAGATGAACTCATCATGTAGACTTGGGACTTCAACTTCATTAGCAGTAGCAGTGGCAAATCTAGAGAGTCTCTGTTTGCGTTGGTGCGGAGGACCACCAACATCCCTAACTTACTCTTTTCCTTCCTATTTTCTGATATTGCCTTATGAAGTCAAAACCGCAAGAAGATGAATAAAATTAGCTCTGCATAACTAGTTGATGCATGATATACACGAACACTACTTTGATGTAAGGCATGCGCAGGATAGGAGGATGGAATATATACAAAAAAGGCTGAGTTTCATATTCACACGTACGATAGGAGGATGGAATATGTATGAAAAAGTAGTAAGTGGAAGGCATTTCAACAAAATTTGAAGAAATGAAAGCTAGGCACCATATGAACATGCAACCAATATCACTCTATCAGGTAAAAAGTGTCTCGTCGTAACTGCCATTTCAAGAAATTAGAAGCAGTACAAGCTAGAAGACAATGCAAGATGCAACCTACATCACAGTCCCAAGTTAAATGTGTCTTATGGGTAAGTGATCGTTGCAGGTATAAGTTGTAAGCTACACAGATGCAATTCAACATAATCAGAAGCAATACAAACTAGACATCATACCGAAAACTCAACCACATATAACAGTTCCAAGTTAGAGCAAGCACCTATGATGGTGGAGTAGGGGAGATGTGCTCATCATGTACACGTATGTTCTAGAAACAGGAACACGTGTCATATTCACAGGCATTAAGTGTAAAGTAAGCAGATGCAATTCAACAAAGTTAGAAGCAATACAAGCTAGACATCATACGCAAAATGTAACCACATATAATAGTGCCAAGTTAGAGCAAGCACCTGTGATGGTGGAGTAGGCGAGATGTGCTCATCATGTACACGTATGTTCTAGAAACAGGAACACGTGTCATATTCACAGGTATTATGTGTAAAGTAAGCAGATGAAATTCAACAAAGTTAGAAGCAATACAAGCTAGACATCATACGCAACATGCAACCACATATAATAGTGCCAAGTTAGAGCAAGCACCTGTGATGGTGGAGTAGGGGAGATGTGCTCATCATCTACACAACTACGTTGACTGTCTAGCCTTGCGTTGTCTTGCGAATCTTGTTGGGAGGATTGCGCAGTACAATCTATAGAGAACCTCCGTTTCAGTTGCTCGGAAGGACCACCATCATCCAATGCCTTGCTAATTTCCTTCAGCTTTATTGATTTTGCATTGTGAGGTTAAACCGACAAGAAAAAGGAATATAATTCGCTCTTCGGAACTCATTCATGCATGATACTGACGAACACTAATATAATGAAAGGCAAAGTCATGATACGAGGATGGAATATGTACGAAAAAATGGACGGCTTGACATATTCACACCTATGATGTGGTAACTAAGCAGAAGGCACTTCAACAAATTAGAAGCACTGCAAACTAGAAACCATATGAAAGGTGCAATCAATATCACTCTGCCAAGTTAAAAGTGTCTCATCATAGGTGGCGTTCATCAAACTAGAAGCAATACATGCTAGAACTCATATTTAAGACGCAAACCAGTATCACACTGCCAACTTAAAGGTGTTCCATCATAAGTGACTGATGCCGGATACACAAGAAGAGTAGTTTCATGTAAGAACATGGTGTGATAGACAGATATAGTATGTACCAAAAACAAGAAAGCGTGTCATATTCACACGTATCATGTGTAAGCTAAGCAGATGCAGTTTACACTAATTAGGAGCAATACAAGCTAGACACCATATGCAACATGCAACCAGATATCACACTGCCAAGTTAGAGGAAGCACCTTGGATGGTGGAGTAGGGGAGCGGAGACTTGGACCTTGTATTGCACTATCAGTACAAGGAGAATCGGTACAGATGCTCGTTTACGTTGCTGCAGAGGACCACCATCATCGCCTTCCTTACTCTTTTGCTTCCTCTTTCTTGATTTTGCCTTGTCAAGTCAAACCCACAAGAAAAAGGAATAAAATTTGCTCTTCAGAACTCATTGATGCATGATACTGACGAACACTACTTTCATGTAAGGCAGCCGCATGATAGGTGGATGGAATATGTATGGAAAACAGGACGGCGTGACATATTGACATGTATGATGTATAAAGTGTAAACTAAGCACAAGGTGCTTGAACTTGTTAGAATCAATGCAAGCTAGAAACCATATGAAAGATGAAACCAATATCACTCTGCCAAATTAAAAGGGTGCCCTAACAAATGTATTTGAACAAAGTAGAAGCAATACATGGCAGCAGGCTAGAAATAATATGCAATATGCAACAAATAAAGGTGACTCACGTAAGTGATTGATGTAGGATACAAAAGAGAGGTAGTTTAATGTAAGAACAAGGTTAACACATAGATTTAGTGTGTACCAAAAATAGGAAGGCATGTCATATTCACAAGTATAATGTGTAAACTAAGCAGATGCAATTTACCCTAATTAGAAGCATTACAAGCTAGACACCGTATGCAACATGCAACCACATATCACACTGCGAAGTTAGAGCAAGCACCTGTGATGGTGGTGTGGGGGAATTGCGGTCATCAACTAGAGGGCTACGTTGACTATCTTCATTTAGCCTTGCTGTTTCTGGAGAATCATGTGGGGAGGATGACACTGCACTCTTTAAACGAGTATGGCGTCTCACACTAACCCACCTGGGTGACTGTCTCATCATAAGTGATTGACGACGGATACAAAAGAGCATTAGTTTGATGTACGAACATGGTTAATAGACATATGTAGTATGTATCAAAAACAGGAAGGCATGTCATTATCAAAGGTATAATGTGTAAAATAAGCAGATGCAATTTAACCAAATTCGAAGCAATACAAGGTAGACACCATATGCAACATGCAACCACATTTGACATCACGAAGTTAAAGCAAGCACCTGGGATGGTTGTGTGTGGCAATTAAGATCATCAACTGCAGAGCTACGTTTACTATCTCCAACTGCTGATACTACATCCTTTAGAGCGCTGAAATGCTTAGTGCTTATCTTTGAATTACACTGGAGCGACTTCTGTCTTTTCTTTTCAGCATTCATCAACACTGCGTCAGAGTCTGAAATACCCATGGATAAAAAAAGAATAGTGTGAGTATGGGTGAAGTGTGTGCACAATTAGTAAAGTGTAAAGGTAGCAGATAGCAGGTCGGTGAGAAATAAATGACGGGAGACATATGATAGCTCTACAACATGCATGGCACACTAAATTACTACAGGATTCTATGAAAATAACATTCGACTGAAAACAAATAGGTTAGTCCATTTTTTCTGCACCGTCCGATGGACAAAGAACTGGCAGATCGCCTTCATCTACCTCCAGCCAGTCAGTGTTGACGATCTTCCTCGAAACGGCAGCGACCATCGGCCCAGTCCCATGCCTGCGCCCTCCCCTCGACCTCGCCGCACCGCCGTGCTTGGCATCACCCCCCGGCAATCCATTCAAGCACCGCCGACCACCAGATCGGGCGCAAGCAGATCCTGTTCCCCACACCCCTATGATAGACACCGATGTGCCGCTTCCCCGGCGAATAGGCGGACTAGGTGCTCCGCGCACCTAAGCGGGTGCTGCTTCTTTTAATTGCGATTCGACTGACCCTGAATTGAAATCCAGGCGGGCTACTGACCTCTAGAAAAGGTGAAATAGTAAAGGAAGGAAACCTTGTGCATTTATTATCACGAAGAAGATGTAGTAAGAAGCACTCAACTAGTTTCTTTTGTGGGATGAATACGGTGTGAGCAGAGACGTAAGGTTTGCACGAATAAGGGAAGAGGAGTACCTCTTTCTGCTGGAAGTGCTGTGTCCTCCTTCTGTTTCCCAACGATCTTCTTCTGGTTCGCTGGAAACGAGAAGTTGTGGAGGACGGTGCAGCCTTGGATGAACCCATGGCCAAGTTCATGAGTGTGGTGCGGTGGCCGTCTGTCGGCGGTGGGGAAGAAGATCCGAGGCAGCGAACGATGGCATAGCGGGAACAACTCCGGTGCGGTGGACGGTTGCGACAATGGAGCGGCAGCAGTGAGGTGCAGGACAGGGTGGTCGGAGTGGTTCTGGTACGGCGCATGTCGGCGTCGGTGTCGTGGAGGCAGCTCTACCTCGGCTTCAGCTGCTATGTCCATGAGGGTGTTGTGGTTGTGGTTGCGTTGGATGACGACGTCAGGGTACCGGCTCTGGCGTGATGGAGTTGGGTGGCGGTGGATTGGGCACTATGGGGTGGAGGATGGAGGAGGCTGGGGTTTCGCGGCTGGTGGAGAGGGCGTTTTGGTTCCCACGGAGTATGAATGGGGAAACGGAGGGAGGCGGGGAACTGAGGGGGAACAATGTTTCAGTTTGGGACGCGCTTGTTTGAAATTTATGGAAAATTACAAACTTTTCCCCCATCAAACACACAACAAAGATTGCGGGTTGGGGGTAGGACGGTAATCTCAGGTGTCCCAAATGTGGGCGTGATAGATTTCGGCCGAGCGCATGGGTGTTTAGGCACCCACGGCGTATGAATGCTTCACGGAGGCGGTTGAGACTGGCGTCTTGGTGAAGTTACAAACCTACCCCGGTTGAGACCTTTGGACATCGGGCCGATAGGCTACACGGGCCAGAGTCAGGACAGTAATTTCCTACCGCCAAACATTAGTCTAGCGCGGTTTCGGGTGACCAGAGGCCTATTTTGTGCTTCGTTCAATATTTGGGAGCAGAAGCATTAACGTTTTCGGTTCTCTTGAATTTAACATTCATGATTTGTCAAACTTCACAAATCTTTACTCCTGAAAATCCTAAAGCTACGATTATTTTGGAATGGAGGTGGTACATTTGAATATACATTGTACACGAGTATATATTAAAAAATATGCAACTTACCTCAGTTCATGCATGGTTCCAGATATAATCTCCTTGGTTGCAAAAAAAAAGTTAGACATGCGTATGAATATATATAGCATGTTCAAACGCACAACAAAGATTGATGCCTCCTTTTACATCTGATTTACAAATGCCATTATCTCGGGTTCAAATAGATGATTGCACTTCCTATGAATTCAAATATTCGAAACCCCCCTTTTGTTGAATTAGACATGTATTCTATTTCGTAGCTAGCAATTTGGAATGTGTCCATGCAAGTGACAAATGTATAAAGTGCTTCACACTAACAACATGGAGTGCACTAATTAATGTTTATATATGAATTGCAAAAGCATCCATTGCGTGTATTTCAAACTGCTCTCACTCTATGGATCGATAATATGAAATAAACACATGCACATGCTAGAATTCAATAGAGTATGGGTGTCTGATAGACCGCTTTTTGTCCATACGCAATTTGCAAAATTCATGATCTCATCCAAAAATATTAATGCCATTTATATTTTAATTTAATGAGTAGAACCGCCTTTTACACGTAGATGCACTATGCATCGGCCCGTTCTCACAAACGCGCTATATATCTCTCTATCTACCGCATGAGTGCACACACTTTATATGCATCGGCATTTCTCTTTTACACATGCTCACAATCTCTCTCGGGGTGTCGGGGAGTCTCACGCACATGCTCTCTCTTTATCTCTCTCTCTCTCTCTCTCTCTCTCTCTCTCTCTCTCTCTCTCTCTCTCTTTCTGACTACTATGTACCACTCTTTTCACTAATCTCAGTTGGAAAACACTATTTCTCTCACATGCATATATACACACGCACAGTCTCTACTAGCCCTCTGTACGCACATATATGTGTCTACGTGTCTCGCGCACGCACATTATCTTTAGGCCTCCCTCGCACACATTGCCCCCCCAGACACACCTCTCTCTTAGTAGTTGGCAGATATGATTCCATCATATCATTCGGTAGGATATCCCTGACTTTTAGGTTGGATGGTAATATGAGGCAAAGTTTTACCCTAGTTCGGACCCTTGCAGTTGAGGAAAAAGCCTACTCCTGGTACTGTATATTAGTGATAGGGGTGTGTACAAAGTACACGTGAATACCAGGCATTGTGCGTGTGTGTATACTATCGACGAACTAGCCCCCAAGCTTCTATAACATACTGGGGGCCTAGGGTTACAAATCATATATAGTTGGCTTATCACCAGTGGGGATAGAGTCCTCCGCGACTCTGGTAGCTAGGTTCGTGTTGTACGCCGAATCCTCCACATGGTTCTTCGTATAACGCGTCTCGATCCAACCTATGTGGCGCAGGATGGAACCGACCCATGACTCCTCATGTTGACCCACCACAACTAGAAATGATGTGCCCACCACACCACACACGCAATCGACCACTAAGAAAATAAGCATATACAATAGTACAATGTTATCGATGAAAGTTAATTGTATGGTGCATCCAAAAATATTTGTTCTCCATTGTGAATGTTTATATATTCTCCTAAACTATTAGTCACGGGAAAGAGAAACGAAGGGCATATCTCTCATTGTCTCCACCGGACATCCCCTCTTTCTACACCACGTTCACGTACGCACACAAATTATCTCAAGGCCCTCTAAAAGTATGCGTGCCCATGACACATTCACGCATGACGGCCACTGTATTTCAAGCTAAAGCACTATACAGTCACTGGTGTTCAGAATATGCTCATTACGGTCACCGTATACATTCTCGTGGTGATCATACATTATCTAGCTCATGATACGTCTCCGTATTTTCTTGATGACACTGACAGACTTTGCATTTGATGTGTGCTCTGTATTTTGTTGACGACACTTACGGTCATTGTATTTGAAGTGAAAGCACGATATGGTCACTGGACTTCAGAATAAGCTCATCACGGTCACCGAATACATTTTGTCATGCTAACCAACATGTGGTTGGATGGTTAGAAGGGCAGTGGTTTCTCGAGCCCACCAGGGTTAAAGTCCCGGTGCTTAGTGGGAGGAGACGTTCGACTCGACTACGAGGCACCTATGGTGACTTCGTAAAATCTCAAGATCATATGTTGGCCCACTCTCTCGAAGGTGCTCATAGGTGTAGGGTCTGCGTGTGTGCGCTTATAGCGGTGAGTGCTGTTGGAGATATGCCCTAGAGGCAATAATAAAAGCATTATTATTATATCTCCTTGTTCATGATAATTGTCTGTTATTCATGCTTGAATTGTATTGTACGGAAACAACGATACATGTGTGAATACACAGACCACAATGAGTCCCTGGTAGGCCTCTAGTAGCCAGCTCGTTGATCAACAGATGGTCACGGTTTCCTGACCATGGACATGAGATGTCGGTGATAACGGGATCACATCATTAGGAGAATGATGTGATGGACAAGACCCAAACTTGAGCATAACACGAGATCGTATAGTTCATAATGCATAAGCTTTTCGGTGTCAAGTATTTATTCCTTAGACCATGAGGTTGTACAACTCCCGGATACCGTAGGAGTGCTTTGGGTGTGCCAACCGTCACAACGTAACTGGGTGGCTATAAAGGTACGCATCGGGTATCTCCGAAAGTGTCTGTTGAGTTGGTACGAACTAAGACTGGGATGTTGTCACTTCGTATGACGGAGAGGTACCTCTGGGCCCACTCGGTAAGACATCATCATAATGAGCTCAATGTGACTAAGTAGTTAGTCACGGGATGATGGATTACGGATCGAGTAAAGAGACTTGCCATAACGAGATTGAACAAGGTATTGGGAATACCGACGATCGAATCTCGGGCAAGTACCGTACCGATGGACAAAGGGAATAACATACGGGATTGAGTGAATCCTTGACACGGTGGTTCATCCGATGAAGATCATCGAGGAACACGTGGGATCCAACATGGGTATCCAGATCCCGCTGTTGGTTATTGACCGGAGAGTGGTCTCGGTCATGTCTATGTGTCTCCCGAACCCGTAGGGTCTACACACTTAAGGTTCGGTAACGCTAGGGTCGTAGAGATTAATGCACGTGGAAACCCGAAAGTTGTTCGGAGTCCCGGATGAGATCCCGGACGTCATGAGGAGTTCCGGAATGGTCCGGAGGTAATGATTGATATATGGGAAGTCCAGTTTCGGCCAACGGGTGATCTCCGGGGGTCACCGGGAGCGTCCCGGGACCACCGGAGGGGCCCCGGGGGTCCACCGGGTGGGGCCACCCATCCCGGTGGGGCCCCTAGGCCGCAAGGGGATGTGTCCAGCCCTCTGGGCTGGCGCTCCACTGAGGGCGGCCCACCTCCCCTGCGCCTAGGGTTAAAACCCTAAGGGGAGGGGGGCCACCACTTGCCTTGGGGGAGGAGGACTCCTCCCTGGCCGCCGCCCCCCTTGCAGATTGGATCTGCAGGGGGCTGGCGCCCCCCCTGGCCCCTATATATATGTGGGGAGGGAGAGGGCAGCCGCACCTCAGCCCTGGCGCCTCTCCCCCTCCCGTCACACCTCCCAACTCCCACGCAGGGCGCCCGGTGAAGCCCTGCTGCGATCTCCACTGCATCCGTCATCACGCTGTCGTGCTGCCGGATCTCTGACGACTTCTCCTCCCCCCCTTGCTGGATCAAGAAGGAGGTGACGTTGCTGCACCGTACGTGTGTTGAACGCGGAGGTGTCGTCTGTTCGGCGCTAGATCATCGGTGACGAAGAACGTGAAGAGTACGACTACTTCATCCCCACTTCGTTGAAAGCTTCCGCACGCAATCTACATAACGGTATGTAGATGCACTCTTAGTTGCTCGTTGCTAGATGTCTCCATAGTTGGATCTTGGTGAAGACGTAGAAATTTTTTGATTTATGCTACGTTCCCCAACAATGGCATCTGAGCCTAGGTTTTATGCGTAGCATCTTGCACGAGTAGAACACAAAGCAGTTGTGGGCGTATGATCTTGTTCAACTTTCTTACCGTTACTAGTCAATCTTGATTCGGCGGTATTGTGGGATGAAGCGGCCCGGACCGACCTTACACGTACGCTTACGTGAGACTGGTTCCACCGACAGACATGCACTAGATGCATAAGGTGGCTGGCGGGTGTCTGTCTCTCCTACTTTAGTTGGATCGGATTCGATGAAAAGGGTCCTTATGAAGGGTAAATAGAAGTTGACAAATCATGTTGTGGTTTTGGCGTATGTAAGAAACGTTCTTGCTAGAAATCCTATAGAAGCCACGTAAAACTTGCAACAACAATTAGAGGACGTCTAACTTGTTTTTGCAGCATGTGTTTTGTGACGTGGTATGGCCAAGAACGAAGATGTGATGAATGATATATGTGATGTATGAGATTGATCATGTTTTTGTAATAGGGAATCACGACTTGCATGTCGATGAACTTGACAACCGGCAGGAGCCATAGGAGTTGTCTTAATTATTGTATGACCTGTGTGTCACTGAATAACGCCATGTAATTACTTTACTTCATTGCTAAACGTTAGCTATAGTAGTAGAAGTAATAGTTGGCGTGACGACTTATTCAAGACACGATGATGGAGATCATGATGATGAAGATCATGGTGTCGAGCCGGTGACAAGATGATCATGGTGCCCCGAAGATGGAGATCCAAGGAGCAAGATGATATTGGCCATATCATGTCACTTTAATTGATTGCATGTGATGTTTATCATGTTTTTGCATCTTGTTTACTTAGAACGACGGTAGTAAATAAGATGATCTCTCACTAAAATTTCAAGTATTGTGTTTCCCCTAACTGTGCACCGTTGCTAAAGCTCGTTGCTCCGAAGCACCACGTGATGATCGGGTGTGATAGATTCTAACGTTCGCATACAACGGGTGTAAGACAGATTTACACACGCGATACACTTAGGGTTCACTTGACGAGCCTAGCATGTACAGACATGGCCTCGGAACACGGAAGACCGAAAGGTCGAACACGAGTCGTATAGAAGATACGATCAACATGAAGATGTTCACCGTTTTTGACTAGTCCGTCTCACGTGATGATCGGACACGGACTACTGAATTCGGATCGTGTATCACTAAGATGACTAGAGAGATGTCATTCTGAGTGGGAGTTCATTATAATTTGATTAAGATGAACTTAATTATCATGAACTTAGTCTAAATTCTTTACAATATCTCTTGTAGATCAAATGGCCCACGCTTAGGTTTCCCTCAACTTCAACGCGTTCCTAGAGAAAACCAAGCTGAAAGACGATGGTAGCAACTATACGGATTGGGTCCGTAACCTGAGGATCATCCTCATAGCTGCTAAGAGATCATATGTCCTAGAAGCACCGCTAGGTGATGCACCTGCTCCCGATGCTGACCAAGACGTTTTGAACGTCTGGCAGTCGCGTAGTGATGATTACTCCCTGGTTCAGTGCGGCATGCTTTACAGTTTAGAATCGGGGCTCCAAAAGCGTTTTGAGCATCATGGAGCATATGAGATGTTCGAAGAGCTGAAAATGGTTTTCCAAGCTCATGCCCGAGTCGAGAGATATGATGTCTCCGACGCATTCTACAGCTGTAAGATGAAGCAGAACAGTTCTGTCAGTGAGCACATCCTCAAGATTTCAGGATTGCACAATCGCTTGTCTCAGCTGGGAATGAATCTCCCAGATGAAGCGGTCGTTGACAGAATCCTCCAGTCGCTCCCACCAAGCTTCAAGAGCTTCGTGTTGAACTTCAATATGCAGGGGATGGAGAAGTCCATTCCCGAGGTGTATTCGATGCTGAAATCAGCGGAAGTAGACATCAAGAAAGAACATCAAGTGTTGATGGTCAATAAAACCACTAAGTTCAAGAAAGGCAAGGGTAAGTAGAACTTCAAGAAGGACGGCAAGGGAGTTGCCGCGCCTGGCAAGCATGTTGCCGGGAAGAAGCCAAAGTATGGACCCAAGCCAGAGACTGAGTGCTTTTATTGCAAGGGAACGGGTCACTGGAAGCGGAACTGCCCCAAATACTTAGCAGACAAGAAGGCCGGCAACGTCAAAGGTATATATGACATACATGTTATTGATGTGTACCTTACCAGCACTCGTAGTAGCTCCTGGGTATTCGATACCGGTGCAGTTGCTCACATTTGTAACTCAAAACAGGAGCTGCGGAATAAACGGAGACTGGCGAAGGATGAGGTGACGATGCGCGTCGGGAATGGTTCCAAGGTCGATGTGATCGCCGTCGGCACGCTGCCTCTACATCTACCCTCGGGATTAGTTTTAAACCTGAATAATTGTTATTTAGTACCAGCTTTGAGCATGAACATTGTTTCTGGATCTCGTCT
This sequence comes from Secale cereale, assembly GCA_902687465.1. Classification (NCBI taxonomy): domain Eukaryota; kingdom Viridiplantae; phylum Streptophyta; class Magnoliopsida; order Poales; family Poaceae; genus Secale; species Secale cereale. Next base: position 60,436,096 of record LR738715.1, read on the forward strand.
TATGCGAGATGGATATTCTTTCAAATCGGAGAATAATGGTTGTTCTATTTATTTGAGAGATATGTTTTATGGTCATGCCCCGCTGGTCAATGGTTTATTTTTGATGAATCTCGAACGTAGTAATACACATATTCATAGTGTAGATGCCAAAAGATGTAAAGTTGATAATGATAGTCCCACATACTTGTGGCATTGCAGCCTTGGTCATATTGGTGTCAAACGTATGAAGAAGCTCCATTCGGATGGACTTCTAGAGTCTCTTGATTATGAATCATTTGACACGTGCGAACCATGCCTCTTGGGCAAGATGACCAAGACTCCGTTCTCCGGAACAATGGAGCGAGCAACCAACTTGTTGGAAATCATACATACCGATGTGTGCGGTCCAATGAGTGTTGAAGCTCGCGGAGGCTACCGTTATGTTCTCACCCTCACGGATGACTTGAGTAGATACGGGTATATCTATTTGATGATACACAAGTCTGAGACCTTTGAAAAGTTCAAGGAATTTCAGAATGAGGTTGAGAATCAACGTGACAGAAAAATAAAGTTCTTGCGATCGGATCGTGGGGGTGAATATTTAAGTCATGAATTTGGCACACACCTTAGGAGCTGTGGAATTGTTTCACAATTGACACCGCCCGGAACACCTCAACGTAACGGTGTGTCCGAACGTCGAAATCGTACTCTGTTGGACATGGTGCGATCTATGATGTCCCTCACCGATTTACCGCTATCTTTTTGGGGTTATGCTTTAGAGACTGCCGCATTCACTTTAAATAGGGCTCCGTCGAAATCCGTTGAGACGACTCCGTATGAACTTTGGTTTGGCAAGAAACCGAAGCTGTCGTTTCTGAAAGTTTGGGGTTGCGATGCTTATGTCAAGAAACTTCAACCTGAAAAGCTCGAACCCAAATCGGAGAAATGCGTCTTCATAGGATACCCAAAGGAAACTATTGGGTACACCTTCTACCACAGATCTGAAGGCAAAGTCTTTGTTGCCAAGAATGGATACTTTCTGGAGAAAGAGTTTCTCTCGAAAGAAGTGAGTGGGAGGAAAGTAGAACTTGATGAGGTGACAGTCACCCCTCCTGGACCGGAAAGTAGCGCAGCGCAGGAAACTGTTCCTGAGGTGCCTGCACCGACAAGGAAGGAAGTTGATGATAATGATCATGAAGAAACAGATCAAGTTACTACTGAACTTCGAAGGTCCACAAGGGCACGTTCCGCACCAGAGTGGTACGGCAACCTTGTACTGGAAATCATGTTGTTAAACAACGGTGAACCTTCGAACTATGAAGAAGCGATGGCGGGCCCAGATTCCAATAAATGGCTTGCACTACAGGAATCAGCTACTTTGCCGTCCGCCATAGCGGACGGCAAAGGAATGAACGGCGGACGGCAAAGGCCTTTGCCGTCAGCGGCGGACGGCAAAAGGCTCCGGCAAAGTAGGCTACGGTAAACAGGTTCTTTGTCGTCTGCTACTGACGGCAAAGTCTGTGCCATCCGCGGCGGACGGCAAAGAGAGAGCGGCAGACGGCAAAGATGGCGGACGGCAATAATTGCGCTGTCAGTCCGTTAAGTGGCTAACGGAAGGCCTTTGCCGTCTGCCACCGATGGCAAACTGACCAAATGGGTCAGCTCCCAGGAAGAACAGGTGGACGCCACGTGGCTTCTTTGCCGTCCGCGGCAGACGGCAAAGCGCCCGTTACCGTCGGTGGCAGACGGCAAAGAGCCTGCATATTGGTTTTTTTATCTGTTTTTTAATTAAATCCAACAATTTTCATCACAAATATATATGACATATATAGGTATATTTCAAAAGGCCATTACAGAGCAAACATATAAGATATCCAACACATAACTTCATCATCCAACCATATATATTACATGCATAGTTCCATCATACATAACAAGTTCAACATAGAGGCATCCAACCATATATATTACAATAGTTTCATCCAACGATACATGCATAGTTCAACGATACAAAAGAAACAGAGAAAGGGATAAGGAGCACTCCATCTAAGCAAGATTTCGTCAAGTGAATGAAATCTGCAAAATGGGAAATAAGAAAGTTAGAAGAAGAAGATTAGAAGAAGAAGAAGAAGAAAATGAAGAAGAAGAAGAATATATATGACATTTATGAGCTAATTTAGGTGAAATTGATCATTTGTGAGCTAACTTAGGTGAAATGGATCGTTTATGAGCTAACCTAGGTGCAATGGATCGCTTATGAGCAAACTTAGGTAAAATGCATCATTTTAGAGGTAACCTAGGTAAGATGGATCATTTTGGAGCTAAGCTAGGTAAAATGGGTCATTTTAGAGCTAACTTCGGTATAATGGATCATTTATGAGCTAACTTAGGTAAAATGGATCGTATATGAGCTAACTAAGCTAATTATGCAATTTTTGTCATAAGTAAGCTAAGTATAGATCGTTTTAGAGCTAACTTAGGTAAAATTGATGGTTTTGGAGGTCAGTAAGCTTATTAAGTCATTTTGGAGGAGAAGAAGCTAAGTCTACGTCATTATGGTAAGCATTGGAGGAAATAAAGCTAAGTCTAGGTCTTTATGCATGTGTTAAGCAAAACACTAGATAAACTTACCAAGATCCAGGAGGTGTAGGAGCGGGGTGGCTCGTGTCGGTAGCTGGAGAAGGATCATGTGATGCTTGTCTGGAGTTATGCTGCACCAAAGATCATTTCCAATGTCTTGTTAGCATGATGACACTCAAATGTTAAGACTAGCAAGTAATGTCCATTCAAATAAAACTCACCGTGGTCCCAGGAGCAATCACTGGCATCGGCGGAGCGGTCTGACCTGAATTCTCGCACACAGACTGCACATTTGGTTTTGACGACTCAGTCATACTAGTTAGTAATGAGACAAACACTACATGAATGTTTTGGCTAATCTGCAAAAGAAACTTACCACAAGGAGCTCGTACATGGCCCTTGCCTGCATGTCATTCCGTGACCTCTCCTCCTCCAGCATCTTTGTCGTCCTCTCCTCCAACTCCCGCTGCCTCTCCGCCGCCTCCGCCAGAAGTTTCTCTGTTCTATCTCTCTCACTCTGTATAGCAGCCTGCAATACCACTCACATGACCATTTGTAATCATTGATGGAAGCGCACACAATGTAATGGAGAAAGATAACTGAGTACGTATCACTAACCTTGATGGCGAGTTGCACTGGCCGTTCACGAGGCCTTATCTCAGGAGCGGAGCTCGACTGGCGTGCCTTGATCTCCGGGAGAGTGCTAGGACAACGGATAAGTCCATCTCCAATGGCTATGGAGCCATGGGACCTCCCACCACTAGATATCATCAACAGCTCTGTATCAATGGGACCCTGGCTCGGGTTAAAGTCCTCCCCTTTCCTCGCCTTCCCCTCATCTCTATATCTCACGAGCTTGTTGTGGGAGGAGATGTTGGTGAAGTTGTTTGCATCATCGAGGTCAGACTGAGAGAAAGCCTTGACTTTCTTGAAAGAGGCAGTGTGGGCCATGGCATACAGGTCATACACCTCTGGCACCTTATCCGCCTTATTGTAGCGTGCCTGAAAGAGAGAAACAATGAAAATTAGTAATTAAAGGGCTCAAGCTAGCATGATGAATGAATTGCATGAATCATGAAGCAAACCACATACCCAGTTGCGCCCGAACTGATATAAGTTGGAGCTGCCTTGATGGTGTGGCACACCTTCCATTTGGGCACGTTTGTCCTTGGCCTCCTTGTGGAGGGCTAGCCATCGTTGTGAGCACCACTCATCGACCAACACCTCCCAACAATCCATCCGATCCGCACACCATCTCGGAGGCGCCTAAGTTAGCAACTAGAAACTTGAGCGCTACGGCTAAGAATTACTAAATGAAGGAACTTAAGTAGAGAAGGCCTTAAGAATTACCTTCATGTACTGCTCCTTACTCAGGAACTTATCGCGGCACGCCGGCTTGGTCTTCTTGATACCACGCAAGGCGTAGTAGTCTCGAACAGCCTGCACCCAAGCCTCGTGCCGTAAGTTCTGGAGTAGGCGCTTGCAGACGTTCTCGATAACATTTGCCACGTCCTCCTCGTATCCCTCCTCACACCTGTAGAATGTCTGCAATCAAATGAGACAATGTTGATTAGTACAATTAATAACTAGCTAGTTGAAGATTTTTAAATGTGTAAAGGAGAAATTACCCAGAACTTTCTGATCACCATATCTGCCCTCGTTTCACACACGACACCGTCGATAATCTCATTTGGCGGGGCCGGGGCAGCCACGTAGTGCTCCCAGCTCAATCCAAGCTCTGGAAGCCGACCCTCACCAGGCAACGTGACAAACCCCGGGAAGTTTTGCCGGCAAAGAACTCCAAGGACGGAGTTGGGCCGGCGGACACTATGATGGTGGTCCCAACCCCTACAGAATGACAAGGCCAACGCATTAGTTATTTGAAAAAACGTGAATGCACAAGGTACAAAAATATTAAATGCACTTACGTACCTCTCCCCATCAGGGAAAATCAACCACCTCTGCTTGCGGGTCACCGGCACGGACGGGAGCCGTGTAGCACCACGCTGGTAGACGGTGCCCCCCTCCTCCTCAAGATCAGTCGGCTCCCCGCCATCATCAGCATGGCCACTCGGCTCCTCGGGCTGATCCGGCCAGGTACCCCATCCGGACGTGTGCTCCTCCGGGGTCACGTGGGCCGAACTCTCGTGGGCCGAAGACCCGTGGACCGGAGGCTCGTGGACCGGAGTCCGTGTAGCCTCCTCCTCGGACGAGTCCACCCTAGCAGTCACGTGCTCGGGTGAAACGGCTGGGGGTGGCGGCGAGGAAGGCACCGTAGCAGTCACCCTACATCCTCTCCCACGACCACGTGCCCCACCTCCTCTCTTCCTACCTCGTCCCCTGCTGGGCACCACGGTCGAAGAAGAAGGGCCCGGCGGTGTGGCCATACTGTCCAGCAACGCTCGGCGGAGAGGTGCGTCTGGAATGGAAGACCTCAGACCACGCTCCCGACCAGCGCCCACCATCTTTCAACACCTGCCATGACAAACAGTAAACAAAATTAGTACAACATAAAAAAAGACCGACATGAATAATAATATGTGTATCACTTAAGTGTATCATCATCAAGTACAACATAAAAAAATGTAATACCTGACACTACTAATAATGTCGATCAGTATCATCAATAAATGCATAATCATCATCATCACTATAATCAGGGTGTCGGGGT
>LR738715.1:60442281-60465337 GCA_902687465.1 Secale cereale
AGGGACGGCGATGGGGCGGCGGCGGCGGTTGAGAGAGAGGGAGTGAGAGAGAGGCGCGGGGAGGCGAGAGAGAGAGAGGGAGAGGGAGGAGGACGGCGCGGGTGGGGCCGTTAAGTTAATTTTAACATTTGCCGTCCGCCCCTCTTTGCCATCTGCCCTTTTTCTCTTTGCCGTCCGCTAGCGGACGGCAAAGAGAAGGAGCCGTTACTGTTTACGAGCCAGTGGGCCAGCCTCCCTCTTTGCCGTCCGCTAGCGGACGGCAAAGCTTCTTTGCCATCAGCCAGCGGACGGCAAAGACCTGGCTGATGGCAAAGTTAGTCTTTGCCATCAGCCAGGTCTTTGCCGTCTGCTTTTTGGAAGCTGATGGCAAAGCCACTCTTTGCCGTCAGCTAGCAGACGGCAAAGAAGAGGCTGATGGCAAATCTTCTGATTCCAGTAGTGTTGGAGCCATGAAATCCGAGATAGAATCCATGTATGAAAACAAAGTATGGACTTTGGTGGACTTGCCTGATGATAGGCACGCCATAGAAAATAAATGGATATTTAAGAAGAAGACAGACGCGGATGGTAATGTGACCATCTATAAAGCTCGGCTTGTTGCTAAGGGTTATCGACAAGTTCAAGGGATTGACTACGATGAGACTTTCTCTCCCGTAGCGATGCTGAAGTCAGTCAGAATCATGTTAGCTATTGCCGCATTCTATGATTATGAGATATGGCAAATGGATGTCAAAACAGCATTCCTTAATGGCTTCCTCAAGGAATAGTTGTATATGATGCAACTGGAAGGTTTTGTCGATCCAGAGAACGCTAACAAGGTATGCAAGCTCCAGCGCTCGATTTACGGGCTGGTGCAAGCATCTCGGAGTTGGAATATTCGCTTTGATGAGGTGATCAAAGTGTTTGGCTTTATACAGACTTATGGAGAAGCCTGTATTTACAAGAAAGTGAGTGGGAGCTCTTTAGCATTTCTCATATTATATGTGGATGACATATTGCTGATGGGAAATGATATAGAATTCTTGGAAAATGTAAAGGCCTACTTGAATAAAAGTTTTTCAATGAAGGACCTTGGAGAAGCTGCTTACATATTAGGCATCAAAATCTATAGAGATAGATCGAGACGCCTCATTGGTCTTTCACAAAGTACATACCTTGACAAAATATTGAAGAAGTTCAATATGGATCAGTCAAAGAAAGGATTCTTGCCTGTTTTGCAAGGTATGATATTGAGCAAAGCTCAGTCGCCGACCACGGCAGAAGATAGAGAAAAGATGAGTGTCATTCCCTATGCCTCAGCAATAGGTTCTATCATGTATGCCATGCTGTGTACCAGACCTGATGTGAACCTTGCCATAAGTTTGGTAGGGATGTACCAAAGTGATCCCGGTACGGAACACTGGACAGCGGTCAAGAACATCCTGAAGTACCTGAAAAGGACTAAGGATATGTTTCTCGTTTATGGAGGTGACGAAGAGCTCGTCGTAAAGGGTTACGTCGATGCTAGCTTCGACACAGATCTGGATGACTCTAAGTCTCAAACCGGATACGTGTATATTTTGAATAGAGGGGCAGTCAGCTGGTGCAGTTGCAAGCAAAGCGTGGTGGCAGCATCTACATGTGAAGCGGAGTACATAGCTGCTTCTGAAGCAGCGCAGGAAGGAGTCTGGATGAAGGAGTTCATCACCGACCTAGGAGTCATTCCAAGTGCGTCAAGCCCGATGACTCTCTTCTGTGACAACACTGGTGCTATTGCTATTACCAAGGAGCCCAGGTTTCACAAGAAGACCAAGCACATCAAGCGCCGTTTCAACTCCATCCGGAATTATGTTCAGGATGGAGACATAGATATTTGTAAAGTGCATACGGATCTGAATGTAGCAGACCCGTTGACTAAACCTCTTTCACGGGCAAAACATGATCAACACCAGAACTCTATGGGTCTTCGATTCATCACAATGTAACTAGATTATTGACTCTAGTGCAAGTGGGAGACTGTTGGAGATATGCCCTAGAGGCAATAATAAAAGCATTATTATTATATCTCCTTGTTCATGATAATTGTCTGTTATTCATGCTTGAATTGTATTGTACGGAAACAGCGATACATGTGTGAATACGCAGACCACAATGAGTCCCTGGTAGGCCTCTAGTAGCCAGCTCGTTGATCAACAGATGGTCACGGTTTCCTGACCATGGACATGAGATGTCGGTGATAACGGGATCACATCATTAGGAGAATGATGTGATGGACAAGACCCAAACTTGAGCATAACACGAGATCGTATAGTTCGTAATGCATAAGCTTTTCGGTGTCAAGTATTTATTCCTTAGACCATGAGGTTGTACAACTCTCGGATACCGTAGGAGTGCTTTGGGTGTGCCAACCGTCACAACGTAACTGGGTGGCTATAAAGGTACGCATCGGGTATCTCCGAAAGTGTCTGTTGAGTTGGTACGAACCGAGACTGGGATGTTGTCACTTCGTATGACGGAGAGGTACCTCTGGGCCCACTCGGTAAGACATCATCATAATGAGCTCAATGTGACTAAGTAGTTAGTCACGGGATGATGGATTACGGATCGAGTAAAGAGACTTGCCATAACGAGATTGAACAAGGTATTGGGAATACCGACGACCGAATCTCGGGCAAGTACCGTACCGATGGACAAAGGGAATAACATACGGGATTGAGTGAATCCTTGACACGGTGGTTCATCCGATGAAGATCATCGAGGAACACGTGGGAACCAACATGGGTATCCAGATCCCGCTGTTGGTTATTGACCGGAGAGTGGTCTCGGTCATGTCTATGTGTCTCCCGAACCCGTAGGGTCTACACACTTAAGGTTCGGTAACGCTAGGGTCGTAGAGATTAATGCACGTGGAAACCCGAAAGTTGTTCGGAGTCCCGGATGAGATCCCGGACGTCACGAGGAGTTCCGGAATGGTCCGGAGGTAAAGATTGATATATGGGAAGTCCAGTTTCGGCCAACGGGTGATCTCCGGGGGTCACCGGGAGCGTCCCGGGACCACCGGAGGGGCCCCGGGGGTCAACCGGGTGAGGCCACCCATCCCGGTGGGGCCCCTAGGCCGCAAGGGGATGTGTCCAGCCCTCTGGGCTGGCGCACCACTGAGGGAGGCCCACCTCCCCTGCGCCTAGGGTTAAAACCCTAAGGGGAGGGGGGCCACCACTTGCCTTGGGGGAGGAGGACTCCTCCCTGGCCGCCGCCCCCCCTTGCAGATTGGATCTGCAGGGGGCTGGCGCCCCCCCCGGCCCCCTATATATATGTGGGGAGGGAGAGGGCAGCCGCACCTCAGCCCTGGCGCCTCTCCCCCTCCCGTCACACCTCCCAACTCCCACGCAGGGCGCCCGGCGAAGCCCTGCTGCGATCTCCACTGCATCCGTCATCACGCCGTTGTGCTGCCGGATCTCTGACGACTTCTCCTCCCCCCTTGCTGGATCAAGAAGGAGGTGACGTTGCTGCACCGTACGTGTGTTGAACGCGGAGGTGCCGTCCGTTCGGCGCTAGATCATCGGTGACGAAGAACGTGAAGAGTACGACTACTTCATCCCCACTTCGTTGAAAGCTTCTGCACGCGATCTACATAACGGTATGTAGATGCACTCTTAGTTGCTCGTTGCTAGATGTCTCCATAGTTGGATCTTGGTGAAGACGTAGAATTTTTTTGATTTATGCTACGTTCCCCAACAAGTGCTTGCGCGTATATATGAGCCCTTGCGTCTGTACCGTGTTATAAAATACATGTCATGATATTATGGTCACTGGCTCACCCGTACAACTCCGTATTTTGTTGATGACACAATCAATTGACCAGTCAAACGTTCCACGTGGCGCAACTAGTGTTGCACCATCGGGGCACGTAACCATGGGGTGCACCTGTCAGCCCGTATATGAAAGAAAGAAATGGTAGTTTGAGTCTGTACTGTGTTAATAAAATAAGTACATTTTAGGGTGATCATACGGTCACTGGCTCACCATACAGCTCCGTAATTTGTTGATGACACGAACAGTTGACCAGTCAAACGGTCCACATTCAGCAGCGCACATTACCATAGGGCCCACCGGTCAGTGCGTATATCAAGGACATAAATGGTAATAAATTAGTGGTCGGTGGGTACTCGAAGTAGTGAGACCTCTGGTTGGATTCGCCGGCGGTGGGGGGCGCGTTGATTGGGCGGTGGGGTGGGGATCGCTGAAGAAAAAGCTCGGCGCGGGGGGCCTATAGGGATGGCCGGTGCGGCGGCAGACTGGCCGTGAGGAGTGGTTTCGGGGCGGGCGGGGCGGCGTGGCGGCGCGGACCGGCCGCGGGCGGCGGGGGCCGGCCGTTCGGCTGGTGGTAGCTGGCGGCTTAGGGGGGTGGAGTTTTATGATAAACTGCAGGCCCTTGATTTCGTATCCAACGGCTGGAAAATCTAATGACCAGAGATGAAAAAGTCAGTCGACTGACGTGTAGCCTCACCCCGCACGTACACATGCACGCACGCAAGACACGCACGCATGCAGGCGTGCAACACTGACACGTACACATAACGATCACACGCACGCATGCAGGCGTGCAACACTGACGCGTACACATGCACTCACGAACACACGCACGTACGCACACATGCAACACCGAAACGTACCCTTGCACGCACTCAACACTCGCACGCCTGCATGCACACAGCACACGACGCAAGACACACGCTCAACCTATACGTGCATGCACCCTTTGTTAAGGACATGGATTGTTACGGGTATTAATCAATCTTATCTGTGATAAGTTGAACATTGATGTTTGTAGCGGTCTTTATGAATCACAACCTATCGAACGGGCTATCAACATGAAAAGGATGACGTCACACTCAATGAACAATCATAGGATCCTTTGTTGTGCGCTGCATGCGTTGGGTCACTGACATGCAGGCCATGTACCCAAAGAGCCCACACATTAGTGGAAGAACGGCGCGCTGTCCTACGTCAGAGTTGAGGGCGCCACTCGCTGCACGCCCGAGTGAACACGCCTACTTGCCGCATTCAAACGCCTCCATGAAACCCGCCCGTGTGGAAGCCGAGAAACCCACTCTGGACACACGTCCGTTCATGACCGGGCTAGCATTAAACGCAACGCCGGCCGAGCTCCTCCCATCCGCCGTCTATTTAATCTCCTATTTAAACAAGGCCAAACACCGGCCAAGAATCGCACACCTTCGCCGCTCCCCTATCTCCTCCTTCACCATTTTGTCCACTCTTACAATGACTTGCGAAGAGTAGTTATGCCGCATCCAAGCTAGCTGGGTGGCCCGCCGAGCCCGCCGGATATGAGCTATCCAGCTCGCTGATCCACCTCCCTCCCCTCGCCCGACGGAGCCAGTTGCCACCCCAAGCCGACGCTCGGTTCAGCAACTCGCCGTTCCAGGCCAGCTCGACGAGGAGCGGCGACGGGCGTCATTGCTGCCGTCCACGCCGCCGCCTCGTACCGCATCTCCCGTTTCTGTGGCTGAGACTCCCATGCCGGCGGCCGCGCCATGCAAGCAGCGACAGAAGCTGGGTGCACGGAGAGCGATGAGTCGGTGGCCAGCGCCTCCACATCCGCCGCCAACATCGAGGAGAAGTAGAACACGGGAGGTCGCCGCCGCTTGGGTCCCATGAAGGCCACCACGGAGGCGACGCCGGCGTAAGCAGCTGGTGTCTTGCCGGATCCTTTTGTTGCGAGGACCTTCGTCGACCCTGCATATACCTCCGGGGCTCCCGGCAGTCTGGTGATCGTGCTGGGAACACAAATTGATCGGCGGCCGACCATTTAGGCCAGGTATTATATACCTGTGCTGTCTAGAACTAGCACTGCGTAGTTCATTTGAATGTTATGAAATCCGCCATGTTTGTATGAAAATCAGGTATCGTATATGATTTCCGTCGTTGTTTATATGAAATATCGCCGTGTTTGCGTGAATTTCGTCTGGTTGGTTGACTTGCTGTCATAATGTGTGCGGCTACGGTTGGATGGCGTAATTTGCGGGTCGCCGGTCGGTCTACGGGTGGCTCGGGCGGCATGGTGGGACAAAAAGAACACAGTTCGTGCGAGCTCGTCTCCAATGTGCGCGCTGGAGGATTCATGAGACCACGAGCCATTCCTCGTTCATCGGTGGCAAAGGCACCGGTGGACAAAAGGGTCGCCAATATTTTGGCTACCCCGAGCAAGCCCTCGCTCGCCGTGGAATTTTGCCATGTGTTGTTTTCATGGACTAGCAAGATGCCCGTGCATTGCACGGAACATCAAGATGCATTTTTTTACAAGACACCTATTGTGATTGACCCATGCAGGAGTAATCCCATTTTGTAAAAACTAATGATTTCCTAAGAATTTTATCGGATAAATGGTATCTCGAGAATTTTATCAGACTCCATTTTTGTATACAAGGCCACAAACCCATATTACAGGTACCAAGGCAAAAATTAATGTCTTCTAACTCAATGTTGCAAGCCACCTTGTTTCCTTGTTTGCCGTGTAAATTAACGTGTATTCTTCTCTTTCATGCATATCAAGTCAATGCTCACACTCCCGCATGCATGCAAGGGATAATTAGTGTCCTCTTTTGCTAGTAGTACTACGAGGCAAACACCATTAATATTGCATCGATTAGTGTTAGTGGCCTTGTATATCTGCAAATTGTAATTTTTGATAGTGGCCTTGTATATAAAAATGGAGGGAGAAAGATGAGAGATAAGGTGGGGAGGAGTGGGGCGTGGTGGTGACTGGTGGTTGGACTGGGCGGAGGCATGGGGTTGGACGGCGCATTATGTCTAGGTTTGTATCTCTATAGTCCCTCTCACACACACCCACATAGGTGGGGGACGTGCACGAAGAGAAGAGGTACACGCACGATGCACGTACTCCCGTCTCTTTCCCAACCACACCCGCGCAGATACACGGTGAAGCTCATTTATGTATGAAAAGGCAACCCACATGGTAACTTGACACGTGTACTGGTTGTTCACTAGATGGCGGGAGGATCGTCTACCACGGGTTAACAAACAAATTGCAACTTGACACATTATGTTAAAAAAGAGGCAAACCATGTGGGGCCTACCTTAGTGGCAAGGCTCTATACACTGGAGTACTTTTGATGTGTCCCGTCAACTCGTAGAACGAGGAGAAGCTTGCTTAGTACGCCGTCTCCTCGCCCACGGGCGCGGTGGCTCGCAGGATGAGCTGAAGCTTGCTTACTACGCCTTACGCCCGATCCCTCGCCCACGCACGCAGTGGCTCACAGGACGAGGGGAATTTTACTACTCCCTCCGTTTACTCCTCGTCCCTACTACCTTGGTTAGAGAGATTATCATATTGTTTGGAATATATATGTCCTTTAGTACTCCCTCCATTTACTTATACAAGGCCACTATAAAAAAAGATATGTCAGTCTACCTTGGTTAGAGAGAAAATTTTACTACTCCCTCCGTTTACTCCTCGTCCCTACTACCTTGGTTAGAGAGTTTTCTCTTGACACTGCTTGCATCGGGTGATCTAACGCACCTTGAAATCCAACATGTGATGGTACTACTACTAGTAGTAGAATTGAGACTTATAAAATGGAAAAACGAATGTTTTTTAGATGAGCCCTATAAACCCTGGTGGGTACGTACTCCGTAAAATCAGATTTTCCCAAAACTAAGTCGCTCAACCTTTATTTGCTTGTTTCCCTTCCTGCCTCCTTGCCTCGAACAGAGTATGCCAAACTCCCCTGTCAGCCACGCGGGAAAAGACCCGCCCTCGCCTTTTTTAGTCCGGGTTTGTATCGATGGATCGCGCGAAGCAGCAAAAACCCAAGCCGTGTCTTGTACTCCTCCGTCGACGCTCGCTTTCATGAAATATGTACTTCCTGTCGCCGACATGTGGGACATATAGCAACCGGGTCAGCGTGTCAAGCACCAAATAACAGTAGAGAACAGCAGGGGGACGCACCCCAGTCGTACCGCCCTAGTAGTAGTAGTAGTAATGAGCAATGAGACGTCAAATCACAATGTTGCACCTTCCCAGACGGACGAAAGCAACCATTATTTCACACTTTTGTTCGCCATCATCTCAAACCACGTAGTATTGCTTCTGCCTCAAGAGGGACACACGCATCGCCTTGGTACATCATGACACGTGGGACCGCATGACAGGCCATGCTCCCCCGCCGACCGCTCGGTAAAATCACCTCATTTTTACTACTATACTTCCTCCGTATCGATTTACATGGCGTGCACGTCGTTCTAGGTTGAGAATTTAACTGGCTATATATGTGATGAACAGTATATGTTTAGAAACTACATCCGCTTAATAATCCAATGATACACTTTTTGTGACATAGTAACTCAGATTTAGTTAATCAAATGGATGACCTAGAACTACGTGCAATAAACCGAGATGTCTAAAAAAACGAGATGGAGAGGGTAGTTCAGTACCTATCTTTTTAGATCAATATAGTCGGGATTCACCAAGGAGCAAAACCAAGTGGTAGGCTGCACCTGTCGTGTTGGCGTAGCGACTCAAGCAGGGTCAGTCCACACACAAAATGGCGACACACTTAACAGGACCCCTTTGGCCGACATGTGGCTCATCCACCGTCTTGTTCCATGTATAATTCGGAGCAGCGGTTGGAATTGGAGGCACCCCAGTCATAGTACCCCAGTAGTAGAAAATGAGCGATGAGGGGTCAAATCACAAAGCCCCACCTTTCCCGCATTGAGGTGGACGGACGAAGCAACCATCATTTCACTCTAGGGCGCAAGAGCATAAAGAAAAGAGAAAACCAATGATGCGTGCGGCAGCTACCTAGGGCACCCTAGGGTAGGGGTCTCCACTACAGATCATTTTTTCTTTTTTTGAAAGCGCCTCCACTACAAATCGGCTTCTCCCTCGTCCTCTTGAAGAAAACCGATGATGCGTGCGACGGTAGGGTTTGTAGGAGTACTACTAGGGCGTGCGGGGCCATGTTGTAGTAAACGGGAGAGGGATTGAGTTCGAGTCGACGCCTTAAATATGTGTGGGCCGCTTGGTTTTAGGGGAACAAGGCAGCATTTTGGGTTTGGGGACTAGGGGAGATATAGTACGTACAAAAAATTGTGGACGTAGGTTCGACCGAAAGGCAATGATGCATGGGCCCTGCATTTTGATATACCCGGGGCCGCGTGAAATTTGCTACTCTACTCAAAACTAGTAAGGTACACATGCATTGAACGCATGAGATTTCGAAACCAAATTATGAATAAATACACACTATAGCATGTAAAGCTTTGAGTCATATATGCATGATGTAGATGTTCGTTTAGTTCTTATAGTTCATCTCATTCAAAATCAATTAGTTTTATAAAAATGTTAATATTCATGGGGTTGTGCATTGTAAAGCATAATGCAAAAAACAAATAATGGCAATTCATTTAGAAAAAAAATCAATTATGATATGGAAGATTCTAGAACAAAGGAGAAGTGCTTCTGTTTTGAGGTTTCTGCATTATGCTTAAGTTCAACCATGGAGTCTTCTATATTGTACAGGTGGTAGATCTGGTGGATTATTTATGATATCTAACGGCCAGTAGTGCTCGGATTTACCATCTCTGCACTGTCGGATTAGCTTCATCCAGCGACCATCTTTCTAGTTATTCGCACACTATATAGTTCTTGTGCTGTAGTTTCATGTCTTGGAAAAAGCTACTAGTGGGTTGTACTAGCTATTTAGGAATAGAAGATGTATACATGGAAGTTGTAGGGAAAGAGATGACATGGAGTATCTCAATTCCTATGAGTAGGGATTGTAAAAGAGATGTCATTTCGTTGACATCATATGAACTTTTCTATTGAATCTAGAGATGACATGCATCTCAATTCCTATGAGGGATTAGAAAAGAGATGTAATTTGGTTCATATCATAGGAACTTTTCTATTGAATATACGCTAATGTTTATTTTCTTTTGAAATTATGGGAGTATAGGAATCCATTCATATGAACCAAGTGGCTCTAAAGCTATAGAAATGATATCATGTTTAGGGCCTCTTTGATTCGAAGGAATTTCAAAACGCAGGAATAGAAAAAACGTGCGATTGGGGTGGCATGTCATCTTGAATCCTATATGATTCTATGAGTGTTTGATCGTGCACAGAAAAAATGTAGGATTCTTTCAAAGAGGTTAGAGTGGATTAAAAATTTCCTATGAAATCTAGTGCAAATGAATCCTATGAAAAAGTTCCCATGGTTTACAATCCTATGAATCAAACACCCCACATAGGAAAAAATCCTAAGGAATTGAATCCTTCAAAATTCTTTTGAGAATCCTTTGAATCAAAGAAGCCCTTATTTCCTTTGAAATGTGGAGTATATGAATCTATTCCTATGAACCAATTGGCTCTAAACGAAAAAATCCTTTAAAAATCATATCATATAGAGTTCCTATGATATTCCTCCACACCAAAGGATGGTTGAAATTGTCGCAGGTGATACGATGGCCTTTCTTTGTAGACTCCTCCCCCATCTTTATAGTTACCTCTCAAAGATCAATGAATATTCTACATGTGCAATTTGGTACACGAAAAATCAGTAAAAGTTTGCGAGGTTTGAATTTTCAATAAAGCTATATGCACTGCATTTTGGAACGGTGGGAGCATACGGTAGTTGCTTACACTCATGTGGAAGATTTTTGTGTAGGAGGAGTGGCTGTTCTGTTAAATGACATGGCAAAACTGACACTGTCGGATGCCGATCTAACGGTTCTTACGGCGTTCGTCAGGAAAAGGCTTGTGGAGAACGTTTGTCGGATAATGATTTACGGACACATGCATTGCATTGATACGTGCCCCCTCTCTCTCACGCACACGCACCCTCCCGACTCCTCTCGCACCCACCGTCTATATGCAGGTAGACATCACACACATATGTGCTCTTGACACCCTACCCTCAGAACTTCCAACAAACAAAATACGTCGCGCACATTTTATTTTAGCTCACACGTCACACACTTATACTATTACTCTTGTGGCGAACGCTCTTTGGGCATAGTATATTGTACTCTCACGAAGAGAAGCGGTGCACGCACAGACTAGTTCTCTCACACCCACTCGCGGGTACACGTAAGAGCGCATTTGTTTCAAGCTGGTACAACAAAATCACTCCACTATATATATAAGCAGGAGCCTAAGCGCTTGCTTTACTAGGGTTCCTCTCGTTCACTCTCTCATGCTCTCCAGATCTAAACAAGACATAGGTGGCCACACTCTCTCTCAGCACACAGCTGGTCACAAATCCGGCCGAACAACCTCGACCGTGGCAGGGGTGTAGGTGCATCATTCACGCCGTCGTCGGCGGCGAGGGATGAGACCAACGGCTGCCCGCGCGTCTGTTGGGAAACGTAGCAGAATTCAAAAAAATTCTACGCTTTCACCAAGATCCAACTAAGGAGACATCTAGCAACAAGCAAATAAGAGTGCATCTACATACCGTTATGTAGATCGCGAGCGGAAGCTTTCGAAGAAGCGTGGATGAAGTAGTCGTACTCTCCAAGTTCTTCGTCACCGATGATCTAGCACCGAATGGACGGCACCTCCGCGTTCAACACACGTCCGGTACAGCAACGTCACCTCCTTCTTGATCCAGCAAGGCGGGAGGAGAGGTCGTTAGAGATCCAGCAGCACAACGGCGTGGTGGTGGATGCAGTGGAGAATTCTGCAGGGCTTCGCCGGTGCCCTGCGTTAAGGAGACGGAGGTGTGACGGGAGGGGGAGAGGCGCCAGGGGCAAGGGTGCGGCTGCCCTCTCCCCCCCACATATATATAGGGGCCAGGGGGGGTGCGTCGGCCCTGCAGATGGGATCTGCAGGGTGGGGTGGCGGCCAAGGGGGGATCCTTGCCCCCCAAGGCAAGGTGGCGCCCCCTCCCCCCTAGGGTTTCAACCCTAGGCGCATGGGGAGGAGGGCCCATATGGTGCGCCAGCCCACCAGGGCTGGCCACTTCCCCCTTGCGGCCTAGGGGCCCCACCGGGATGGGTGGCCCCACCCGGTGGACCCCCGGGGCCCCTCCGGTGGTCCCGGGACACTCCCGGTGACCCTCGGAGATCACCCGATGGCCGAAACTGGACTTCCTATATATCATTCTTTACCTCCGGACCATTCCGGAACTCCTCGTGACATCCAGGATCTCATCCGGGACTTCAAACAACTTTCGGGTTTCCACGTGCATGTATCTCTACGACCCTAGCGTTACCGAACCTTAAGTGTGTAGACCCTACGGGTTCGGGAGACACGTAGACATGACCGAGACCATTCTTCGGTCAATAACCAACAGCGGGATCTGGATACCCATGTTGGTTCCCACGTGTTCCTCGATGATCTTCATCGAATGAACCACCATGTCAAGGATTCACTCAATCCCGTATGTTATTCCCTTTGTCCATCGGTACGGTACTTGCCCGAGATTCGATCGTCGGTATTCCCGATACATTGTTCAATCTCGTCATAGCAAGTGTCTTTACTCGATCCGTAATCCATCATCCCATGACTAACTCTTTAGTCACTTTGAGCTCATTACGATGATGTATTACCGAGTGGGCCTAGAGGTACCTCTCCGTCATACGGAGTGACAATATCCCAGTCTCGGTTCTTACCAACTCAACAGACACTTTCGGTGATACCCGATGCGTACCTTTATAGCCACCCAGTTACGTTGTGACGTTTGGTACACCCAAAGTATTCCCACAGTATCCGGGAGTTGTACAACCTCATGGTCCAAGGAATAAATACTTGACACCGAAAAGCTTATGCATTACGAACTATACGATCTCGTGCTATGCTCGGGATTGGGTCTTGTCCATCACATCATTCTCCTAATGATGTGATCCCGTTATCACTGACATCCTATGTCCATGGTCAGGAAACCGTGACCATCTGTTGATCAACGAGCTGGCAACTAGAGGCCTACCAGGGACTCATTGTGGTCTATTTATTCACACATGTATCGCTGTTTCCGCACAATACAATTCAAGCATGAATAACAGACAATTATCATGAACAAGGAAATATAATAATAATACTTTTATTATTGCCTCTAGGGCATATTTCCAACAGTCTCCCACTTGCACTAGAGTCAATAATCTAGTTACATTGTGATGAATCGAACACCCATAGAGTTCTGGTGTTGATCATGTTTTGCCCGTGAAAGAGGTTTAGTCAACGGGTCTGCGACATTCAGATCCGTATGCACTTTACAAATATCTATGTCTCCATCCTGAACATACTTCCGGATGGAGTTGAAACGGCGCTTGATGTGCTTGGTCTTCTTGTGAAACATGGGCTCCTTGGTAATAGCAATAGCACCAGTGTTGTCACAGAAGAGAGTCATCGGGCTTGACGCGCTTGGAATGACTCCTAGGTCGGTGATGAACTCCTTCATCCAGACTCCTTCCTGCGCTGCTTCAGAAGCAGCTATGTACTCCGCTTCACATGTAGATGCTGCCACGACGCTTTGATTGCAACTGCACCAGCTGACAGCCCACCATTCAAAATATACACGTATCCGGTTTGTGACTTAGAGTCATCCAGATCTGTGTCGAAGCTAGCATCGACGTAACCCTTTACGACGAGCTCTTGGTCACCTCCATAAATGAGAAACATATCCTTAGTCCTTTTCAGGTACTTCAGGATGTTCTTGACCGCTGTCCAGTGTTCCGTACCGGGATCACTTTGGTACCTCCCTACCAAACTTATGGCAAGGTTCACATCAGGTCTGGTACACAGCATGGCATACATGATAGAACCTATGGCCGAGGCATAGGGAATGACACTCATCTTTTCTCTATCTTCTATCGTGGTCGGCGACTGAGCCTTGCTCAATCTCATACCTTGCAAAATAGGCAAGAATCCCTTCTTGGACTGATCCATATTGAACTTTTTGAATATCTTGTCAAGGTATGTACTTTGTGAAAGACCAAGAGAGACCAATGAGGCGTCTTGATCTATCTCTATAGATTTTGATGCCTAATATGTAAGCAGCTTCTCCAAGGTCCTTCATTGAAAAACTTTTATTCAAGTAGGCCTTTACATTTTCCAAGAATTCTATATCATTTCCCATCAGCAATATGTCATCCACATATAATATGAGAAATGCCATAGAGCTCCCACTCACTTTCTTGTAAATACAGGCTTCTCCATAAGTCTGTATAAATCCAAACGCTTTGATCACATCATTAAAGCGAATATTCCAACTCCGAGACGCTTGCACCAGCCCGTAAATCGAGCGCTGGAGCTTGCATACCTTGTTAGCGTTCTCTGGATCGACAAAACCTTCCGGTTGCATCATATACAACTCTTCCTTGAGGAAGCCATTAGGGAATGTTGTTTTGACGTCCATTTGCCATATCTCATAATCATAGAATGCGGCAATAGCTAAGATGATTCTGACTGACTTCAGCATCGCTACGGGAGAGAAAGTCTCGTCGTAGTCAATCCCTTGAACTTGTCGATAACCCTTAGCGACAAGTCGAGCCTTATAGATGGTCACATTACCATCCGCGTCTGTCTTCTTCTTAAATATCCATTTGTTTTCTATGGCGTGCCTATCATTAGGCAAGTCCACCAAAGTCCATACTTTGTTTTCATACATGGATTCTATCTCGGATTTCATGGCTCCAAGCCATTTATTGGAATCCGGGCCCGCCATCGCTTCTTCATAGTTCGAAGGTTCACTGTTGTCCAACAACATGATTTCCAGGACAGGGTTGCCGTACCACTCTGGTGCGGAACGTGCCCTCGTGGACCTTCGAAGTTCAGTAGTAACCTGATCTGCTTCTTCATGATCATTATCATCAACTTCCTCCCTTGTCGGTGCAGGCACCTTAGGAACAGTTTCCTGCGCTGTGCTACTTTCAGGAGGGGTGACTGTCACCTCATCAAGTTCTACTTTCCTCCCACTCACTTCTTTCGAGAGAAACTCTTTCTCCAGAAAGCATCCATTCTTGGCAACAAAGACTTTGCCTTCGGATCTATGGTAGAAGGTGCACCCAATCGTTTCCTTTGGGTATCCTATGAAGACGCATTTTTCCGATTTGGGTTCGAGCTTTTCAGGTTGAAGTTTCTTGACATAAGCATCGTAACCCCAAACTTTTAGAAACGACAGCTTCGGTTTCTTACCAAACCAAAGTTCATATGGAGTCGTCTCAATGGATTTCGACGGAGCCCTATCTAAAGTGAATGCGGAAGTCTCTGAAGCATAACCCCAAAAAGATAGCGGTAAATCGGTGAGGGACATCATAGATCGCACCATGTCCAACAGAGTACGATTTCGACGTTCGGACACACCGTTACGTTGAGGTGTTCCGGGCGGTGTCAATTGTGAAACAATTCCACATTTCCTAAGGTGTGTGCCAAATTCCTGACTTAAATATTCTCCCCCACGATCTGATCGTAAGAACTTTATTTTTCTGTCACGTTGATTCTAAACCTCATTCTGAAATTCCTTGAACTTTTCAAAGGTCTCAGACTTGTGTTTCATCAAATAGATATACCCATATCTACTCAAGTCATCCGTGAGGGTGAGAACATAACGATAGCTTCGCGAGCCTCAACACTCATTGGACCGCACACATCGGTATGTATGATTTCCAACAAGTTGGTTGCTCGCTCCATTGTTCCGGAGAACGGAGTCTTGGTCATCTTGCCCAAGAGGCATGGTTCACACGTGTCAAATGATTCATAATCAAGAGACTCTATAAGTCCATCTGAATGGAGCTTCTTCATACGTTTGACACCAATATGACCAAGGCGGCAATGCCACAAGTATGTGGGACTATCATTATCAACTTTACATCTTTTGGCATCTACACTATGAATATGTGTATCATCACGTTCGAGATTCATCAAAAATAAACCATTGACCAGCGGGGCATGACCATAAAACATATCTCTCAAATAAATAGAACAACCATTATTCTCCGATTTGAAAGAGTAGCCATCTCGCATAAGACGAGATCCAGATACAATGTTCATGCTCAAAGCCGGTACTAAATAACAATTATTAAGGTTTAAAACTAATCCCGAGGGTAGATGTAGAGGCAGCGTGCCGACGGCAATCACATCGACCTTGTAACCATTCCCGACGCGCATCGTCACCTCATCCTTCGCCAGTCTCCGCTTATTCCGCAGCTCCTGTTTTGAGTTACAAATGTGAGCAACCGCACCTGTATCAAATACCCAGGAGCTACTACGAGCGCTGGTAAGGTACACATCAATAACAAGTATATCACATATACCTTTGACGTTGCCGGCCTTCTTGTCCGCTAAGTATTTGGGGCAGTTCCGCTTCCAGTGACCCGTTCCCTTGCAATAAAAGCACTCTGTCTCAGGCTTGGGTCCATACTTTGGCTTCTTCCCGGCAACAGGCTTACCGGGCGCGGCAACTCCCTTGCCGTCCTTCTTGAAGTTCTTCTTACCCTTGCCTTTCTTGAACTTAGTGGTTTTATTGACCATCAACACTTGATGTTCTTTCTTGATGTCCTCCTCCGCCGATTTCAGCATCGAATACACCTCGGGAATGGACTTCTCCATCCCCTGCATATTGAAGTTCAACACGAAGCTCTTGAAGCTTGGTGGGAGCGACTGGAGGATTCTGTCAACGACCGCTTCATCTGGGAGATTCATTCCCAGCTGAGACAAGCGGTTGTGCAATCCAGAAATCTTGAGGATGTGCTCACTGACAGAACTGTTTTCCTCCATCTTACAGTTGTAGAATGCGTCGGAGACATCATATCTCTCGACTCGGGCATGAGCTTGGAAAACCATTTTCAGCTCTTCGAACATCTCATATGCTCTGTGGTGCTCAAAACGTTTTTGGAGCCCCGACTCTAAGCTGTAAAGCATGCCGCACTGAACCAGGGAGTAATCATCACTACGCGACTGCCAGACGTTCAAAACGTCTTGGGCCGCATCGGGAGCAGGTGCATCACCTAGCGGTGCTTCAAGGACATATGATCTCTTGGCAGCTATGAGGATAATCCTCAGGTTACGGACCCAATCCGTATAGTTGCTACCATGGTCTTTCAGCTTGGTTTTCTCTAGGAACGCGTTGAAGTTGAGGGAAACTGGAGCGTGGGCCATTTGATCTACAAGAGATATTGTAAAGAATTTAGACTAAGTTCATGATAATTAAGTTCATCTTAATCAAATTTTAATGAACTCCCACTCAGAATGACATCTCTCTAGTCATCTAAGTGATACACGATCCGAATCGACTAGCCTGTGTCCGATCATCACGTGAGACGGACTAGTCATCAACGGTGAACATCTTCATGTTGATCATATCTTCTATATGACTCGTGTTCGACCTTTCGGGCTTCCGTGTTCCGAGGCCATGTCTGTACATGCTAGGCTCGTCAAGTGAACCCTAAGTGTATCGCGTGTGTAAATCTGGCTTACACCCGTTGTATGCGAACGTTAGAACCTATCACACCCGATCATCACGTGGTGCTTCAGAACAACGAACTTTAGCAACGGTGCACAGTTAGGGGGAACACAATTCTTGAAATTTTAGTGAGAGATCATCTTATTTACTACCGTTGTTCTAAGTAAACAAGATGCGTAAACATGATAAATATCACATGCAATCAATTAAAGTGACATGATATGGCCAATATCATCTTGCTCCTTGGATCTCCATCTTCGGGGCACCATGATCATCTTGTCACCGGCTCGACACCATGATCTTCATCATCATGATCTCCATCATCGTGTCTTGAAGAAGTCGTCACGCCAACTATTACTTCTACTACTATGGCTAACGTTTACCAATAAAGTAAAGTAATTACATAGCATTTATTCAGTGACACGCAGGTCATACAATAATTAAGACAACTCCTATGGCTCCTGCCGGTTGTCAAGTTCATCGACATGCAAGTCGTCATTCCCTATTACAAAAACATGATCAATCTCATACATCACATATATCATTCATCACATCTTCTTTTTGGCCATACCACGTCACATGGCACATGCTGCAAAAACAAGTTAGATGTCCTCTAATTGTTGTTGCAAGTTTTTACGTGGCTTCTATAGGTTTTCTAGCAAGAACGTTTCTTACCTATGCCAAAACCACAACGTGATTTGTCAATTTCTATTTACCCTTCATAAGGACCCTTTTCATCGAATCCGATCCGACTAAAGTAGGAGAGACAGACACCCCCCAGCCACCTTATGCAACTAGTGCATGTCTGTCGGTGGAACCAGTCTCACGTAAGCGTACGTGTAAAGTCGGTCCGGGCCGCTCCATCCCACAATACCTCCGAAACAAGATTGACTAGTAACGGTAAGAAAGTTGAACAAACTCAAACGCCCACAACTGTTTTGTGTTCTACTCGTGCAAGATGCTACGCATAAGACCTAGCTCAGATGCCACTGTTGGGAAACGTAGCAGAATCCAAAAAATTTCTACGCTTTCACCAAGATCCAACTAAGGAGACATCTAGCAAATAAGAGTGCATCTACATACCGTTATGTAGATCGCGAGCGGAAGCTTTCGAAGAAACGTGGATGAAGTAGTCGTACTCTTCGCGTTCTTCGTCACCGATGATCTAGCGCCGAACGGACGGCACCTCCGCGTTCAACACACGTCCGATACAGCAACGTCACCTCCTTCTTGATCCAGCAAGGGGGAGGAGAGGTCGTCGGAGATCCAGCAGCACAACGGCGTGGTGGTAGATGCAGTGGAGAATTCTGCAGGGCTTCGCTGATGCCCTGCGTTAAGGAGACGGAGGTGTGACGGGAGGGGGAGAGGCGCCAGGGGCAAGGGTGCGGCTGCCCTCTCCCCCCCCACATATATATAGGGGCCAGGGGGGTGCGCCGGCCCTGCAGATGGGATCTGCAGGGTGGGGCGGCGGCCAAGGGGGGATCCTTGCCCCCCAAGGCAAGGTGGCGCCCCCTCCCCCCTAGGGTTTCAACCCTAGGCGCATGGGGAGGAGGGACCATATTGTGCGCCAGCCCACCAGGGATGGCCACTTCCCCCTTGCGGCCTAGGGGCCCCACAGGGATGGGTGGCCACACTCGGTGGACCCCCGGGGCCCCTCCGGTGGTCCCGAGACACTCCCGGTGACCCTCGGAGATCATGGCCGAAACTGGACTTCCTATATATCATTCTTTACCTCCGGACCATTCCGGAACTCCTCGTGACGTCCGGGATCTCATCCGGGACTCCGAACAACTTTCGGGTTTCCACGTGCATGTATCTCTACGACCCTAGCGTGACCGAACCTTAAGTGTGTAGACCCTACGGGTTCGGGAGACACGTAGACATGACCGAGACCATTCTCCGGTCAATAACCAACAGCGGGATCTGGATACCCATGTTGGTTCCCACGTGTTCCTCGATGATCTTCATCGGATGAACCACCGTGTCAAGGATTCACTCAATCCCGTATGTTATTCCCTTTGTCCATCGGTACGGTACTTGCCCGAGATTCGATCGTCGGTATTCCCGATACCTTGTTCAATCTCGTCATGGCAAGTCTCTTTACTCGATCCATAATCCATCATCCCGTGACTAACTCTTTAGTCACTTTGAGATCATTATGATGATGTCTTACCGAGTGGGCCCAGAGGTACCTCTCCGTCATATGGAGTGACAATATCCCAGTCTCGGTTCGTACCAACTCAACAGACACTTTCGGCGATACCCGATGCGTACCTTTATAGCCACCCAGTTACGTTGTGATGTTTGGCACACCCAAAGTATTCCTACGGTATCCGGGAGTTGTACAACCTCATGGTCTAAGGAATAAATACTTGACACCGAAAAGCTTATGCATTACGAACTATATGATCTCGTGCTATGCTCAGGATTAGGTCTTGTCCATCACATCATTCTCCTAATGATGTGATCCCGTTATCACTGACATCCTATGTCCATGGTCAGGAAACCGTGACCATCTGTTGATCAACGAGCTGGCAACTAGAGGCCTACCAGGGACTCATTGTGGTCTATTTATTCACACATGTATCCCTGTTTCCGCACAATACAATTCAAGCATGAATAACAGACAATTATCATGAACAAGGAAATATAATAATAATACTTTTATTATTGCCTCTAGGGCATATTTCCAACAGCGTCCCGATCGGCGGCCGTGCCGTTCTCTTCGAGAGAGCGCCGGCTCCGGAGGGCCTCCGACCCCTTCTTCCTCTGTGTGGTATTGTGGCCAAGATGCGGCCTCCCGACGCCATGTTTGCCACATGCCGACGACCCTCAGGTATATATTCCTTTGAAACGTTCCTTGCTCTACTGCCCCAGCTCCCCACTTGGCTTCGTGTGGATCTTTTTCTACTTCCGTCCACTGTTCCAAAGCCTCCTAGACTTTTACTATTATTAGAGGTAAAGCTAGTTCATATAGTCGACTCTAAGAGTTGGTTCAAACAGGGAAGAAAGTGGGAAAGCTGTAGCATGAATCTAGGGCTTGGTTTTATGAGGAGACGGGGGAAAGTAGTAGATACTAGCTACCCAACCGGTCTCTTGGTTGAAAGGATGAAGAAAGCATGGTGGATGGCGAAGGGTGGGGGGAATTGGACCTATCTCTTGGTTGAAAAAGGAAAGAAAGTGACAGGTGTTGGAAGACAACGCAAATGAGAATGAGCAGGTCTAGATTTCCTGTGCTCACATAGGAAAATGTCGCTGAGGAGATAAAAAATGGGACAAATACATACATGCTGCCTGAGTGTTTGCCGCTCTCGGCAACCACATCTGTCTCACCACTTTATGCCTATGCTGTCCCTATGCCCATATCGCTACCGTTAATGTAAAATCACATGAAGCATTAAGCAATGCCACCTAATGTCACTATAAGTAATGGTCTAGTGCCGTCGATAAATTGAAACAATGCCACCACCATTTTATGAAGTGCTTCCGTCTTGCTTTATTTCCCATGAATTGTGTTTTTGCAGTTACACATAAATCTCACACCGCTAACACTGCTTCATCCCAGTGGAACTGCACAAATTTGATTGCACATTTACTGACCATGTGCTTCTCTCATGACAGTAATACTAATGCTATTGTTCTGCATGTTAATGTAGTGGCAGTGTTGATGTGATGTGATGCTACTTACTTAAGGACACTTTCATACTGTCAATCTAGTGCCAATTATAACACAATAGAGGCTGCTGTTAATCATACGCCACTACAAATATGTGTCACTGTTTAAATAACCATATTTCTTATTTGTCTATCTCCATATCATTTCATGATGTCTGTCTCCGTATCGTTTCTATCCGCGCAATCAAAAGCACACACCTCAGTTTCAGTAGAACTGCGCAGAATGAGATGGCTATCCCTCGTTGCCGTCCTCTAACCACCCGTCTTCTAGCTATTCCTATATTGGTAGTTAGTAGGTAGAATGACCAACGCAATATAAAAGAAGTTGATTCATACTTTTTACTTCCTGATTGTAGTGTAGGGACGAGCGAAAACAACTCCATCCTAGTGCAGAATGCTCTTTCTACCAGTTCATCCATGGACCGAGGACTAGCTGGCACGGCTGCACAACAGTTTTTTGGACAGGTGCGCGGACAAGAGGCATTGTGGTCTGCTTATTTCTGCAAATAGCGGTGCTTAAATTTAGTGGAATGCACAAGAATTTCTGCTGGTGAGTACACTACATGGTTCAGTTCAGCATTCCAGCTGAGAACACAATTATAATTGGTTATTCTGGAATGAGAAAACCTAACCCTGGATGGTGGCAACAAGAAAAAACCAGAGTGAACTCCAGGAAATTTAAGCCTGTCGGGAGGCCCTTTGCTCAGAGAAGCCTTGCTTGTTTTTTCCTGATTTGTAAACCTTCTCATAACTTTGTCTTTTGCTGTGAACTAGTATATGTTTGTTATGTTCTATGAATCATTGAGATGTATAAAATTGCTTAACTTATGCTTTTCAAGTTTTTGATGAAGCCGAGTTTAATGTGAGTGTTCCACATGAACGCTAGACTAGCATGTGAACGTTTGGAATTTACATTGTGGCCTCAGTTAATTGCATGAACCACTATAAAAAGATACATAGTTGCTTATATGTCACACAACAGATTGTTGATTTTTAGTTGGTCGATAGCCTAGTGTTGAAGCGAGCTGAGCCAATGTGCCGTGTTTTGCACAACCGCTTACAAGTGGGGTAGCACCAACATTGTTTACAAGTACTTATGTATACGCCGGCGCATAGTTCTCAAACGAGTACTCTATTTCATCAAAACTCACATTGCTCGTATGATAAAACTAGTGAGGACACATCTAATTCGGCAACAATTACGATGATTCATGGGCACACAAAAGTAGCAGCATTTCCCATAGATGGATTCAAACAGAGTACTAACCACAGAGGGCTCGATAACAGGCAAGGTTCGGATAATTAGACAGAATCGAAACTACTATTAAACACTAGCTGGGGCAAGTATTTCATGCCTCGATCTAATTTGGGTTGGACACAAGACGGACCTTGCCATGAATATCATCGAGGACGTACGGCAGCAGCTCAATCCTGTAAACCTTCATGAAGACAACCTTGTGGCCTTGCCACTCATAAACTTGTTTATGGAGGCATGCCACGTCATCTTCCTGCGTAAGCTTGACAAGAACAACATGCCTCACAAACATAGGAGTAGCTTTGAACTTCTTTTGCTTCAGTACACCCTGGACCACACGCCTGACAACAGTGAGGCTGGAATACAACTCTTCATTGGTATAAGTGCAAATGGCTTCTAGGATCCAACATCCTAAAAACTCAGTTTTCCCAGTGCGTATATTCAGGTCATCCGTCTCATAGCGAGTGACATGTACAACCACACAATCCTTGTCTGCATCAGGACTCTAATTGAAACAGAAACAAATTCTAAATTAATTTCTAGTATAAGAAACACAAGTTATTTAAACCACTATGTATAGCATGGCATCGAAGCTAATAATTTTTTGCATTATTCATCACCACATACTTAGATGAAAAACCACAATCGAGATTGGCAAAGAAGAAAATCACCTTGGGTAGTTCAGCGGGGGGGGGGGGGG
>LR738715.1:60465406-60572784 GCA_902687465.1 Secale cereale
GGGGGACACATCCTCGAAGGGGGAAAACTGCTCCTCTAGTGCCACGAGGGCTGTAACCTCAAACGGGGCGTTGACCATCTCAGTAGTAGCCGTGAGCGTATCTGGGGTCAGCTCGGTGGCTGCCTCCATCTTCTTGGAGCTCTCTGTCTCGTGGGGATCAGCCTCCCGCGTGTGCTCCAATATCGGCAGATCTTTGCCTGGTTCTCCTTGGTCCATCATGAAACTGACGAATACTAGGAGACCACTAAAAGGAAAACGCAATCGCAATGACAATGAAACAAAGAAGAGAGTGAGGATCGGTTACTGCTTTGCAATTTTTTTCTCTGAACGAAAATATACCAACAACACTGATCCGCTTACCTTCCCTTCATTGGGAGAGAAGAACAGTGGCAGATGTGACTGCCGCCTTTCTTGAAGACGGTGAGGGAGAAGGGGATTCAGCGAAGATTGTAATGATGGTTGCTTCATCCGTCAAACTTAGACTGCGGGGAGGTGGGGTTTTGTGATACGATGACTCGTTATTGCTGCGCTACAACCGGGGTGACTCTCCGCCTGGATACTGCCTTCTTATTTGGTGGATGGCATTTGGGCCCGCGCGCTGCATGGCCCGCATGTCGGTGAACAAAAGTATAACGACATTTAGTAGAGGGAGACGTTTCGATGAACTAGGAGGAGCCAGAAGCGGCATTGTATCCACTGTACTAGTAGTAATTGTTTTTCTGGTTAGCTGTAGAGTGTCTCCACTGTACTAGTAGTAATTGTTTCTCTGGGACCAAGACAAAACAGCCCATCAACCCTAGTAAATAGTAACAATGGAGCTGTGCGGGGGTTGTGGCCCGTCTAGCCAGGGTTTTATTTATGTTTACCACATCATGAGCCCAGTTGTGTTTTTTTCTTGCATCATGAGCCCAGTTATGTTTACCAAACGAGGCCTACTTGCTTTATCAGCCCTGCTGGGCCGCAAATCTTTCAAGACGAGGAGAGTTTCATTCGGTTTGCCTAGAAATGAGCTGTACATTTTTAAAACGCATCAAACCGGGAATTAGTTTCAATTTTTTTCATTACAAGATTTTAAATTCCATTGATTTTTATGCGTGGACAATTATTCGTATTTATATTTATATAAATTATTTTTCAAAATAGTTTGAATGTGCAATGATATTTCAGGATTAAAAATAGTTGACCGCACCGAAATATGCAAAAAATTCGTATACTTTTTAACCATGGCCACAATACGGGGTGTAATGCTAACAAAAAGAAGATGGGCTCCAAAAAAATTCTGATGAATTAGCAAATGGGCTGTACATTATTAGAAATAATGCACACAAGAGCAGTGACTGTTGGATGTCCATCCAACGATTGTCATGCTTCTTCAATCTCTGCTTTTCCTGCCCCAGCCGCTCATACAAGCGCCGGCGGGACTGCCTGCTCCCTCCTCCTCGGCCGGCTATGCTGCCGCGCAGGCCTCACCGCCCCACCCTACTCCCATCGCTGTCCTAGCCATCCCTCTACTCACCCACACCTACTGTTTTCTCCGGGGATGCTAGACGAAGCAGTAAATCCTCGTACTCCTCCGCGTGGGAAACAACTGCCGAGTCTTCCCTCACTCCGTTTCGTTCCCTTCCTAGGCCTCACCGTGGTCCACCGCCTTGGTGCTCTCGACGCGGCGTGGTCAATATGGTCAACGACCGACTTCCATCGGAAGAGTACTGTATGTGGAGAGGCTGACAGCTGGGTCCATGGCCGCAGCTGAGTCGATGGCCACAGCCTAGTTTTTTTTGTGATTTGCCAAGTAAGTCGCTTTGTCGGGCCTGTTGGGCAGCAAATCTTTCAAGACGAGGAGAGCTTCATTCAGCTGGCCGAGAAAATGGCCTATCAGTAATGAGAAATGGGCTGTACATTTTTAAAACACGTCAAACCGGCAATTAGTTTCAAATTTCTTTTTTTCATTTCGAGATTTTAAATTGCATTGATTTTTATGTGTGGACAATTTGTTGGATTTTATATTGATATACATTTATTTTTAAAATCAGTTTGAAGGTGACTCAAAATTTCGGGATTAAAAATAGTTCAGACAGCACCGAAATATGCAAAATTTCGTATAATTTTTTAACTGTGGCCACAATATGGGCTGTAATGCTAACAAAAAGGATATGGGCTCCAAAAAAAACATTAAGAATTAGCAAATGGGCTGTAAATTATTAGAAATAATGGCCGATGGGATGTATGATGTTTTCCATAGATTTGAGGCTTTCCTAAAAAAAGGTTGACGCACAAGCATTGACTGTTGGATGTCCATCCAACGGCCGTCGTGCTTCTTCAATCTCTGATCTTCCTGCTCTAGCCGCTCAAACAAACGCCGGCGGGACTTCCTGCTCTCTCCTTCCCGCGGCCGGTTGTGCTACCACGCAGGCCTCACCGCCCCACCGTACTCCCATCGCTGGCCTAGCCATCACTCTATTCACCCACACCTGCTGTTTTCTCCGGGGACGGCAGACGAACCAGTAAACCATCGTACTCCTCTGCGTGGGAAACAACTACCGAGTCTTCCCTGGCTCCGTATCGTTCCCTTCCTAGGCCTCGCCGTTGTCCACCGCCCTAGTGCTCTCGGCGCGGCCTAGTCAACGTGGTCAATGAACGACATCCATCGGAAGTGGACTGTACGTGGAGAGGCTGACAGCTGGGTCCACGGCCGCACGCAAGGAAATGCCTCCTTATTGCGCGCAAAATAATGATTCCTCCACCTGACAGCTAGGACCCACGGTAAGGGCTTCTGTATTTCACAAAAAAAAACGTCCCCCCTCCCACGGTGACAGGTCGGACCCGCCAGCTATATCTTCGCATGCAAGGAAGTGCCTCCTTATGACGCACAAAAAAATGAATACCCCCTGCTAGCTTGGACCCACCATAGTGGGTGGCTGACTTGCGGGCCTACTCAGTTGATAGGGACAGAGGGATTTGTCAAGTTAGTCAATATGAACGATTCTAGCTCCAGTGACCGTACGATGTCCATCCAACGGCCATAGTGCTTCTTCAACCTCTGGTCTTCTTGCTCCAGCCGCCCAAAGCAGCGCCGGTCGTGCCGCCTGCTCCTGCCTCCTGTGGCCGGTTGTGCTGCCACGGAGGCCTCACCGCACCCATACTACTCCCACCGCTGACCAGGCCATCCCTCCACTCACCCACACCCCTTGTTATTCTGCGGCGATGGCAGCCTCACGCCGCGGCCGAACCAGTGAACCCTCGTACTCCTCTCAGCGTGGGCATCCACTGTCGCATCTTCCCTGGCTCCATGTCGTCCCCTTCCTAGGCCTCGCCGTCATGCACCTCCTAGGTGCTCTCGGCATGGCGCGGTTAATGTGGTCAACGACCGACTTCCATCGGAAGAGTACAGTACGTGAGAGGCTGACAGCTGGGTCCACGGCCGCAGCTGGGTCCATGGCCACAACCCAGTTTTTTTGTGATTTGCCAAGTAAGCCGCTTTGTCAGGCTTGTTGGGCTGCACATCTTTCAAGACGAGGAGAGCTTCATTCGGCTGTCCGAGAAAATGACCTATTAGTAATGAGAAATGGGTTGTACATTTTTAAAACACATCAAACTGGCAATTAGTTTCAATTTTTTTTTTCATTTCGAGATTTTAAATTGCATTGATTTTTATGCGTGGACAATTTGTTGGATTTTATATTGATATACATTTATTTTTAAAATCTGTTTGAATGCGACTCAAAATTTCGGGATTAAAAACAGTTCGGACCGCACCGAAATATGCAAAATTTTGTATAATTTTTGAATTGTGGCCACAATATGGGCTATAATGCTAACAAAAAGAATATGGGCTCCAAAAAAAACCTTAAGAATTAGCAAACGGGCTATAAATTACTAATAATGACAGATGGGTTGTATGATGTTTTCCACAGATTTGTGGCTTTCCTAAAAAAAAGGTTGACGCACAAGCAGTGACTGTTGGATATCCATCTAATGGTCGTTGTGCTTCTTCAATCTCTGCTCTTCCTGCTCCAGCCGCTCAAACAAGCGCCAGCAGGACTGCCTGCTCTCTCCTCCCCGCGGCTGGCTGTGCTGCCGCGCTGGCCTCACCGCCCCACCGTACTCCCATCGCTGGCCTAGCCATCCCTCTACTCACCCACACCTGCTGTTTTCTCCGGGGACGGCAGACGAACTAGTAAACCCTCGTACTCCTCCATGTGGGAAACAACTGCCGAGTCTTCCCTGGCTCCGTGTCGTTCCCTTCCTAGGCCTCGCCGTCGTCCACCGCCCTGGTGCTCTCGTCGCGGCGTGGTCAACATGGTCAACGACCGACATGCATCTGAAGTGGACTGTACGTGGAGAGGCTGACAGTTGGGTCGACAGCCGCACGCAAGGAAATGCCTCCTTATTACGCGCAAAATAATGATTCCTCCACCTGACATATGGGACCCACCGAAAGCATCTCTGTATTTCGCGAAAAAACGTTACCGCCGCTGACAGCTCGGACCCACCAGCTATATCTTCGCACGCAAGGAAGTGCCTCCTTATTACGCACAAAAAAATGAATACTCCCCCTGTTAGCTGGGACCAAGTATCGTGGCAGGCTGACTTGTTGGCCTACTAAGTTGACGGGGACGGAGGGCTTTGTCAACTTAGTCAGTATGCACGATTCTAGCTCCAGTGATCGTACGATGTCCATCCAACGGCCGTTCTGCTTCTTCAACCTCTAGTCTTCTTGCTCCAGCCGCCCAAACCAGCTAGCAAACCAGCGCCGGTCGTGCCTTGTGCTCCGGCCTCCCGTCGTGGGATGTGCTGCCACGGAGGCCTCACCGCCCCTACAACTCCCACCGCTGGCCAGGCCATCCCTCCACTCACCCACACCCCCTGTTATTCTGCGGCGACGACAGCCTCACACCGTAGCCGAACCAGTGAACTCTCATACTCCTCTACACATGGGCATCCACTGCCGCGTCTTCCCCAGCTCCGTGTCGTCCCCTTCCTAGGCCTCGCCGCCGTCCACCGCCCTGGTGTTCTCGGCGCGGTGTGGTCAAGGTGGTCAAGGAACGGCTTCATCGGGCATGGACTGTACATGGAGAGACAGACAGCTGGGTCCACGGCCGCAGCAAGGAAGTGCCTCCTTATTACATGCAAAATAATTATTCATCCACCTAACAACGGGGACCCACCGGACGGGCCACCATATTTCATGAAAAAAAACATTTCCCCCTGACTGTTGGGACCCACCAGCTACATCTTCACACGCAAGGAAGTGCGTCCGGGCAAAAAAAAACACAATTCAGCCCCCTGATTGTAGGGACCCACCAGCTACATCTTCGCATGCAAGGAAGTGCGTGACAGTCGGGACCCACCTGGTCGAAGCGTACATAGCATTGTCATTCTGATCGCGAACGTGTACGTACATACTGGTCGATGTATAGGCGCGCACGTGTCCTAGTAGAGACACGCACGTAGCATGTACATGTACGTACAACGGCCAGTGTGCAAGAAAGAAAATACGGCCACGTACGTACATACAGGCAGGGTCTCGAACGCCTACTCGCGCATACGTACGGCCAGAGCTCGTGTACATGGCTGGGTCGAAACGAAGAAACAACGTCGTCGTCATGTTCACGGGGAGCCAACTGACTGGGTCGGAATGGAATGCATCACCTTGTTCATCGGGAGGGCTTGGAAGGAACGGCCGATGGAAACGAGGCCTGGCGTACCGCAGAACGGAGGAAACGGCCTTGTGTTCGACCGGCCATGTTCGAAACGGGATCCTATCCATCGGGAGGGGTCTGGCGTACCACAAAACGGAGGAAACGAACCTCCTACGGTCGAAACGGGGGTCCTGTTGAGCGGGAGGGGTGTGGCGTACTGCAAAACGGAGGAAACGGACTTGTGTTGGAGCGCTACGGTCGAAATGGGAGTCCTATTCATCGAGAGGGGTGTGGCGTAACGCAAAATGGAGGAAACAGACTTGTGTTCGAGCGCTATGGTTGAAACGGGGGTCCTGTTCATCGGGAGGGGTGTGGCGTACCGCAAAACGGGACTCCACGGGATACTGTTCATCACCACCGTCGACCCCCTCCAGCCTCCACGGGCTACTGTTCATCCACGGTCGACCTCCTCCAGCCTCCACCTGCGACTGTTCAACCTCCACCCCGCGCTACTCCACTGGCTCCTGTTCAACCACCCTCCACGGGCTACTGTTCATCTAGCCCTCCACCGTCTACTGTTCATGCAGCCCTCCACGGGGTGGTCCTGTTCATGCAGCCCTCCACGGGGTCCTGTTCATGCAGCCCCAACTGGCTCGATTGAACGGGGTCCTGGTCATGCAGAGGCAACACCACGGGGTCCTATTCAGGCACCCCCACCGGGAACTGTTCATCCAAACCCCCCCAGCAACGCTCACTGTTCATGCAGAGGCAGCATCGATCGGCTTCAGTTAGCAGCAGTGGCGAAGGAATCGCTCGATCGGGTTTAGTTAACAGCAATCGATCGATCGCTCGGGTTCAGTAACGTGTACCGTGCAGTGCAATCGCTCGGGGTTCATTTATAGCCCAACGCCTCGCTCGGGTTCAGTTAGAGCCCAACGCCTCGCACCCACGCGCGTGCATGTACGAGAGAAACGCGCATCGCTCGGCCCCGACCACCCACCGTAACCGGGAACACCCCGATATTTTCCTCGCCCTCGCTTCTACCACGGTTTTTTCCGTCATGGACGGCTCAAAGAATGTCATGCAGCTACGTCTCCGGCCCGCCCAGGACGAAAAGCCCGTTTTCTGTCATGATTTTTTGTCATAGAAGTAGGACCCCACCACATCTATGATGATACCGTGTTTTGTCACAATTATTGTCATAGAAGTGTCATAAGTATGACAGAAAAAAGTCTCGTTTGGCCCAAAATGTCACGGATGTGTCTTTTTTTTGTAGTGAAAATTGTATAGGTCCACTAGTTCGGCAAAGAGACGGTGATACAAGTGCAATATGGATGGTAGATATAGGTTTTTGTAAACTGAAAATATAAAAACAGCAAGGTAACAAGTGGTAAAAGTGAGCATAAACGGTAATGCAATGCTTTAGAACAAGGCCTAGGGTTCATACTTTCACCAGTGCAAGTTCTCTCAACAAGGATAACATAATTGGATCATATAACTATCCATCAACACACAACAAAGAGTCACTCCAAAGTGACTAATAGCGGGGAACAAACAAAGAGATTATGGTAGGGTACGAAACCACCTCAAAGTTATTCTTTCTAATCGATCTATTCAAGAGTCCAATAAAAAAGCACGAAGCTATTCTTTCCGTTCGATCTATCCTAGAGTTCGTACTAGAATAACACCTTAAGACACAAATCAACCAGAACTCTAATGTCACCTAGATACTCCATTGTCACCTCAAGTATCCGTGGGCATGAATATACGATATGCATCACACAATCTCAGATTCATCTATTTAACAAACACAAAGAATTTCAAAGAGTGCCCCAAAGTTTCTACCGGAGAGTCAAGACGAAAACGTGTGCCAACCCCTATGCATAGATTCCCAAGGTCACGGAACCCGCAAGTTGATCACCAAAACATACATCAAGTGAATCAATAGAATACCCCATTGTCACCACGGGTATCCCATGCAAGACATACATTAAGTGTTCTCAAATCCTTAAAGACTCAATCTGTTCTCAAATCATTAAAGACTCAATCCGATAAGATAACTTCAAAGGGAAAACTCAAGTCATCACAAGAGAGTAGAGGGGGAGAAACATCATAAGATCCAACTATAATAGCAAAGCTCACGATACATCAAGATCGTGCCATCTCAAGAACACGAGAGAGAGAGAGAGAGAGAGAGAGAGAGAGAGAGAGATTAGACACATAGCTACTGGTACATACCCTCAGCACCGAGGGTGGACTACTCCCTCCTCGTCATGGAGAGCGCCGGGATGATGAAGATGGCCATCAGAGAGGGATTCCCCCCCTCCAACATGGTGCCGGAACAGGTCTAAATTGGTTTTCGGTGGCAACAGAGGCTTTCGGCGGCGGAACTCCCGATCTAGGTTATTTTTTGGAGGTTTCTATATATATATAGGAGGTGTTGGACTCGGGGGCAAGTAAAGGGGGTCTCCGGGCTGTCCACGAGGTAGGGGGGCGCGCCCAGGGGGCACGCGCCCCTACCCTCGTGGGCAGCCCGGGAACCTTCTGGCCCCCTCCAGCACTTCCTGGGCTTCTTCTGGTCCAAAAATAACCTCCGTTGAGTTTCAGGTCAATTGGTCTCCGTTTGATATTCCTTTTCTGCGATACTCTAAAACAAGGGAAAAATAGAAACCGGCACTCGGCTCTGGGTTAATAGGTTAGTCCCAAAAATCATATAAAAGTGTATATAAAAGCCCATAAAACATCCTAGAAGGATGATATAATAGCATGGAACAATCAAAAATTATAGATACGTTGGCGACGTATCAAGCATCCCCAAGCTTAATTCCTGCTCGTCCATGAGTAGGTAAATGATAAAAACAGAATTTTTTGATTTGGAATGCTACCTAACATAATTCTCAATGTAATTTTCTTTATTGTGGCATGAATGTTCAGATCCGAAAGATTCGAGACAAAAGTTTAATATTGACATAAGAATAGTAATACTTCAAGCATACTAATAAAGCAACCGTGTCTTCTCAAAATAACATGGCCAAAGAAAGTTATCCCTACAAAATCATATAGTCTGGCTATGCTCCCTCTTCATCACACAAAATATTCATATCATGCACAACCCCGGTTTCAGCCAAGCAATTGTTTCACACTTTAATTCTTTCAAACCTTTCAACTTTCACGCGATACATGAGCGTGAGCCATGGATATATCACTATAGGTGGAATAGAGTGGTGGTTGTGGAGAAGACAAAAGAGAAAGATAGTCTCACATAACCTAGGCGTATCAATGGGCTATGGAGATGCCCATCAATAGATATCAATGTGAGTGAGTAAGGATTGCCCTGCACCGGATGCACTAGAGCTATAAGTGTATGAAAGCTCAACAAAAGAAACTAAGTGGATGTGCAACCAACTTGCTTGCTCATGAAGACCTAGGGCATTTGAGGAAGCCCATCATTGGAATATACAAGAAAAGTTCTATAATGAAAATTCCCACTAGTGTATGGAAGTGACAAAACAAGAGACTCTCTATCATGAAGACTATGGTGCAACTTTGAAGCACAAGTTTGGAAAAGGATAGTAGCATTGTCCCTTCTGTTTTTTTGGAGGGGCTTTTTTTAGCCACCCCTCTTTTTTGGGCCATCTTTTGCTTATTTGGCCTTTCTCTCATTTTATTGTTTCCTCACACGGGACAATGCTCTAATAATGAAGATCATCACACTTTTAGTTACAACTCAATACAACTGGAAGCTAGAAAAAAATATGACT
This sequence comes from Secale cereale, assembly GCA_902687465.1. Taxonomy (NCBI): domain Eukaryota; kingdom Viridiplantae; phylum Streptophyta; class Magnoliopsida; order Poales; family Poaceae; genus Secale; species Secale cereale. The sequence goes on from LR738715.1 coordinate 60,474,810, forward strand.
CTATGTGAATGCCTCCAGCGGTGTACCGGGACGTGCAATGAATCAAGAGTGACATGTATGAATGAATTGTGAATGGTGGCTTTACCACAAATATGATGTCAACTACATGATCATGCATGGCAATATGAAAATATGAAGCGTGTCATAATAACGGAATGGTGGAGAGTTGCATGGCAATATATCTCGGAATAGCTATGGAAATGCCATGATAGGTAGGTATGGTGGATGTTTTGAGGAAGGTATATGGTGGGTGTATGGTACCGGCGAAAGTTGCGCGGTACAAGAGAGGCTAGCAATGCTGGAATGGTGAGAGTGCGTATAATCCATGGACTCAACATTAGTCATAAAGAACTCATATACTAATTGCAAAAATCTACGAGTTATCAAGACAAAGTATTCAACGCATGCTCCTAGGGGGAGGATTGGTAGGAGTTAACCATCGCGCGATCCTGATGTAACATGCCAAATTTTCAATTTGGAATGTTATACATAGATCATAGTGCATTGCATAATTTGTTGCATTTGTGTGCTCTCCATCCTCGAAAATTCTAAGCAACTCAATGACCACGGAGAGAGTTGGGGATTTTACCGTTTTCGTATTTGAGTTTTCTCAAATACCGGTACGGGGATCACTTTGGTTTTAATTATTTTTCTCTCCTAATAAATATTTCTTAGTAAAATATATGACTGGAGATAATATGAATTCTCCAAAATAAAAGAAATATTGGAGGAAATATATTAAAATCACTTTTGGTATTTATTCGGATTTATTTGCGAATTTATTTGCATAGGAAAAAATGCGTGTTTTTCAAAATTGCTTTTAGGTCCAGGAAAAATGTTCACTTTGTCCTAAATACTACTAGAGGACGGCGAAAATTTATTTCGGAATTTTTTGTCTTCGTTTAGTATTTTATTTCTGAGTTTTTTTGCGTCAGGGTAATTTAAAAAAAAAAGTGAGTCGGACCGACTGGAGTCCAGCCGGCCCAGCGCCGCGCCACCGCCCCTGACGCCGACGGGAGTCCCGGCCGAGCCCGACGCCCGCCGTGGCTGAGGCGGACTCCGCCGCCGGCTGCCCCCTTCCCCAAGCTGCCGCCCCCTGGCCTTTATAAGCAGCCCCCCCCTCTTTCGCCTCCACCATCGCTACCGGCGAGCCCACCCTGCGCCGCCCGCCGACGCAGCCGAGCTCCGCCGCCACGCCGCCAGCCGTCGCTAGCCGCCGCCGCACTCCACCGCCGCGCCCCGCCCTCGCCGGAGCCGCCGCCGTCGCCACTGCTGGAGGTAGCCGCCGCCGACATCGCCGCCGTTTTTTAAACCGTTCGGTTTTTTTAGAAACCCTAGATCTATTTTTTAATAGATCTGTTCGATTTTTTTGTTTAGTTTGTTAGCGGACATTCGTCCGTACCTTCGTTTTTACGAATGCGGCTCGCCCGTTAGTCATAGACAAGGAACGTTCGTTCGTTAGCCTGTTCGTCAGTTTTCCGTTTCAAGGCTTTTTCCGCGGTTATTTTCGATCGCGATTTCTGCCCTGATCTTGTTTTTTGTTTTTCTTTTCGCTCGAGAGTCGGAATCAGGCGATTCAAATGCCCAGATCTTCGTCTAGAAGCTCTCTTTCCGTTTAACCAACTTGAATAAGGTTTTGCCACTTTAAAATTTGACTTTAGATCAAACCAGTAAACGGATCTTGTTTCTTTCGCAGTTTGAGTTTCGTTGCTCCGTTCGATTTGTTTCTTTTTGCAACCCGGAGTTCTTAAGTTGAACTTTCTGGTTAGATCTGCTTATTTAGAGTCTTTCTTGTGCATCTTTGCTTGATTGCTTATGTATGCTATTGTTTGCTTGCGATAGAATCCCTGGAGTGCGAAGCGTGCTACTACGAGTCCCTAGGTTTTGCGAATCATCAGCAAGGCAAGTAACACTTTGATCATACCCTTTATTACCCAGTTTTTATGCATTAGATCAAACCCTCACACATTGCATGAGTAAGATCTCTTAACTTGTGGGTCTGGGAAGTAGATTGAGGTAGAACCTATTACCTGCATTATTTTCAAACCCTTGGGAGTTACTTCTACGTTATGCTTAGGTTACCATGCTATGCTCGTAGACATGGTTTGGATTTGAGAGAATCCATGGCAGATGTGAGTTGTTAATTAATGGTTCAACTTAAGGTGGCTACTTGAATACACATCTGGGTGGATTGGTTGCAGGGCACCTGGAGAATTCAGTGTTGTCCTAGGAAATCCCGGAGGAACTGTGTGATTATCCTATGGAATGTCACCCAGGCTCAAAGGGATCATAAAACTATTCATGATAGAAACTTTCGTGTGCAGCCACAATGCCATTATGGGCTCTGGCATAGTATGAGTAAGTTGTGTGAGCTCTTTCGGTGGTGGACTAGCAGATGTAGGGGAAAGTAGGTGTACCGGTCCACCCGGGGTAAAGAGTAAATGCTTCTGAAAGACTGTGTCTCGGTCATCCGTTTCTCAAACACCATGCAGCGCGAGAAATCCAACGGAGGAGATCGAGTCTTGTGGGGAAAAGTGCACAAACCTCTGTAGAGTGTACAAACTAATCATGATTAGCCGTGTCCCCGGTTATGGACATCTTGAGTATCTGGTACTTGAATTATTGGTTGATCTCAACACTCTAAAATTAATTTGTTGGGCAATGATGATTAATTTAATTGGGATTGAGCTGGAGGTACCTTCTCAATGATGTTTCAACTACCATGATAGTTAAAATAAAAGTTATTCCTTTGTTGTAGGGAAAAATTGGCTTTACGCAAAAACTTTAACCTTAGAGCCTCCACCAGCCAAATATGCATATAGTGTTAGCCTTTATTTCTGTTACTTGTTCTACTGTGTTATCTTGCCAGCATATTCCATGTGCTGACCCATTTCGGGCTGCAACATGTTACGTTGCGGACTTTTCAGACGAAGAGTAAGACGTGATAGGTCGTTTGTGATGCACTCAGGTATGCCGTTGGAGTTGATGGACTCACTTATCTTCCAAGCCTTCCACTGTTATTTTGTTAGATGGCCTTATGCCATAGACTTTTGTAATAAGTTCTCTTTTGAGACATTCGATGTAATAAGTGTGTAATTGCCACTCTATTATAAATCCTTCAAGTAATGTGTGTGTCAGCATTACCGATCCAGGGATGACACAGAACACAGAGACTTCGGTCCATTCGGATCGTGGTCGATACAAGATGGTATTAGAGCTCACATTGACTGTAAGACACGACCACTAATATAAACCCTAGGTCACTCATCTCTACTCATTTCTGACTCCTCTCCATTTTCTACTCTTTAGGATGGTGGACCCAAGGAACAAAGTTCACTCAACCAGATGAAGACACACCGTTTGGACGACACTTGAAGGATGTCACTAGGTACCTGAACATCGGAATACCAAGCTTCACCGGGACCTACACCGCCACTTTACCAGAAGAGGAGCGATGGAGTATTCAAGTTCAAATTCCCGAGAGGACCTTCGCGCCATACACTGAGCCCATAGAGTTTTCTTTTGATGCACCAACCTGGAGTCTAGGAAAGAGTATGGCAGCCCACATTACCATGGAACGAATTGGAGAAGTCTACAAGCAGGAGCTGAAGGACACTATCTATCAGATTTGTGGACGCCGAGATGAGCAATGGGACATGATCAGTACCCGGAAGGACAGGTCCATTGCAGCGTTCATCCAGGAGTTAAACCAGCACATTCGTTGATAGGAGCACCAGTTGTGCGCAAGGATGATACATTTGAAGAAGGCGCTAACCAGGAACTTGGAGCTAGAAGAGGAACTCAAGTCTACACGCGACGTATATGAGGAGGAGATGACAATACTTGTGGAGAAGAATGATGACTTGACAAGGAAGCTAGGAGTATTCATGGGAGATCCAACACCAGGAGGAGAAGAAGAAGAAGGAGAACCCAAGGAGATTCGTTCTGAGGACTACATCATCATTGACGACACGGACTCAGACCCCCATGATAGTGACGAAGACTATGAAGATGAAGCTAGAGCAGATATAATGGCATCTTCCGCCGATCAAAATTTCTAGATGACCACCCTATGACTAGTAGTTTTCCCCAATAAAGTAGAATTTAGAGCACTTTTGTAACGTTAGTTAGAAGCTTTGTAAGCCCTTGCTTGAAATTGATTGATGTGATATGATTGTGTTTGTCTCATGTGCATATGGGTAGTGAATTTTCCCATAGACCTCATTTCTATTCTAATCTCTTCCCTCTACACCCATCAGATGCCTCCGAGACGTGAGCCCGGATTTTAGTTTCCCCCTGAGCTCACTCAGTTCATTCAGCAGTAGAACACTTTGATGCAACTTCTTGTCCAGAACAATCAGAACAACAACAACGACCCTCCGCCACCACCACTCATGGACAACCTGACACGTTTTCTAAGGTTGCAACCACCGGTGTTTGCTAGCAGCATAGAATGAATAGTTGCTGATGACTAGCTACGCAAGATTGGAAGGGATTTGACCACCGCAAACTGCACTGATGGTGAGAAGGTGCATTTTGCCGCACGTCAGTTGGCTTGACCAGCAGCAGCATGGTGGGAGAATTACACAGCCACTTTCCCTGTAGCCATTGTCACTTGGGATCAGTTTCAGCAAGCTTTTCGCACCGCCCATGTCTCAATTGGAGCCATGAGCATGAAGAAGTGAGAGTTTGACAACTTGCGCCAAGGAAATCGTATTGTGGCTCAGTACGTAGATGAGTTTAGTACCTTATCTTGATATGCCCCGGATGATGTGGCCACAGATGCCGCGAAGCAAGAGAGGTTTATGGAAGGGCTGAATGATGAGATGAGTGTACAGTTGATGGTGGCAACCTTCAACAACTACCAGGAGTTGGTAGACAAGGCTCTTATGATTGAAGGGAAGCAGTAGCAGATTGAGAGCCGCAAGAGGAAATATGGACAAGGGAGGAAAAATTCTGGAGCCCAGCAGAAGCCCCGTTTCACCCTGAACTCGGAAGGATACACCCATAACCATGGAAGCCACACCCATAATTGAGGGAGTACTCACAACCACAATGGCTCTAAGAATGGGAATGGGAATGGATCAAGCAATAATCAGAACCGCTCTACTCCATCTACACCCGCCAAGAGGGATTTAAGCCACGTTACCTGTTCAAGTGCGGGAAGAATGGACACTACGCCACGGATTGCCCTGAAGCTAAGAATGGGAATGACAATGGAAGCGCCGGGAAAAAGCCCAACCCGTTCAACAAAGGACAAGTGAACCACGTGACCGTGGAAGAGGTTGAAGAGCAACCAGATGCAGTTGTCGGTAAGTTTTTGGTTAAGTCATTTACCGCAGTAGTTCGTTTCGATACTGGTGCATCGCATTCATACATTTCAAGGGGATTCGTAAATAGATATAAGTTGCCCACCCAGGTCCTTAAGACCCCCATGTTAGTAAGTTCCCTAGGAGCAGAGTATATGGCACATCAAGGATGTTTTCAGATGCCATTGATCATTGGACGACATGTTTCCCCTCAGACCTGATAGTTTTGGAGTCCCAAGGATTGGATGTGATACTAGGTATGGATTGGCTATCGATGTATGGAGAGAACATCGACTGTGCCAGTAGGTCTATTTTGCTTACCACCCCGGAGGGAAAAAGGATCAAGTATGTATCTAGGCATTCGCCTAGAAAGACACAAGTACATTCCCTCACGGGAGTTGTTTAGGAGGAAGTGCCCATAGTAAAGGATTATCCGGATGTGTTTCCAGAAGAACTACCAGGCATGCCACCGGATAGGGATATTGAGTTTTTGATTGAGCTATTGCCTGGCATCGAACCAATATCAAAGAGATCGTATCAGATGCCAGCAAATGATCTGGAGGAGATCAAGAAGTAGATTAAGGAGTTATTGGAGAAAGGATTTATTCGCCGGAGTTCATCACCTTGGGGAGCCCCAGTGCTTTTGGTCGAGAAGAAGGATGGATCATTAAGGATGGTCGTTGATTATCGGGCACTAAATGAAGTGATGATTAAGAATAAGTACCCGCTGCCGATGATCAATGATTTGTTCGACCAACTTCAAGGAGCTAAAGTATTCTCCAAGATCAATCTACGATCTGGATACCACCAGTTGAAGGCCCGAGAGAAGGATATACCTAAGACAGCCTTCACCACAAGGTATGGGCTATATGAGTATACGGTTATGTCATTTGGATTGTCTAACACCCCTTCCTATTTCATGAGTATGATGAATAAGGTGTTCATGGAATTCTTGGATAAGTTTTCTGTGGTATTCATTGATGATATCTTGGTGTACTCGAAGAACAAAGAGGAACACGCGGAGCGTTTGCGTTTGGTTCTGGAGAAGCTCGGAGAACATCAGTTGTACGCCAAGTTTAGCAAATGCGAGTTTTGGTTGAAGGAAGTTGGATTCTTAGGGCATGTTATATCAGGAGAAGGTATAGCAGTGGACCCCGTCAAAGTGCAAGCAGTCACTGAGTGGTTGGCACCCACTTCAGTTGGAGAGATCCGTAGTTTTCTTGGACTCACGGAATATTACCGGAGATTCATATAGAATTTCTCCAAGATTGCAAAGCCGATGACGACATTGTTGAAGAAAGAGACTTAGTTTCATTGGACTAAAGAGTGCGAAGAAAGTTTCGAGGAGTTGAAGAAACGTTTGACGACAGCCCCAGTGCTGATCTTGCCAGATATACGCAAGGATTTCCAAGTGTATTGTGACCCTTTACGCTTAGGACTTGGAGGAGTACTCATGCAGGATGGAAGAGTTGTTTCTTATGCATCTCGTCAACTTCGACCGCATGGGTTGAATTATGCTACGCATGATTTGGAGCTAGCAGCTGTAGTGCACGCACTCAAAACTTGGAGATATTTCCTTATTGTAAATCGTTGTGATGTGTACACGGATCACAAGAGTTTGAAGTACATTTTCACTCAGAAGGAGTTGAACCTCAGACAGCGGAGATGGTTGGAGCTTATAAAGGATTATGATATGAAGCTGCACTATCACCCCGGAAAGGCCAATGTCGTTGCAGACGCTTTGAGCCGGAAGAGTTATGCCAATAGCCTAGTGAGGGGACGATTGCCAAATGAGTTAGCGGATGATCTCAGGGAGCTTCGTCTGGAGATAGTTCCTAGAGGTTTTGTTGCAACCTTAGAGGTTCAGTCAACTTTGTTGGGAAACATACGAGAAGCCCGGAAGGATGACAAAGAGATTGCCGACATCAAGGAGAAGATGAGTGAAGGAAAAGCCAAGGGTTTTCGTGAGGACGAACACGACACCTTGTGATTTGAGGATCGAATCTATGTGCCCAACAACCCCGAGATCAGGAAATTGATACTATAGGAAGCACATGATTCACCATACTCGATACACCCCAGAAACACTAAGATGTATTTGGATTTAAAGCAATGTTTCTGGTGGACGGGAATGAAGAAGGATATTGCCGAGTATGTAGCAGTATGTGATGTATGCCAGAGAGTAAAGGCGGAACATCAGAAGCCAGCAGGATTGCTACAACCTATACCGATACCCGAATGGAAGTGGGATAAGCTTGGCATGGACTTTATCACTGGATTGCCCAGGACCAGATCGGGATATGACTCAATCTGGGTAGTAGTGGATCGCTTGACCAAAGTAGCCCACTTTATGCCCGTGAAAACCACGTATACCAGTGCGAAGTTGGCCAAGATATACATGACCTGGATCGTATGTCTACATGGAGTTCCAAGGACCATTGTATCAGATAGAGGAACACAGTTCACCCCAAAGTTTTGGCATCAACTACACCAGAATTTGGGAACGAGACTGGAATTCAGTACAACTTTTCACCCGCAGACCGATGGACAGACCGAGAGAGTCAATCAAATTCTGGAGGACATGTTGAGATCTTGTGTGCTAGATTACGGATCTAGTTGGGATGACGACTTACCCTATGCAGAGTTCTCGTACAACAACAGTTACCAGGCCAGTTTGAAGATGGCACCGTTCGAAGCATTGTATGGGAGGAGATGCCGAACGCCGTTAATGTGGGATGAAGTCGAAGACCGTCAGTTGTTTGGACCAGACCTGATCCAAGAGTCAGAAGAGAAGGTTAAGTTGATTCGGTATAGACTGAAGGTAGCTCAGTCCAGGCAGAAGAGTTATGCAGACTCAAAGCGCAAGGAACTAGTCTATGAAATTGGAGACATAGCGTACCTGAGAGTGTCGCCTCTGTGAGGAGTTAAACGTTTCAGAGTTAAGGGAAAGTTAGCCTCCAGATTTGTGGGACGGTACTGTGTTTTCGAACGCTGGGAGAGGTTGCCGACAAGTTGGAGTTACCCGAAGGATTGTTAGGAGTTCACGATGTGTTTCACGTTTCTCAACTTAAGAAGTGCCATGCGGAGATGGCCGATATACCTTTAAGAGACAAAGTGCCCCTGGAAGCAATTCAGTTGGATAGTAATCTGACTTACGAGGAGAAACCCGTTAAGATCCTCGAGTTTGCAAGTAGAGTTACCCGTAGCAAGATTATCAAGTTCTGCAAAGTACAGTGGAGTCACCATACCAAGGATGAAGCCACCTGGGAACGAGAGGATGATCTACGCAAGGACCACCCACACATGTTCTCTAGCCAAACCGAATCTCGAGGGCGAGATTCATTCTAAGGGGGGTAGGTTTGTAACATCCCAAATTTTCAATTTGGAATGTCATACATAGATCATAGTGCATTGCATATTTTGTTGCATTTGTGTGCTCTCGATCCTCGAAAATTCTCAGCAACTCAATGACCACAGAGGGAGTTGGGGATTTTACCGTTTTTGTATTTGAGTTTTCTCAGATACCGGTACGGGGATCACTTTGGTTTTAATTATTTTTCTCTCCTAATAAATATTTCTTAGTAAAATATATGAGCAGAGATAATATGAATTCTCCAAAATAAAAGAAATATTGGAGTAAAAATATTAAAATCACTTTTGGTATTTATTCAGATTTATTTGCATAGGAAAAATGCGCGTTTTTCAAAATTGCTTTTAGGGTCGGGAAAAATGTGCACTTTGTCCTAAATATTATTAGGGGACGGCAAAAATTTATTTCGGATTTTTTGTCTCCGTTTAGTATTTTATTTCTGAGTTTTTTCTACGTCGGGGTAATTTTAAAAAAAGTGAGTCGGACCAACTGGGCCGAAGCCCTGCCGGCCCAGCGCCGCGCCACCGCCCCCGACTCCGACCGGGAGTCCCGGTCACGCTTGACGCCCGCCGTGGCCGAGGCGGACTCCGCCGCCGGCTGCCCCTTTCCCCAAGTCGCCGCCCCCATGGCCTTTATAAACAGCCCCGTCCCCCCCCCCTTGTTCGCCTCCACCACCGCCGCCGTCGAGCCCCGCCTGCGCCGCCCGCCGCCGCAGCCAAGCTCCGCTGCCACGCCGCTAGCCGCCGCACTCCGCCACCGTGCCCCGCCCTCGCCGGAGCCTCCGTCGTCGCCACCGCCGTAGGTAGCCGCCGCCGACCTCACCGCCGGTTTTTTTAAAACCCTTCGGGTTTTTTAGAAAACCTAGATCTATTTTTTTAATAGATCAGTTTGGTTTTTTCGGTTTAGTTAGTTAGCGGACGTTCGTCCGTACATTCGTTTTTACGAACGCGGTTTACCCGTTAGTCATAGGCAACGAACGTTCGTTCATTAGCCTGTTCGTCAGTTTTCTTTTTCAGGGCTTTTTCCGCGGTTATTTTCGATCGCGATTTCTGCCATGATCTTGTTTTTAGTTTCTCTTTTCGCTCGAGAGTCGGAATCAGGCGATTCAAATGCCCAGATCTTCGTCTCGAAGCCCTCTTTCCGTTTAACCAACTTGAACAAGGTTTTTCTACTGTAAAATTTGACTTTAGATCAAACTAGTAAACAGATCTTGTTTCTTTCGCAGTTTGAGTTTCGTTGCTCCGTTCGATTTGTTTCTTTTTGCAAACTGGAGTTCTTTAGTTGAACTTTCTGGTTAGATCACTTATTTAGAGTCTTTCTTCTACATCTTTGCTTGATTGCTTATGTATGCTATTGTTTGCTTGCGATAGAATTCCCGGAGTGCGAAGCATGCTACTACGAGTCCCTAGGTTTTGCGAATCACCAGCAAGGCAAGTAACACTTTGATCATACCCTTTATTACCCAGTTTTTATGCATTAGATCAAACCCTCACACATTGCATGAGTAGGTTCTCTTAACTTGTGGGTCTGGGAAGTAGATTGAGGTAGAACCTATTACCTGCATTATTTTCAAACCCTTGGGAGTTACTTCTACGTTATGCTTAGGTTGCCATGCTATGCTCGTAGACGTGGTTTGGATTTGAGAGAATCCATGGCAGATGTGAGTTGTTAATTAATGGTTCAACTTAAGGTGGCTACTTGAATACACATCTGGGTGGATTGGTTGCAGGGTACCTGGAGAATTCAGTGTTGTCCTAGGAAATCCCGAAGGAACCGTGTGACTATCCTATGGAATGCCACCCAGGCTCAAAGGGATCATAAAACTATTCATGCTAGAAACTTTCGTGTGCAGCCACAATGCCATTATGGGCTCTGGCATAGTATGAGTAAGTTGTGTGAGCTCTTTCAGTGGTGGACTAGCAGATGTAGGGGAAAGTAGGTGTACCGGTCCACCCGGGTAAAGAGTAAATGCTTCTGAAAGACTATGTCTCGGTCATCCGTTTCTCAAACACCATGCAGTGCGAGAAATCCAACGGAGGAGATCGAGTCTTGTGGGGAAAAGTGCACAAACCTCTACAGAGACTGTACAAACTAATCATTATTAGCCATGTCCCCGGTTATGGACATTTTGAGTATCTCGTACTTAAATTATTGGCTGATCTCAACACTCTAAAATTAATTTGTTGGGTATTGATGACTACTTTAATTGGGATTGAGTTGGAGGTACCTTCTCAATGATGTTTCAACTACCATGATAGTTAAAATAAAAGTTATTCCTTTGTTGTAGGGAAAAATGTGCTTTACGCAAAAACATTAACCTTAGAGCCTCCACTAGCCAAATATGCATATAGTGTTAGCCTTTATTTTTGTTACTTGTTCTACTATGTTATCTTACCAGCATATTCCATGTGCTCACCCGTTTCGGGCTGCAACATGTTACGTTGCAGACTTTTTAGACGAAGAGTAAGACGCGATAGGTCATTTGTCATGCACTCAGCTATGCCGTTGGAGTTGATGGACTCACTTATCTTCCAAGCCTTCCGCTGTTATTTTGTTAGATGGCCTTATGCCATAGACATTGTAATAAGTTCTCTTTTGAGACATTCGATGTGATAAGTGTGTGATTTCCACTCTGTTATAAATCCTTCAAGTACTGTGTGTGTCAGCATTACCGATCCAGGGAAGACACAGAACACAGAGACTTTGGTCCATTCGGATTGTGGTCGCTACACCCGACCTCCACACAAAGGATGACAATCAATAAATACCTCATGCTCTAACTTCGTCACATAGCAGTTCACCATATGTGCATGCTACGGGAATCACAAACTTTAACACAATTATTTCTCAAATTCACAATTACTCCACTAGCATGACTCTAATATCACCATCCTCATATCTCAAAACAATCATCAAGTATCAAACTTCTCCTATCATTCAATGCACTTTATGTGAAAGGTTTTACTATACCCATCTTGGATGCCTATCATATTAGGACTAATTTTATAACCAAAGCACATCACCATGCTGTTCTAAAAGACTCTCAAAATAATATAAGTGAAGCATGAGAGTTCATCTATTTCTTCAAAATAAAACCACCGCCGTGCTCTAAAAAGATATAAGTGAAGCACTAGAGCAACCAACAAACTACTCCAAAAGATATAAGTGAAGATCAATGAGTAGTTGAATAATTATTTTAGTATGTGAAGACTCTCTAACATTTAAGAATTTCAGATCTTGGGATATTATTCAAACAACAAGCAAAACAAAATAAAACAAAATGACGCTCCAAGCAAAACACATATCATGTGGTGAATAAAAATATAGCATCGAGTAAAGTTACCGATAGACGAAGACGAAAGAGGGGATGCCTTCCCGGGGAATCCCCAAGCTTAGGCTCTTGGTTGTCCTTGAATATTACCTTGGGGTGCCTTGGGCATCCCCAAGCTTAGGCTCTTGTCACTCCTTATTCCATAGTCCATTGAATCTTTACCCAAAACTTGAAAACTTCACAACACAAAACTTAACAAAAAACTCGTAAGCTCCGTTAGTCTAAGAAAATAAAACCACCACTTAGGTACTATTGTGAACTCATTCTAAATTCATATTGGTGTAATATCTACTGTATTCCAACTTATCTATGGTTCATACACTTCGATACTGCTCATAGATTCATGAAAATAAGCAAACAACACAACGAAAACAAAATCTGTCAAAAACAGAACGGTCTGTAGTAATCGGTAACTTTCGAATACTTCTGTAACTCTAAAAATTCTGAAATAAATTGGTGGACGTGAGGAATTTGTCTATTAATCATCAACTAAAAATCACTCTCCAGTAAAAAAAATGGTAGCCAATCTCGTGAGCGCTAAAGTTTCTGTTTTTTGCAGCATGATCGCATAAACTTCACACAAGTCTTCCCAAAGGTTCTACTTGGCACAAACACTAATGAAAACACAAAACCACATCTAAACATAAGCTAGATGCAATATTTATTCCTAAACAGAAGCAAAAAGCAAAGAACAAAAATAAAGTTGGGTTGCCTCCCAACAAGCGCTATCATTTAACGCCTTTTAGCTAGGCATGATGATTTCATTGATGCTCACATAAAAGATAAGAGTTGAAACATAAGGAGAGCATCATGAAGAATATGACTAGAAAATTTAAGTCTACCCCACTTCCTATGCATAGGGATTTTGTGAGCAAACAACTTATGGGAACGATAAGCAACTCGCATAGGAAGGGAAAACGAGCATAACTTCAAGATTTTAAGCACATAGAGAGGAAACTTGATATTATTGCAATTCCTACAAGCATATGATCCTATCTCATAATAATTTTCAGTAGCAACAGGAATGAATCCAACCATATAACCAACACATAAAGCATTCTTTTCATGATATACTTGCATAGAAATTGTACTACTCTCCACATAAGCAAAATTCTTCTCATTCATAGTAGTGGGAGCAAACTCAACAAAATAACTATCATGTGAAGCATAATCCAATTGAAATTTAAAATCATGATGACAAGTTTCATGGTTATCTTAATTTTTTACAGAATACATGTCATCACAATAATCATCAAAAATAGGAGGCATGCTTTCATCATAATAAATTTGTTTATCAAAACTTGGGGGACTAAAAATATCATCTTCATCAAACATAGCATCTCCAAGCTTGTGGCTTTGCATATCATTAGCATCATGTGTATTCAAAGAATTCATACTAACAAAATTGCAATCATGCTCATCATTCACATATTTTATGCCAAGCATTCTATGTAGTTCTTCTTCTAGTACTTGAGCACAATTTTCCTTCCCATCATTTTCACGAAAGATATTAAAAAGATGAAGCATATGAGGCAACATTAATTCCATTTTTTGTAGTTTTCTTTTATAGACTAAACTAGTGATAAAACAAGAAACTAAAAGATTTGATTGCAAGATCTAAAGATATACCTTCAAGCACTCACCTCCCCGGCAACAGCGCCAGAAAAGAGCTTGATGTCTACTACACAACCATCTTCTTGTAGACATTGTTGGGCCTCCAAGTGCAGAGGTTTGTAGGACAGTAGCAAATTTCCCTCAAGTGGATAACCTAAGGTTTATCAATCGGTGGGAGGTGTAGGATGAAGATGGTCTCTCTCAAACAACCTTGCAACCAAATAACAAGGAGTCCCTTGTGTCCCGAACACACCCAATAGAATGGCAAATTGTATAGGTGCACTAGTTCGGTGAAGAGATGGTGATACAAGTGCAATATGGATGGTAGATATAGGTTTTTGTAAACTGAAAATATAAAAACAGCAAGGTAACAAGTGGTAAAAGTGAGCATAAATGGTAATGCAATGCTTTGAAACAAGGCCTAGGGTTCATACTTTCATTAGTGCAAGTTCTCTCAACAAGGATAACATAATTGGATGATATAACTATCCATGAACATACAACAAAGAGTCACTCCAAAGTCACTAATAGCGGAGAACAAACGAAGAGATCATGGTAGGGTATGAAACCACCTCAAAGTTATTCTTTCTGATCGATCTGTTCAAGAGTCCGTAGTAAAATAGCACGAAGCTATTCTTTTCGTTCGATCTATCTTAGAGTTCGTAGTAGAATAACACCTTAAGACACAAATCAACCAAAACCCTAATGTCACCTAGATACTCCATTGTCACCTCAAGTATCCGTGGGCATGATTATACGATATGCATCACACAATCTCAGATTCATCTATTCAACCAACACAAAGAACTTCAAAGAGTGCCCCAAAGTTTCTATCGGGGAGTCAAGACGAAAACGTGTGCCAACCTCTATGCATAGATTCCCAAGGTCACGGAACCCGCAAGTTGATCACCAAAACATACATCAAGTGAATCAATAGAATACCCCATTATCACCACGGGTATCCCATGCAAGACATACATCAAGTGTTCTCAAATCCTTAATGACTCAATCCGATAAGATAACTTCAAAGGGAAAACTCAATTCATCACAAGAGAGTAGAGGGGGAGAAATATCATAAGATCCAACTATAATAGCAATGCTCGCGATACACAAGATCGTGCCATCTCAAGAACACGAGAGAGAGATCAAACACATAGCTACTGGTACATACCCTCAGCCCCAAGGGTGGACTACTCCCTCCTCGTCATGGAGAGCACCGTGATGATGAAGATGGCCACCGAAGAGGGATTCCCCCTTCGGCAGGGTGCTAGAACGAGTCTAGATTGGTTTTCGGTGGCAACTGAGGCTTTCGGCGGCGGAACACCCGATCTAGGTTATTTTCTGGAGGTTTCTGTATATATATAGGAGGTGTTGGAGTCGGGGGCAAGTAAAGGGGGTCTCCGGGCTGTCCACGAGGCAGGGGCCGCGCCCAGGGGGGCACACACCCCCTACCCTCGTGGGCAGCTTGGGAACCTTCTGGTCCCCCTCTGGCACTTCCTGGGCTTCTTCTGGTCCAAAAATAACCTCAGTTGAGTTCCAGGTCAATTGGGCTCCGTTTGATATTCCTTTTCCGCGATACTCTAAAATAAGAGAAAACAGAAACTAGCACTGGGCTCTGGGTTAATAGGTTAGTCCCAAAAATCATACAAAAGCCCATAAAACATCCTAGAAGGATAATATAATAGCATGGAACAATAAAAAATTATAGATATGTTGGAGACGTATCAATGACACTTCACCATATTTGGGCCTAAGGGAATGCATTGTGGAGTAGTAATTAGATGATGGGTTGTGAGAGTGACAGAAGTTTAAACCCTAGTTTATGTGCTATTCCGTAAGGGACCGATTGGATCCAAAAGTTTAATGCTATGGTTAGAATTTATTCTTAATACTTTTCCCGTAGTTGCAGATGCTTGCGGGAGGGTTAATCATAAGTAGGAGGTTTGTTCAAGTAAGAACAACACCTAAGCACTGATCCACCCACATACCAAATTATCAAAGTAGCGAACACAAATCGAACCAACATGGTGAAAGTGACTAGATGAAATTCCCGTGTACCCTCAAGAACGCTTTGCTTATTATAAGATACCGTTTTGCCTGTCCTTTGACTCAAAAGGATTGGGCTGCCTTGCTGCACTTTTTTTAGTACTACCATCACTTGCTCGTTACAAAAATATCTTGCTTTCAAACTACTCAGTTACTTACAATTTCAGCACTTGGAGACATTACCTTGCTGAGAACCACTTGTCATTTCCTTCTACTCCTCATTGGGTTTGACACTCTTACTTATCGAAAAGAGCTACAATTGATCCCCTATACTTGTGGGTCATCAAGGCTATTTTCTGGCGGCGTTGCCGGGGAGTGAAGCACCTTTGGTAAGTGGAAATTGGTAAGGAAACATTCACATAGTGTGCTGAAATTTATTGTCACTTGTTACTATGGAGAACAATCCTTTGAGGGGTTTGTTCGGGGTATCTTCACCTCGACCGGAACCACAATTAGCTACCCCTCAACCTACTGCACCTACTGAAAATATTTATTATGAAATTCTTTCGGGGATGATAGAACAACTGCTAGCTAATCCTTATGTAGGAGATGGAACCGAACATCCCGATATGCACTTGATATATGTAGAACAAATTTGTGGATTGTTTAAGCTTGTGGGTTTACCCGGAGATGAAGTTATGAAGAAGGTTTTCCCTTTATCTGTGAAGGGAAAAGCATTAGCATGGTTTAGGCTATGCGAAGATATTGGTTCTTGGAACTGGAATCAATTTAAATTGGACTTTCATCAAAAAAAATCATATGCATCTAGTTCATCGTGATCGTAATTACATATATAATTTTTGGCCTCGTGAAGGAGAGAGTATCGCTCTAGCTTGGGGGAGTCTTAAGTCAATGTTATATTCGTGACGCAATCATGAGCTCTCAAGAGAAATTATTATTCAGGATTTTTATGCCCAGCTTTCTCATAATGATCGATCCATGCTTGATACTTCTTGCGCTGGTTCTTTTATGAAGAATACTATTGAATTCCGGTGGGATCATTTGGAAAGAATTAAACACAACTCTGAAGATTGGGAACTCAACGAAGGTAAAGAGTAAGGTATTAAGCTTAAGTGTGATTGTGTTAAATCTTTTATGGATACCGACACCTTTCAAAAGTTTAGCACTAAATATGGACTTGACTCTGAGATAGTAGCTTCATTTCGTGAATCATTTGCTACTCACGTTGATCTCCATAAAGAGAAGTGGTTTAAATAGCACCCACCTATTAAAGAAGAAATTAAAGAACCGGTTGATCCAGTTGTTCCCACTGCTTATATTGAAAAACCACCTTTCCTTGTTAGGATAAAGGAACATGCTAAAGTTTCAATTGTGGTTAACAAAAGTTATATTAGAACACCAAAACCAGATGAACAAATTAAAGTAGAACCTAATGTTTCTATGGTTAAAGATCTCTTGAAAGAAAATGTAGACGGGCATGTTATTTACTTCTGTGAAGAAGCTGCTAGAATTGCCAAACCGGATAAAAAGGATAAACGTAGACCTGTTGTTGGCATTCCCATTGTCTCAGTTAAAATAGGAGATCACTGTTACCATGGTTTATGTGACATAGGTGCTAGTGTGAGTGCCATTCCCTACTCCTTATACCAAGAAATTATGAATGATATCACACCTGCAGAGATAGAAGACATAGATGTTACTATTAAACTTGCTAATAGAGATACTATATCACCAATTGGGATTGTTAGAGATGTTGAAGTCTTGTGTGGGAAAATAAAATACCCTACTAATTTTCGTGTTCTTGGTTACCCACAAGAAGACTTCTATCCCGTTATCTTTAGTAGACCTTTCTTGAACACTTTTAATGCTAAAATAGATTGTGAGAAACAAATTGTCGGTGTTAGTTTCGGTGATGAGTCTCATGAATTTAATTTCTCCAAGTTTAGTAGAAAGCTTCATGAAAAGGAATTGGCTAGTAAGGATGAAATAATTGGTCTTGCTTCTATTGTTGTGCCTCCTACTGATCCTCTAGAACAATATTCGCTAGACCACGAAAATGATTTACATAAAACTCTAGGAGGTCCTCCTCCACCTAAAGTTGATCCTGTGTTTGAATTAAAACAATTGCAAGACACTTTGAAATATGCTTATCTTGATGAAAAGAAGATATATCCTGTTATTATTAGTGCTAACCTTTCAGAACATGAGGAAAAAAGATTACTGAAAGTCCTAAGGAAGCACCGAGCTACTATTGGATATACTCTTGATGATTTAAAGGGCATTAGTCCCACTCTATGTCAGCACAAGATCAATATGGAACTTGATGCTAAACCCGTTGTTGATCATCAATGTCGGTTAAATCCGAAGATGAAAGAAGTGGTAAGAACAAAAATATTAAAACTTCTGGAAGCAGGTATAATCTATCCTATAGCTGATAGTAGATGGGTAAGTCATGTTCACTGTGTTCCTAAGAAGGGAGGTATTATTGTTGTTCCTAATGATAAGAATGAACTTATTCCACAAAAAAATTGTTACAGGCTATAGAATGGTAATTGATTTTAGAAAATTAAATAAAGCAACTAGAAAAGATCATTACCCTCTGCCTTTATTGATCTAATGCTAGAAAGATTATCTAAGCACACACACTTTTGCTTCCTTGATGGATACTTTGGTTTATCGCAAATACCTGTTTCTCAACCTGATCAAGAAAATACCACTTTAACTTGTCCCTTTGGAACTTATGCTTATAAACGTATGCCTTTCGGTTTATGTAATGCACCGGCTACGTTTCAAAGATGTATGCCTACTATATTCTCTGACTTTTGTGAAAAGATTGTAAAGGTTTTCATGGATGACTTCTCTGTTTATGGGAAGTCTTTTGATGATTGTTTAAGCAATCTTGATTGAGTTTTGCAGAGATGTGAACAAACAAATCTTGTCTTGAACTAGGAGAAGTGCCACTTTATGGTTAATGAAGGTATTGTCTTGGGTCATAAGATTTCTGAAAAGGGTATTGAAGTGGACAAAGCTAAGGTTGATGCAATTGAGAAAAAATGTCGTGTCCTAAAGATATCAAAGGTATTCGTAGTTTCCTAGGTCATGCTAGTTTCTATAGGAGATTTATCAAAGACTTTTCTAAAATTTCTAGGCCTCTTACAAACCTTTTGCAAAATGATGTTCATTTTGTTTTTGATGATGATTGTTTAGAAGCCTTTGAAACACTCAAGAAAGCCTTAATTTCTGCACCTATAGTTCAACCACCTGATTGGAACTTGCCTTTTGAAATTATGTGTGATGCTAGTGATTATGTTGTTGGTGATGTTCTAGGACAAATAGTTGATAAGAAACTGAACGTTATTCATTATGCTATTAGAACTCTAGACAGTGCTCAAAAGAATTATGCTACTACTTAAAAAGAATTCTTAGCAGTAGTGTTTGCTTGTGACAAATTAGATCTTACATTGTTGATTCAAAGGTAATTGTTCACACTAACCATGCTGCTATTAAATATCTTATGGAAAAGAAAGATGCTAAACCTAGACTTATTAAATGGGTCCTCTTGCTACAAGAATTTGATTTGCATATCACTGGTAGAAAAGGAGCTGAGAACCCCGTAGCTGGTAAGTTGTCTAGGCTTGAAAATGAGCTTGATGACCCACTACCTATTGATGGTAGTTTTCCTAATGAGTAGTTAGCTGCAATAAATGTTGCGCATAATACTCCTTGGTATGCTGACTATGCTAATTACATTGTTGCTAAATATTTACCACCTAGCTTTACAAATCAACAAAAGAAAAAAATTATTCTATGATTTAGGACACTACTTTTGGGACGACCCACATCTTTATAAAGAAGGAATATATGGTATTATTAGACGTTGTGTACCTGAGCATGAACAGGGAAAAATCCTTTGGAAATGTCACTCCGAAGCATATGGAGGGCATCATGCTGGAGATAGAAATGCTCTCAAGGTATTGCAATCTGGGTTTTACTAGCCTACTCTCTTCCAGGATGCCCGTAAGTACGTCTTATCTTGTGATGAATGTCAAAGAATAGTTAATATTGGTAAGCATCAATAAATGCCTATGAATTATTCACTTGACGTTGAAAGCATTTGATGTTTGGGGATTTGATTACATCGGACATTTTCCTTCCTCTAATGGGTATACACATATTTTGGTTGTTGTTGATTATGTTACTAAATGGGTAGAAGCTATTCCAACCAGTAGTGCTGATCACAACACCTCTATTAAAATGCTTAAGGAAGTTATTTTCCCAAGGTTTGGAGTTCCTAGCTATTTAATGATTGATGGTGGTTCACACTTTATTCATGGTGCTTTCCGTAAAATGCTTGCCAAGTATGATGTTAACCATATAATTGCATCACCTTATCATCCTTAGTCTAGTGGTCATGTTGAGCTTAGCAATAGAGAAATAAAATTAATTTTGCAAAAGACTGTCAATAGGTCCAGGAAGAATTGGTCTAAGAAATTAGATGATGCACTTTGGGCTTACAAAACAGCTTATAAAAATCCTATGGATATGTCTCCTTATAAAATGGTTTATTGAAAAGCTTGTCATTTGCCTCTTGAATTAGAATATAAGGCATATTGGGCAATCAAGGAACTCAATTATGATTTCAAACTTGCCGGTGACAGGAGGTTATTTGATATTAGCTCATTAGATGAATGGAGAACCCAAGCTTATGAAAAGGCCAAGTTATTTAAAGAAAAAGTTAAAAGATGGCATGATAAAAGAATCCAAAAGCGTGAGTTCTAGGTTGGAGAATATGTTCTTTTGTACAACTCTCGTTTCAGATTCTTTGCAGGAAAACTCGTCTCTAAATGGGAAGTCCCCTATGTCATCGAGGAGGTTTATCGGTCTGGAGCTATTAAAATAAATAATGCCGAAGGTACTAACATGAAGGTCGTTAATGGGCAACGAATAAAACATTATATCTCAGGTACGCCCATGAATGTTGAAAGCAATATTATCCAAACTTTCACACCAGAAGAACACATAAAAGAGTCCTTCCGGAACACTCTAGAATCATGAAAATAAGGAGGTACGTGATACGGTAAGTAAACGGGCTATGAAAAATCCACAAATATATTTTTGTCAGTTTTGGAATATTTAGAAAATTAGGAAAATAAGAAAATTCCAGGAAGCGTACCGTGGTGGGCACAAGACACCAGGGCGCGCCTGGCAAGGCGCGCCCAGGTGGGTCGTGCCCACCTGGGGCAACTTTCGGACTCCGTTTTTCTTTCTCTTGCTTGTTTCCCAAGATAAAAAAATCTTGATATACCCCCCAAACCTATTGACCATCATATCACGGAGAAATCTTCTTTTTTTTCTTTTCCTTGCTGTTTTTTGACAGATTCAGCTAGACCAACACCATGTCTCCCTCACCCTTCAACAATGGAGGAGAAGACACAGGGGTGGTTCGGGAGGATCCAAGGAGAGATGAAGCTGAAGAGGTTGCTATGGAGGAAGAGGAGGAAAATCCTTTTGGTGTTCACTCTCCGGCCTTCGAGACAGGTACACTAGCTGGCATCTCTACTCACCCTAATCCTCATCAAGCCATGGGGTCATTAAACAACCAAGCAGGCTTGGAATTGCAATAAGAACTCCCGCCGAAGAGGCCCTTACACAGGTTACATCGTAACAATTTTTGCAATTTGAGTCACAATTATGGGTTCGAGAATACTCCTCGTAGGAACATACCGTCCAATTGGGACATATCTCGTCCAAGGGAAAATAGTGCAGGAATAAACCCTTTGGGCCCGGAAAATAAACACATAATGGCTGAGGTGAAGAAAAACAGTGAGTTACTTCATTAGGCGCTTCGGGAGATTCAAGGTTTGAAGGATCTAGTCATGGTTATATTGGATAATACTACTTCATCACCGCCTTCTTATTCTTCACCACCAAAGGAAAATTGAGTATCGGGTATGGGCACTACCCTTGGCTTCCGCCAAGCTTGGGGGAGGTGCCCCAGCATCGTATCATCCCCACTATCCTTTTACCTTTACATATTATAGTTCGATCTTTTGCTTTAGAATGAATAACAGTTTAGTTCGATCCTTTCCTTTCGAGAGTTTGTTTAGTGATCTATCCTTGTAATCGTGAGCAAGATATATAATAATGTTTAGTTTGAGTTTTTGCTTTCTTTACTTTCATGTTGCAATAAAAGAAAGGAAATAAATTAGGAAGATCATATTCTAATCTTATGGTAGGTGATGGCCCCACATAAGGAAAAGTACATGTAGAAATTTTTATTAGAGAGTGAAAAACATAGCATTGGACAGTGATGCAACTCATGAAAGAATTAATAAGGGAGGAGAAGATTCACATATAAATATACTATCCTAGAAATCTTTTGTGATTGTGAGCCCCCATCAAAATATTATATGCCAAAATTGTTGACATTGGACAAGGAAGACAACTTAATGATTTATGATTGTTCATATTCACATAGAAGTCATATTGTCATAGATCCTTTAACATGTGGTGCTTGCTCAATATCTTTTCTAGACAAAAATTCCACACTAAGTAGAGATACTACTTGTACATCCAAAAACCCTTAAGCCCAAACCTTTTTCAAGAGTCCATCATACCTACCTATGGATTGAGTAAGATCCTTCAAGTAAGTTTTCATCGGTGCAAAAAGGCAATAAAAATTGCTTCTAAATGTGTGAGATCATTTAGTGTAAGAGAAAATTGAGCGTTGCATGAACTTGTGATGTTGAAGAATAAAAGCGACAAACTGCATAATAAAGGTCGCTATCACAAGGGGCAATGCAACGTGACGTTCTTTTGCACTAAGGGGTTGAGCAAACAAAAAAAAATAAGCGCATGGCATTCTTTGCTTCCCTATGCGAAGGGCCTATCTTTTACTTTCATGCAAAGAGTCAAAGTTTTCTCTCTATACCTTTTTATTTTTCTCCTTTGGCAAGCATCATGTGGCGAGGAATGATCTAGTCACATATGTCCAGTTGAATATGGGTGGCATGGATTATTATTGTTAACATCACCCCTGAGGTGAATACATTGGGAGGCAAAACTATAAGCCCCTATCTTTCTATGTGTCCGGTTGAAACATTTTGCTCATGTGTATGCGGTGAGTGTTAGCAATCATAGAAGACTATATGATGGTTTAGTATGTGGACTTTCCTAAAGGCTCCGATACGTGACCCTTCCTGAAAAGATGATGAATTGTAGTTGCAAAGTTGTCTGGGAACATAGTTTGTTAGTTTCAAATAGAGTTTCTGCTTTATACTTCGATTGTGTGATAAACTATTACTTATTCATGAGAAGTCTATGATCAAAGTTCTATGATAAAAGTCTTATGTTTAAATTTGTTGCTGTTATAATAATATACATGATGCTTCTATGTCTGTATTTTGTTTTTATCGACACCTCTCTCTCAAAGCATGTGGACATGTTTTTCGATTTCGGTTTTCGCTTGAGGACAAGCGAGGTCTAAGCTTGGGCGAGTTGATACGTCCATTTTGCACCATGTTTTCTTACTAATATTTATGATGTTTGTATGCATAATAATGCTTTTTGGATGTAATTCTAATGCCTTTTCTATTATAATTTGCAAGGAACACACCAATAGGGAGAATTCCGGCAGTTGGAAATCTGGACCTGAAAAAGCTACGTCAGGCCACCTATTCTGCACAACTCCAAACAAGCTAAAATGTCACGGAGAATTTTTATGGAATATTTGAAGATTATTGGAGCAAATAAGTACCAGAGAGGGCCCACCGGGTAGGCACAACCCACGTGGGCGCGCCAGGGAGCCCAGGCGCTCCCTGGTGGGTTGTGCTCACCCAAGCCCACCTCTGGTGCCCATCTTCTGGTATATAAGTCATTCTGACCTAGAAAAAAAATAAGGAGAAGACTTTCAGGATGGAGCGCCGCCGTCTCGAGGCGGAACTTGGGCAGGAGCACGTTTGCCCTCCGGCAGAGCGATTCTGCCAGGGGAACTTCCCTCCCGGAGGGGGAAATCATCGTCATCATCATCACCAACAACTCTCCCATCTTGGGGAGGGATATCTCCATCAACATCTTCAACAACACCATCTCATCTCAAACCCTAGTTCATCTCTTGTGTCCAATCTTGTTACCGGAACTATAGATTGGTGCTTGTGGCTGACTAGTAGTGTTGATTACATCTTGTAGTTGATTACTATATGGTTTATTTGGTGGAAGATTATATGTTCGGATCTATTATGTTATTTAATACCCCTCTGATCTTGAGCATGATTATCATTTGTGAGTAGTTACTTTTGTTCTTGAGGTCACGTGAGAAATCATGTTGCAAGTAATCATGTGAACTTGATGTGTATTCGATATTTTGATAGTATATATGTTGTGATTCCCTTAGTGGTGTCATGTGAACGTCGACTACATGACACTTCACCATATTTGGGCCTAAGGGAATGCATTGTGGAGTAGTAATTAGATGATGGGTTGCGAGAGTGAAAGAAGCTTAAACCCCAATTTATGCGCTATTCCGTAAGGGATAGATTGGATCCAAAAGTTTAATGCTATGGTTAGAATTTATCCTTAATAATTTTCCCATAGTTGCCGATGCTTGCGAGAGGGTTAATCATAAGTAAGAGGTTTGTTCAAGTAAGAACATCACCTAAGCACCGGTCCACCTAGATACCAAATTATCAAAGTAGCAAACACAAATTGAACCAACATGGTGAAAGTGACTAGATGAAGTTCCCGTGTACCCTCAAGAATGATTTGCTTATTATAAGAGACCGTTTTGGGCTGTCCTTTACCTTAAAAGGATTGGGCTTCCTTGATGTACTTTTGTTACTACTACCATCACTTGCTCGTTACTTACAATTTCAGCACTTGCAGTCAAACTACTCTGTTACTTACAATTTCAGCACTTGCAGACATTACCTTGCTGAGAACCACTTATCATTTCCTTCTACTCCTCATTGGGTTCGAGACTCTTACTTATCAAAAAGAGCTACAATTGATCCCCTATACTTGTGAGTCATCAAACCCTACCTTCGAACATCACATACCACTTAACCCGGTAGTGCAAATGAGCAATAAGTTCAAGCAACAAGCGTTGGAACACACAAACATCAAGAAATGAAGAACTCTACGAGAAAGCAATGGAGCAGATGAGCATTAGTAAGCATGCATGATCATAGCAAGTTCAATCTACCACTACTTTGGTATCATCCTACCACCACATCCAAAAGAGGGTGTAATCCTACCACTGCAAGTTCGTGATCACCGCGAGGATCACCGTGAGGGGTTAGTATATACCACCTCACCAAAATATTTGTACCATAAGATTGTTTCAATCCCTAACTACACAAAATATACGTCGCCATCGTCATCATCGTCCTTGTCAACATTGCCATAGAGGATCATGCACGCCGTCGCCACCAGCAGAAGCAGCACTAGTAGTAGTGCTTGCCCAGCCAGGTCCTCAGCTAGAGCACCCTATGGGCTGCTCCCATGACAACAAACCCAACACCCTGGGCTTTGTCATCTAGTGGGTGGCTGAGAGCCACCATGAGAGCCTCTGGGGTGAAGCCAATCTGCCCCATAATGGCACCGTAGAGCTTAGGGGCGTCCATACTCTTGCTCTCCCTGATGGCGGTGCCCACCTCCTTCACTGCCTCAGTCATGCTGTTGAATATGCTCAGTTCCTCCTCCATGAAGCCTGCCCATTTCATCTTCCTATCAAGCACAGGAACGTGCTCACCATCCTTCTCAGGAGCATCAACATTGATGGTGTCTGACTACTGGATGTCTGGATACTCGAGCATCGGTGAGCCCAGTGGCTGACCAGAGCTCATGGCATGCTTGGCATTTGCCAGCCCAAAGGATAAGATCTGTTGCATCTGGCGGTAGTTCTGGATAGGGGTGTTGAGGAACTCTACGTCCTTGCGGTGAGCCTAGAAAGAACAGGGTAGAGAGGTTAGTGATATGTCCCCAACGTATCTATAATTTTTGATTATTCCACGCTATTATATTATCTGTTTTGGATGTTTTATATGCATTAGTATGCTATTTTATATTATTTTTGGGACTAACTTATTAACTCAGAGCCTAGTGCCAGTTTCTGTTTTTCCTTGTTTTTCAGTTTCGCAGAAAAGAAATATGAAACGGAGTCCAAACGGAATGAAAGTTTACGAGGATTTTTCTTGGACCAGAAGACATCCACAGGACTTGGAGTACATGCCAGGGGAGCTACGAGGCGGCCACAAGGGTGGAGGGCACGCCCTGGAGGGTAGGGCATGCCCGCTACCTTTTGGGCCCCTCTTGACCCCCCTGACCTAATTCTTCGACCTATATATTCTCAAATATTCCAGAAACATCAAAAGATCCATTGAAACCATTTTTCTACCGCTGTAACCTGACGTTTCTAGGAGATCCCATCTGGAGGCCTTTTCTGGTACTCTGATGGAGGGGGATTCCACCACGGAGGGCATCTACATCAATACCATTGCCCTTCCGATGAAGTGTGAGTAGTTCACCACAGACCTACGGGTCCATAGCTAGTAGCTAGATGGCTTATTCTCTCTCTTTAATCCTCAATACCATGTTCTCCTCAATGTTCCTGGAGATCTATCCAATGTAATCTTCTTTTGCAGTGTGTTTGCCAAGATCCAATGAATTGGGGATTTATGATCAGATTATATATGAATATTATTTGAGTCTTTTCTGAATTCTTATATGCATGATTTGATATCTTAGTAATTCTTTTCGAACTATCGGTTTGGTTTGGCCAACTAGATTGGTATTTCTTGCAATGGGAGAAGTGCTTTGCTTTGGGTTCAATATTGCGGTGCTCAATCCCAGTGACAGTAGGGGACATGACACATATTATATTGTTGCCATCGAGGATAACAAGATGGGGTTTTCATCATATTTCTTGAGTTAATTCCGCTACATCATGTCATCTTACTTAATGCGTTACTCTGTTCTTTATGAACTTAATACTCTAGATGCAAAATTGTTCCGGTCGATGTGTGGAGTAATATTAGTAGGTGCAGGCAGGAGTCGGTCTACTTGACACGGACGTGATGCCTATATTAATCATCATTGCCTTAGATATCGTCATAACTTTGCACTTTTCTACCAATTGCTTGGCAGTAATTTTTTCGCCCTCCATAATATTTGCTATCTTGAGAGAAGCCTCTAGTGAAACCTATGGCCCTTGTGTCTATTTTCTATATTATAAGTTTCAGATCTACTATTTTGCAATATTTTACTTTCCAATCTATAAACCAAAAATACCAAAAAAATTACTTTACAAGTTATCTATCTCTATCGGATCTCACTTTTGCAAATAACCGTGAAGGGATTGACAACCCCTTTTTGTGTTGGGTGCAAGTTGTTTGATTGTTTGTGCAGGTATTTGGCGATTTGTGCATAGTCTCCTACTCGATTGATACGTTGGTTCTCAAAACTGAGGGAAATACTTAATCTACTTTGCTCCATCACCCTTTCATCTTCAAGGGAAAAAACCAACGCAAGCTCAAGAGGTAGCTGGAAGAATTTCTGGCGCCGTTGCTGGGGAGATCTACACCAAGTCAAGATATACCAAGTTCCCTTCATAAAACTCTCTTCTCTTGCACTTACATTATTTTCCATTCGCTTCTCGTTTTCCTCTCCTCCACTTCTAAAACGATTTTCTAAAAGATTTTCCTTTTTATTCCACCTTCCTCCGTTCACCTTTTTGTTTGCTATATTTTCTTGTGTTGCCATGTGCCTTCTATTTTGCTTGCATCTTTGCTTGCTAAAAATCTATTGATATGGATCACCTCAAAGTTTTCTACCTGGATCATCTTCGATCCATATGTGCTTGTGCTCAAACCCCAACTAGTTTAGTTGACGGAAAATCTTTAGATGAGCATGCTCATTTTGTGCATCACCATTTGTCTGAAAAAGGGACTCTTATGGTATCAAATAAATAGTTTGTTGTGTTATGCTTGGAATCTTTGTGAAATTTATGATTTTACTTGTTGCTCTAAGAACCCTAAAAAAACACATTCCCTACCTATGTGAGTTTATTGATAATGAAATCTTATCATCTTATGAAAAGGGTGTCTATAGTTACTATTATATCGAACAAATTGAAGAATTTGTTGCTTTTAACAGTGCTTAGGAAGTTGCTTCTTTGATTGAAAAGTATGATATTACTCTCTACAAATCTGAAAATTATGACATACTTAAATATTTCTATGAAAAGTATGCTCACAATGCCTATGTTAAGGAATTTATTGACAGAATGACCATTGCTTTCGAAGAAAATAATGACGTGCATGAATCTATAGATAATTATGATTCCGATGATTTGATTGAAATGTCCCTTGATGAACATGATGCTTGCTATTCTTATGGCCATGATGCTAATATTTATGGAGATGAATTTGATATAGTTCCTTATGTTAAACATGAGATTATTGCTATTGCGCCCATACTTGACAGTTCCTTGAATCAAAAACATGATTGCAATGATGTTATTATAAATTCTATTAATGTCAATTGTGTTAATGATATGCAAAACCCTAAGCTTGGGGATGTTAGTTTTGATATGTCCACTACTTGTTGCAATGATTATGATTGGGGTGACTCTTCTTATGATCTTGAAAATTTATTTAACCCCATGATAAATATGAGATTGATAATAATGTTTGCAATAATATTGAAAGTGGGTTTGGAAGAGTGTCAACTTTAGATCCCACATATTTGGAGAATGCAATCTTATAATTTTTGATAAAAGTGGGTTTGGAGAGGTCATGACTTTAGTTAATGATAATCCCACTATTTCGGAAGAGTGTCAACTTTGCATGCATGTGGAGCATCATTGAAATCTCAATGCCTAGCTATGGGCGTTAAACAATAGCGCTTGTTGGGAGGCAACCCAGTTTTAATTTTGATTTTTTAATTTTTGCTTCATTTTTTCAATAATAACACATCATTACTTATGTATTAATTGTGTATTGGTGTTTTAGTTAGTGTTTGAGCCAAGTAAGACATTTGGGATGGCTTACGGTGATCGTTGAGTTGATTTTGCTGAAAAAAAGAAACTTCTGCACCTAGTGCAGAAAATTCAATAATTCACTGGAACGTGAATACCTTCTGAAATTTTAACAAAAAATTGATATACAAATTCCCCATGCCGTCCTATTTTCTCAGAATTTTTAGAGTTACAGAAGTATGTGAAGTTTTCAGATTGCTACAGACTGTTCTGTTTTTGACAGCTTCTGTTTTCTATGTGTAGTTTGCTTATTTTGATGAATCAATGGCTAGTATCGGGGGGTATGAACCATGAAAAAGTTTTAATATAGTAGATATTACACCAATATAAACTTAGAATAAGATCACAACAGTTCCTTGAGTGGTTATTTGCTTTGTTTTACTAACGGTGCTCACGAGATTTCTATTGAGTTTTGTGTTGTGAAGTTTTCAAGTTTTGGGTAAGGATTTGATGGACTATGGAATAAGGAGTGGCAACGGCCTAAGCTTGGGTATTCCCAAGGAACCCCAAGGTAAAATTCAAGGACGGGCAAGAGCTTAAGCTTGGGGATGCCCCGGGAAGGCATCCCCTCTTTTGTCTTCAACCATCGGTAACTATACTTGAGGCTATATTTTTATTCACTGCATGATATGTGTTTTGCTTGGAGCGTCTTGTATGATATGAGTCTTTGCTTTTTAGTTTGTCACAATCAACCTTGCCGTACACACCTTTTATGAGAGACACACTTCAATCTTGATTTATTATAATACTCTATGTGCTTCACTTATATCTTTTGAGCTAGGCAATTTTGCTCGAGTGCTTCACTTATATCTTTTTAGAGAAACGTGGTGGTTTTATTTTATAGAATTTGTTGAACTCTCTTGCTTCACTTATATTATTTTGAGAGTCTCAAAAACAGCATGGTAATTAGCTTGGGTGATGAATTTAGTCCTAATATGATAGACATCCAAGGGAGGTATAATAAAAACTTCCAAATGAAAAGTGTGATTGTTTTGAGATATGAGGATGGTAATGTTAGAATCATGCTAGTACTAAATTTTAGGGTAGAGAAAATAATTGTGTTAAGGTTCGTGATGCATGTAGCATGCATGTATGGTCTCCAAATGTGTAACCAAAACAAAATGCTTGTGTCTTGATTGTTTTCCTTTGTGTGAAGGTCGGGGGCGCGCGATGGTTAACTCCTACCAACCTCCCCCCTAGGGGCATGCATAGTAGTACTTTGTTTCTAGGGCTAATAAATCTTTTGCAATAAATATGTGAGTTATTTATGACTAATGTTGAGTCCATGGATTATACACACTCTCACCCTTTCACCTCGATAGCCACTCTAGTGTCGCGCAACTTTCGCCGGTGCATCAAACCACCTCATACATTTCCTCAAAACAACCACCATACCTACATATTATGGCATTTCCATAGCCATTCCGAAATATATTGCCATTTAACTCCACTGTTCTGTCTATTATGACCCGCATCATCATTGTCATATTGCTTTGCATGATCATGTAGTTGACATAGTATTTGTGGCGAGGCCACCGTTCATATTTTTTTATACATGTCACTCTTGATCATTGCACATCCCAGTACACCGCCGGAGGCATTCATATAGAGTCATATCTTTATTCTAGTATCGAGTTGTGAGTAAATAAAAGTGTGATGATCATCATTATTAGAACATTGTCCCATGTGAGGTTATCAAAAATAAAAGAGGCCAATGAAACCCAAATAAACAAAAGAGGCCAAAGAATCCCACCAAAAAACAGAGGCCAAAGAGCCCAAAATAAAAAAATGAGAGAAAAAGAGAGAAGGGACAATGTTACTATCTTTTTCCTCACTTGTGCTTCAGAGTAGCACCATGTTCTTCATGATAGAGAGTCTCCTATGTTGTCCCTTTCATATACTAGTGGGAATTTTTGTTATAGAACTTGGCTTGTATATTCCAACGATGGGCTTCCTCAAATGCCCTAGGTCTTCATGAGCAAGCAAGTTGATGCACACCCACTACTTTTCTTTTGAGCTTTCATACACTTATAGCTCTAGTGCATCCGTTACATGGCAATCCCTACTTGCCCACATTGATATCAATTGATGGACATCTCCATAGTCCATTGATTTGCCGAGTTGATGTGGGACTTTCTCTCCACTTTTGTCTATTACCAGCTTCTATTCCACCCATAGTGCTATATCCATGGCTCATGCTCATATATTGCGTGAAAAGTTGAAAAAGCTGAAGCACATTAAAAAGTATGAACCAATTGCTTGGCTGACACCGGGGTGGGCATGATTACCTTATGTTGAGAAGAGGGAGCATAATAACACTCTATGATTTTGTAGGGATAACTGTCTTTTGTCATGTTATTTTTGAAGCTTATTGATTTACTATCTAGTATGCTTGAAATATTATTGTTCTCATGTCAACATAAACTTTTGCTTAAAGCATACGGATCTGAACTTTCATGCCACATTAAAGAAGAATTGCATTGATAAATATGTTAGGTAGCATTCCACATCAAAAAATCTGTTTTTATCATTTACCAACTTGAGGACGAGCAGGAATTAAGCTTGGGGATGCTTTATATATTCCCAACGTATTTGGAATTTTTGGTTGTTCCATGCTATTATATTATCTGTTTAGGATGTTTTATATGCATTTATATGCTATTTTATACTCCCTCCGTTCTTTAATATAAGGTGTATTATTTTTCCAAAAAGTAAAACTTCTCTAAGTTTGACCAAGTTTATGGACAAAAGTATCAATATCTAGAATACCAAATCATTATCACTAGATTCATCACGAAATATATTTTTACATTTTATATAGTTAGTATTATAAATCTTTATGTATTTTGCTACAAAGTTGGTCAAACATAGAAAAGAGTTGACTTTTTGAAAAACTAATACACCTTACATTTAGGAATGGAGGGAGTATTATTTTTGGGACTAACCTATTAACTCAGAGCCCAGTGCCAGTTTCTATTTTTCATTGTTTTTGAGTTTCGTAGAAAAGAAATATCAAACGGAGTCCAAAAGGAACGAAACTTTACGATGATTTTTCTGGAAGACATACAAATGACTTGGAGTACACGCAAGGGGAGCTACGAGGCGGCCACAAGGGTGGAGGGCGCGCCGCCCTACCTTGTGGTCCCCTCGTGACCCCCTGACCTAATTCTTCTGCCTACATATTCTCAAATATTCTAGAAACATTAGAAGATCCATCGAAACCACTTTTCCGCCGCCGTAACCTTCTGTTTCTGTGAGATCCCATATGGAGGCCTTTTTAGGTACTCTGCGGAGGGGGGTTCGACCATGGAGGGTATCTACATCAACACCATTACCCTTCCTATGAAGTGTGAGTAGTTCACCACAGACCTACAGGTCCATAGCTAGTAGCTAGATGGCTTCTTCTCTCTCTTTGATCCTCAATACCAAGTTATCCTTGATGTTCTTAGAGATCTATCCGATGCAATCTTATTTTGCGGTGTGTTTGTCAAGATTTGATGAATTGTAGATTTATGATCAGATTATCTATGAATATTATTTGAGTCCTTTCTGAATTCTTATATGCATGACTTGATATCTTAGTAATTCTCTTCGAATTATCGGTTTGGTTTGGCCAACTAGATTGGTATTTCTTGCAATGGGAGTAGTGCTTTGCTTTGGGTTCAATCTTTCGGTGCTCAATCCCAGTGACAGTAGGGGACATGACACGTATTGTATTGTTGCCATCGAGGATAACAAGATGGGGTTTTAATCATATTGCTTGAGTTAATTCCACTACATCATGTCATCTTACTTAATGCATCACTCTGTTCTTTATGAACTTAATACTCTAGATGCAGAATCGTTTCGATAGATGTGTGGAGTAATAGTAGTAGATGCAGGCAGGAGTCGGTCTACTTGACACGGACGTGATGCCTATATTCATGATCATTGGCTTAGATATCATCATAAATTTACGCTTTTCTATCAATTGCTTGGCAGTAATTTTTTCACCCACCGTAATATTTGCTATCTTGAGAGAAGCCTTTAGTGAAACCTATGGCCCTCGGGTCTATTTTCCATCTTATAAGTTTCAAATCTACTATTTTGCAATCTTTTACTTTCCAATCTATAAACCAAAAAAACCAAAAATATTTACTTTACAAGTTTTCTATCTCTATCGGATCTCACTTTTGTAAATAACCATTAAGGGATTGACAACCCCTTTTTTTGCGTTGATCGCAAGTTGTTTGATTGTTTGTGCATGTATTTGGCGATTTGTGCGTAGTCTCCTACTGGATTGATATGTTGGTTCTCAAAACTGAGGGAAATACTTACTCTATTTTGCTGCATCACCCTTTCATCTTCAAGAGAAAAACCAACACAAGCTCAAGAGGTAGCAGTTAGTTAGTATGACAATGGTTTATAGGCTTAAACTGCTAGTTTGTTAGAATGGCATGGTTTGTGAGTTAACCATGATGTGGCCTTGGTAGTGATATGCCTCGAGATGGATTGAGCAGGCATCTTCATCTCATGAAGCACCGCTAAGGTCTCAGAGTTTGGATGCGGTGATCCACCTCGCAGTCCAATTCCTCATGTGGTTGTACACCTGAGTCGAGTTGACCTCCTGTCCACGGAAGTCGAACACCCTCTTTGCAATAAGGTTCAAGTGCACATTCTTTAAGCCCTTGTCAGTCCCCACTCCACTAGCTAGCTATGAAGTCACACATCTTGTTAAGTACAAAAGTGGAGAGGAACGACTGCCATTTCATGTTGTTCCCCCTATCATCCTTCTTCTCCTATACGGCTGCCTTTTTAGCAGCAACATGAGCAACAACAGTGGGTTGAGCCAGCACAAATGGAGGAACCATAGGTGGCACCTCAAAACATATGAATCAGGAGGCATCAGGTCCATGGGAGGCTAGGAGTCCTTGATGTTCAAAGGTGGGAACTAGCTCTCGGATAGCACGAGGGCTTTACTAAACTCTTGCACGATCATGTCCTACAAAAGTAAGCGTCATCAACACCACAAAACACTCCACATGAATAGTAGGACCTGCCAGTACAACATGGACATATCAAACTAGCAGTAACACCTGCACACATGGAAGATCTAGTTAAACACAACACTACGAAATCCATCAAAGCATACCACAACTCAACACAGCATAACAGAGCACTACCAACACTTGCAAACTAGCAAACTACACATCTAAGCATACTACCAATCCATCCATGACCACTAGCAACCAACACCTGCCCACATGGAAACAACCCCTAGTATGCTCTGAATCCATCACACGTAGCTACTACAACATCACAGTCAAACATATTGGAATATCTAACCCTACCACATCGACAGATCTAGCTGGAGGTGGTGATTAACTTACATACGCCATCGAAAGAGCCGTGGAGTAGGTACCAGGCAGGTTGGACAGGAGGAGGAGTCGACCCACCGCTGCCGTAATCAATCGGTCGCCGGAGTGGTTGTTGTGCCGCTTACCTCGTTGTCGAAGTGGGTTCGTGCCGGAGGGAAAGCTCGAGAGAGGGGAAATGGTGGTGGGAGTATTGTCGGGGCGGTCACCCTAAATATATAGGTTGACCGAATCGGCGGGCGGTGACTCGAAATTGTCCCGCTGCTTTTTTGGAGAAGCGCCATCGCTCCAGCCATCACCCTGCCCATAGCTGCGCGGCGCGACGTTCCGCTCCCCTACATCACTCGAGTCTGACTCACTTGAAATGGCCGATTCAGGCATTCCTACCGGGGTTGGCTGAAAGGTGCTATGAGCTTCGTGATGTGCGGGCCAAACAGCAAACATGTGCATCCAAATAGTTCATTTTGATTCCACGCGGTCTGGTTGGCCTTTATGCGGGCAACTAAACGGGTCCTAATTAATGAATGGGTCTTCCCGCGATGATTAATTTTTCAAGTATGAGCCTACCCGGACTTTGGATGAGTGCGTGCTGCCACGCAGGAAGCATGTGCCTGACCTGTTTGAGTATCACAACACCTTCCAAAAGTCCTCTATCTGCGTGTCTTACTAGAAAATATTGAACACCTGGCCTATGATGATATGAATGGTAAACTAACAGCCCCTATAACCGATGATGAGATTCAGACGGCTTTGTTCCAAATGGGACCGACCAAGGCTCCGGGTCCGGATGGGCTCCCCGCACTTTTTTACCAATGACACTGGTCGATGGTCAAGAGCGATGTGTGTAAGGCTGTGTGTGACTTTCCTAATGGCTCTCTAACTCCCGCAACTTTCAATGCCACTCTCATAGTCATGATCCCTAAAGTGAACTCACCGGAGTTGCTTTCTCAATTCCGGCCCATTAGCTTGTGCAATGTTTTGTACAAGATTGCTACTAAGGTCCTTGCAAATAGGCTAAAGGGTATCTTACCGTTTCTCATTTTCGAATAACAAAGTGCTTTTGTTCCGGGACGGTTGATTGCTGATAATGTGTTGGTCACATATGAGTGTGTGCATGCAATTCGGAAGAGGAAGCGAAAAAGAGTCTGTGCACGATCAAGTTGGATATATGAAAGCATACGATAGGGTGGAGTGGATATTTCTGGAGCAGATTTTTTCATAGTTCTCCTTTGCTCCCCAATGGGTCTCCATGATTATGCGGTGTGTTACACCGGCAAGATTTTCGGTTAAGCTTAATGGTGGGCTTTCAATGAGTTTTTTACCCTCCCGTGGACTGAGACAGGGTGACCCTCTGTCACCTTATCTGTTTTTATTTTGTGTGGAGGGTTTTTCAGCACTTCTCAAGAAGGCTCAGAATGAAAAGAAATTAAAAGGGGTGAAGTTTGGGAGCACTGGGCCCCATGTAACCCATCTTTTGTTTGCGGATGACAGTATATTGTTCCTAGAGGGCACGAAGGAGAACATGGGAACACTCAAACAGATTCTTATCAAATATGAAAAGCTTCGTGGCAGAAAGTCAACTTGCAAAAATCCTCTATCTTCTTTGGGAGAGGCGCCCAGAGTGGCATGAAGGAGCAAATGAAACAAGCTGTTGGAATTCAATCTGAAGCTTTAAGTGAGCATTATTTTGGTCTCCCAACACTGGTTGGGAGGTCAAAGGACGGGAAATTCAAACATGTCACAAAATTCTCTAAAGGAAAAGTGGGTGGATGGAAGGGCCAATGTTTGTCTAAAGTAGCGAGAGAAGTTTTAATTAAATCTGTTCTCCAAGCGACTCCAACTTACACCATGGTTTTTTTCACCTCTCAAAGAAGAAGTGCCGGAACCTGACTTCAAGCTCTTCTAAATTCTGGTGGGGGTGCAATGAAAGGTGAAAGGAAGGTCCATTGGGTAGCTTGGCAGAAGAAGTGTGCGAGCAAGCGCGACGGAGGTATGGGATTTTGAGAACCAGAGGCGTTCAACCAAGCTTTGCTGGCTAAGCAAGCATGGCGCATCTTGCAAGTTCCCACTTCCCTGTGTGCTAGAGTGCTTAAGGCACGATACTTTAAGGATGATTCAATCCTTTCGGCCACCTACCCAGCGTCTGGGTCATACACTTTTAGAAGCATTCAGCATGGGCGTGATGTACTTAGGGAAGGACACATATGGAGAGTGGGTTCGGGTGCGAGCATCAATATTCATCATGATCCGTGGATTCCAAGAAGTGGATGCACTAAGCCGCTGGGCTAGATTTACATATAGGACGTCACCAAAGTAGCCGACCTTTTGTCACAGGATGGGACAGCCTGGAATGAGGGCGTGGTGGACAACATGTTTACACCGAAACATGCTGATGATGTGAAGCAGATTGCTATAGGAGGACCGGGTACTAAAGATTTCCTAGCATGGAACCTCACAAAAAAATGGTGTCTTCTCTGTCAATTCAGCATATCACTTGAGAATGTCATTGAACAGAGCGGGGTCCGAACAGCTGGAGTCCTCCAGTTCTGTAGCCAAGCACAAGGGGTATTTGGCGTTATGGGAGACTAGTGTACCAGCAAAGGTAAAAATACATATGTGGCGAATGATTCGCAATGGGCTTGCTGTTGGGGCAGAACTTCACCGTCGAAGGATCAAGCCATGTGTTTTTTGTGTTGTGTCTGGCCGTGAGGAGACAATGATTGATGGGTTCTGGGCATGCCAACATTCTATTCTGTTCTAGGAGCAAGTCCGTTCGAAGTTGGGTATTGTGTTGGAATCCCCGCCAAAGCATATTGAAACACATCAGGCACTGACCTCCTGGCTGTTGGGCTGGTTCGCTGGGGCATCTACCGAGGAGAAGGAAGCATTGTTGCAGGCGACAT
Source organism: Secale cereale (assembly GCA_902687465.1). Taxonomy (NCBI): domain Eukaryota; kingdom Viridiplantae; phylum Streptophyta; class Magnoliopsida; order Poales; family Poaceae; genus Secale; species Secale cereale. The sequence continues at coordinate 60,511,731 of LR738715.1, forward strand.
ATGGGCTTTGGCTGGTCAGAAATGATGCGCGAGACGGGAGAATGATTGCCCAGCCACATGAAATAATAAGTACCGTACAAGTGCAGCTCTCGCAGTGGAAAACAGTGCACGAGACGAGGGCGCCACCACCGGAGCCAAAGACTATCCAACGTTGGGAACCTCCCGAAGATGGATGGGTAAAGATCAACTCCGACGGCATGGTCTCGAGACATGGAGATAAGGGAGGAGGCGGTGCAGTTCTTAGGGATCACAATGCAGCGTTCATGGCTGGTTCTTGCAGTTTTTTCCCAGGCATCGCTGATCCAGAGATGGCGGAGGTGCTAGCATGCAGAAAGGCAGTCCAGTTGGCGGTCGATCTTTAGGTTCAGCGTGCTCATGTTGAGCTAGATAGCCAAGCAGTGGTCCAAATGATTAACAATCCGGGGAAGAACTTGTCCGCCCTAGGGCCATGGGTGGAGGACATAAAGATGATGCTCAACACTATGATGGAGACCAAGGTGTCGTGGGTTCGACGTTTAGGGAATGTAGCCGCTGATAAACTTGCAAAGGTAGGTGTAGGAGAGAACCGGTCGGAGGTTTGGGTGGGTTTACCACCAGAATTTATTTTGGATGTAATAGCAGACGAGATTCCTAGCTATGGTTAAATAAAAGCGGCTTGATTTCCCTAAAAAAAGCTATAACACAATGTGTCCATGTTGACGTACGCGTGGACGCTCACTGTATGCTTCTAGCATTAGAGCATCTCCAGCCGTTCGGGCCCCAGGGACGCCTACATAGCGCCGCCCGGGGGTGACCCGGCGAAAACCGCGCCTTGGGGACATTTTCCCCTAGCCGCCGACCTCCCACGACGCTTTTTCATTTTTCAACGCCCAACACCGCGCACTTCCCCTCCATGGGCCCGCTGGTCGGTGTCCCATTGCCCCTAGCGCACCCCTCACTCGCCTCCTTTCTCGCCGAGGCCACCAGCTAGTTGAACATAAAAAAATGAAAATGATACATACATAATGAAAATGATACATAGATAGTTCACCATAGCAAAGACTGTTAAAAGAAAAGATCAAGTACTCGTCATTTTTGGGCTTCGACTCGGTAATGTCCTCCTCCGACGTCTGCAAGTAGGCGTCAGCATACCGCTCGTCCTCGGAGTCCCTGGACGACGCTTCTCCTAGCTTCATGTTCAGTTGAGCGACCTGCTTCCGCGCACGCTTGTCCTCCCGATAGACGGCTCGCTTCTTCCTCCTCGCCTCCCCTTCGGCCTCTGTTGCTTGTAAAACTGGCACTCGTTGACGATGTCCTACGGGAAGCGTTCGCGCCACTCCGCCATGGCTTCCACGTCCATCTCCATGATGGCGAGGCGACGCTGCCACCTCCGGTTGCCACAACGATCCTCGTCGTTGAAAAGCCGCGGGAGATGCGCGAGATCTTGCGCGCGCTGGCTCGTCCACACGTCGGGGATATTCATATCCCAATGAGGCCGCCGGAGGCGCCACGCCGCCGCGTCGTATGCGCCGGCCGCCTCCTCTGCGGTGTCGAAGGTGCCGAGACTAGGCTGTTTTTCGCCAAACATGATTTCGGAGGAGAAGACGCCGGAGCGGCGCTCGCGGACTCTGCGAAAATCAGCAGTGCCCAGGCAGTGCATCGACATGGTGGTGCAGAGGCGAGAAAGAGAGGAGGCAGGAGCGCCGGCGGCGGAGAGGAGAGGAGAGGAGAGGGGAAGTGTGCGTCCACCGGCAGGGGGGAGGGGTACGCTTTTTATAGACGCGGGCGGGCGGCGTCCGCGTGGCGCTGTGCCTTCACTGAGCCGCCCGTGAGGCATCAATGGATGCTGACCGGCGCGGCAGCGCGCCGCAGCTTTGACATTGATCCCCACGGGAACCGAGGCGATGAGGACGACGAAGCGACGAGAAGCACCGCGTCGCTGACTCGGGGCCCGCGGTTAGTTCGCGCCAAAACCGTTTCACCCGGCGCCCTCCAGCGCGCCGGGTTCGGCTTGGGTCTGCCGGCACCAAATTCAGCCCGAGACAGTGAAAAATGGGCTTCTGCGGCCGCGCCTGGGCCGATTTTTAAAGGCCGCTGTAAAAAAAACGTCCAAAAAAACGTGTTGGGCACGCGGCTGGAGATGCTCTTAGTAGCATCTGTCCGCCGCTCCGGCCATCAAAAGCAAAATCTCTGACTGGCCAGCTCGACCGGTCGGCGTGTCGGTGGCCAATGCAAGAGCCATCCAGGCGCGCACGTACCCTTTCGATCCGTCCAATTGCCGTGCGGGTGCGCCGAAATGGGACCTGATCGAGATGTCCATGCATGGCGCACTGCGGTAGCTGTTCAGTAGCACCGTTTTGGCTGCCGTCCGCGGTGCATTCACCTGCACCTTCGCGATCGATATTGACCGGTGGTAGCACAAGACGGGCAACGCGAGTACAGCGTACAGTACGATGTTATCTTTTTTTTTGAGGGAAAAGCCATCATGGCGGTTTATATTTCATGCGGGAATATGGCTACATCGTTTGAGAGTACATCAAGCATAAACTCTGGGGCCTCGGTCTGCCACACTATAGTTCTCGAGGGCTCCCATTTAGTAGCTAACAAATCCGCCGCCATATTGGCCTCCCTAGGGCAATGACAGAATTTAACAGAAATAAAATTACGACATAAGAAAGCACACTCTTCATATATGGCCGCCGCTGGGCCTAGCGAATTCCCTCCTTGCTGCATTGTTTCAATCACCTCCATACAATCCGCTTGGATCTCCACGTGGTTGCACCCCATGTTGTTCGCTAGGATCAAGCCATCCTTCAGCCCTCTTGCTTCTGCCGTTGCTGCGTCTTCAGCAAAGGGAATACTGCTCGCCGACGCCGCAATAAAGGATCCCGAGTAGTCTCTTAAGATGGCTCCCGTTCCTCCAGTGCCGTTGTCTGCATCAAAAGAAGCATCAACATTAAGGCTGACAAACCCCTCTGATGGTTTAGTCCATCCATGCCGTTTAGTCCTCAGGGTCCCTTGCTTCCTTGATCTCATGAAATTTTTTGTAAGCGTGGCAATTGCTTGGGCCGATCGCGCCGGCTCCCTCAGGGTCTCGCCGTGAGTAAAACTCCGTCGCTCCCACCAAATGTACCACACGGCCACTGCCACAAGCTCCTTCCTCGTAACACCCGGAAGTGATGGGATATCAATATTCGGCATTAGCAGCAAATCTCCCAGGACCGATGAACCCTCTCGTTCGGTCTCACAAAGCTCGTTTACCGTAGAGAGTAAGCCCAGCTTAGTCCATATTTCTCTAACTCTGCTGCATTTGAAGAGGGCATGCCGAATACTTTCGCAATCTGTTTCACAAACAGGGCAGTCAGATGTTGTGATCATATGTCTGTTGGCCAGCACACCTCGGCATGGTATTGCACCATATAGAGCACGCCATACATGCACTTTAATTTTCGCCGGTACTCGCAGCTTCCACAGAATTCGCCAAACTGGACTAGTACTTGATGACAATACCGAATTCGTTTGTCTCAACTTTCGTCCATGTTGATAGTCCCATTCCATATGGTAAGCTGTCCTGACCGAGAAAATACCAGTTCTGTTGTAGTGCCAAGAAACGAAATCCTCCATCATCCCCGGAGCCAAGGGTATGTTCAAAATTCGATTTGCATCAATGGGCCAAAATAGTTGTCTGATGAGTTGCTCATCCCAGCCCCCATTGTCGATGTCCAAGAGTTCAGATACTGTCGTGAGTAGGGTATTACCTCGTGGCATCATGATTTTCCTAGTGGGACTGCTGGGTACCCAGGGATCATTCCAGATACTTATTTGTGTACCATCTCCCACTCTCCATATATAGCCTTTTTTGAAAGTCTGGATGCCGCTCCACAAGCTCTGCCATGTATAGGAACTCCCTTTCTTCAGTCCACAATTCAGTAAATCGCCATCCGGAAAGTACTTAGCTCGCAGTACCCTCGCACATAAAGACTCTGGTTCTGCTAGCAATCTCCAACACTGCTTGGCCAGCAGCGCCAAGTTAAAACAGTGTATATCTCTAAACCCCATTCCACCGTTGCTCTTTGGTATGCACATCTTCCACCACGCGAACCAGTGCATATGTTTCTTATCTTCCTCGTCTCCCCACCAGTACTGGGACATAGCTGTTGTTATAGCATTGCATATTTGTTTTGGAAGCTTGAAGCATTGCATAGCATATGCAGGAATTGCTTGGATGATGGCCTTCAGCAATACTTCCCTGCCTCCAAAGGAGAGCTTTTTCTCTTTCCACCCTCTAATTCTGCTCAAGATTCTATCCACAATGTGTTGGAAACAGTCAGTCCTTTCCACCCCAACAATCGGGGGCAGTCCCAAGTACTTGTCAGTTATTGCCTCCGTCATAATGTTCAAAATAGTGCAAACCTCAGCCCGTACTTCAACTGCCGTGCAAGGGCTGAAGAAAATACTTGATTTCGCCTCACTGACTAGTTGTCCCGACGCTGCACAATAATCATCCAGTGCTCTGCGAAGACTTGTGGCATTATTTACATCTGCTCTCATCATGATCAGGGAGTCGTCCGCGAAAAAGAGGTGAGATACAGCCGGGGCATCTCGACACACTCTCACCCCTATCAAGTTGCCCATCTCCTCCTCATGGTTCAGCAGACAAGAGAGGCCCTCCGCACAAAGGAGGAAGAGGTAGGGCGAGAGCGGATCTCCTTGGCGAAGGCCTCTAGAGGGAACAAAAAAATCTGTTAGAGAATTATTAAAACGAACTTGGTACTTAACTGACCGTACACACTCCATAATGAGTGAAACCCAGTCCGTTGAGAAACCCATCTGCAGCATGACCCTCTCAAGGAACGCCCATTCGACCCTGTCGTAAGCCTTGTGCATGTCAAGTTTTACCGCACATATTCCATACTTCCCAATCTTCTTCCTTTTAATGGCATGATACGTCTCGAAAGCAACTAGAAAGTTGTCCGTAATCAAGCGCCCCGGGACAAAAGCACTTTGGGTCGGAGATATGAGCTCTGGCAACAAATTTTTCAGTCTGTTAGCTAGCAGTTTCGAGATCACTTTGTACACCACATTGCATAGGCTGATCGGGCGGAACTGTGTTATAACCTCTGGGTTTTCCACGGATGAGAACTATTGTGGTGTTGTTCCACCCTTCAGGTATTTTCCTGTTGTTCACTGCCAGCATCACTTCATCGATAAGGTCCTCCCCAATTATGTGCCAGAACCGTTTGTAAAACACCGCATGTAATCCATCAGGTCCTGGGGCTTTTAGGTCCCCAATATTAAACATAGCTCTCTTCACTTCATCGCGGGTATAGGGTTTTGTTAATTCCTCATTCATCTCATCCGATACCCTAGCTTTGATTTTGTCCAGGACCGCTTGGTCTGGCTCAAGCACCTCCGCCGAAAACAGCCCCTGGAAATACTGCGTCACATGGCTCTTAAGTTGGCTCTCCTCCTCTATCCAGTCGCCAGATGTTCCCTTCAGCTTCTTGATGAAATTTTTCTTGCGTCTTCCAGTAGCGGCTCGGTGAAAAAAGTATGTATTCTGGTCGCCCCGACAAAGCCAATCCGCACGTCCCCTCTGCATCCAGTATATCTCCTCCAGCTCAAGCAGTTTTTCAATCTGCAGGTGTAGCTCGTGCTGAGTGGCTACAGCCTCATCCGTCAAGGGCCCCGATAGAACCTCGTTTAGCTGTTTCTGAAGTTTCCTCAGGCGTGTTCTGGGCCCTTTTAGTGTCTCTCTATCCCATGTATGAAGGGCTGCATGAATTTCCCCTGTAACTTCAGAGTAGTTCACCGTTGCATTTGCTTTTGCACGATCCCATGCAGTTTGAACTATCACCTCCACATCCTCTTCCGCAAGCCATCTGGCTTCAAATTTCCTCGGTCCCGTCGGTCCTCTGGGCTGCAAACCAAGTTGAAAATCAGTATCAATTAGGATTGGCCGATGATCCGATTTATTGAAGGGTTCATTCACAACCCCGTAGGCCGGAAATAGGTCCGCCCAGGAACTATTCGCCACAGCTCTGTCAAGGCGCTCACGGATTCGTCCTCTACGCCAACTGAAAACGTCGCCCGAAAACCCCAGGTCGTCGAGCCCACAATCGTTTAGGGCAGAACTAAATGCTTGCATACATCTTTGGGGCCTTGCAGCCCCTCCTTCCTTCTCACTAGATTGTAGGATCTCATTAAAATCACCTGCCACTAGCCATGGCAAGTTTGATGTGCCTTGCAGTTCGCGCAGGTACTCCCATGAGAGATGCTTCCTGTTGCTACTTGGTTCTTCGTAGAAACCTGTGAAACGCCATCCCTCTGCTGATGTCTCTTTTACTCGAATATCTATGTAATTTGAGTGAGACTTTCTGAAGGATACTCCCATAGTTGCATGCCAGAACATGATCAGACCTCCACTTCTTCCATCACTCTCCGAAATCTCCATCTCATCAAACCCTAAACGCCTACTCAACTTCCCTGCCTTAGCCTTATCCAGGTGTGTTTCAGACAGGAACAACACATCTGGTTTAATTCGCTCCTGGATCCCCAAGAGCGCTCGAACTGCCGCGGGCTTACGCATCCCGCGACAGTTCCATACGAGGATTTTCATTGCGACCGGTCGAGCCCCTTCTCGGAGCTCGCCGATAAATTGTGGCTGGCATCCATCACAGCCGTGTTATCTGTCTTCGAACGCTTTGAGTCATGCGATGAAGTATCACCGTCCTCTCCTTCCTTCTCTGTGATCGGCGTGCTCTGTATATGAACTACCATTGCTGTCGATTCATCATTAAGAATGGCTTGGGCCTGACCCTTCAGTAAGTTTTCATGGGAAAGAGGGTCAGTATTTGCCTCCTCAAAGGTGAGTCTTTTCCGCCCTGTAAACTTGTCCCCAGTCATCCCTCCCAAAGCTTTAATAGGGCTCGTACCCGTATCCTTCAGATCGCCGTCCTCCGGGTCCGGGTTCATCCATGCAGAGGTTGCTTTGTCCCTATTGACCCCCATCGAGCTCTGGTTTTGCTGTCTCCTCTCTCCTGGACGTGGTGCTAATATAAAAGCTCCCCACTCCATTGACTGTTGATCATGTTTCCCATTGCCATGTTCAAGGTAGGTATGCCCCATGTGCCCACACACGTAGCAGAAGACCGGCATCTTCTCATAGAGCACCGAGTAGTACACTTTCTTCCCCCCCTTAGTAATGGATACATACCTCATCAGTGGCTCGTGAATATTAAGCTTAACTCTGATTCTTACTATCCTTCCTTCACCCCATCTAGGGTTTAGCATTACTCTTTCCACCTCTCCCACTTTCTTGGCTAGAGATCTAACCACATGATCCTTCCTGAGTAGTGGAGGGAGGTCCACTATCTGGATCCAAACAGCCAGTTTATCCAAAATAACCTGATCATACCTGGTGTATCCATCATATTTTTCAATAAGAACACCATGGTCACGAAACAACCACGGGCCTTCCTCTGTGACCCTCTTCCAGTCCCCTAGACAGTTCACCGTCAGGGAAAACCGATTTTCGCCCAAAGGCTTGAAGGTTACTCCTTGTGCTAAACTCCAGGCAAGGCGCATCGTATCGTAGAAGGATCCCCTGCTGAAGGGCTTGTTCGTGTGCACCGTCGCCAACGCCATGAACTCTGCCTCCTCGATCTCATCTGGGAACTCTTCATCGAAATTCAGATCATCCTCCTCCCGTTCCTGTAGCTTTAGTTTCCCGATCATCTCCTCTACCCCGATTGGTTTACCAACCGGGGTCGCACTCCCCGCTGAAGATTGCGAGCCCGACTCCGCCATCAGAACCCTAGCACTTCTCGCCACCCAGCCGCCAAACCCTAGCGACCCACTGCAGGAAAACACGGCTCAGGAAATAGCGAAGCTGTTCCCTTAAGAGGCGGAGACCCTTGCCGGAGGGGTTTTGGGTTGGGGTAGAGTCCGGACCGGCCTCACGGTGTCACCACCGGAGGTATTCTCAAACCCTAGACGGGAGCCGCCAGGGGACTTGTTGTGTGTTACAGTATGATGTTATCTTTGAATTGAAAAGGCGTCCTTACCTACGAATCGGCTGGCGAAGCGATCCAGCGTTGATCGCTGACTGGACGGACGTCTTGTCCACGTGACTGTTTCATGCATGTTTGGCCTCAAGGGAATGCTTGGCCGGAGGCATCAAGGGGATGGATAACGCGTCCCGTCCAGTCCTCCTCTTCTACGGAGAAGAAGTGCACGTGTGCGCCTCGGCTCGACGGGCCACGTACGGAATTCCGTACTGCAACAAGTTCGGATGTACATACGCGCTAGGCCTGTACAAAACGGATTTATACGGGCCTCGAATCAAACTTATACTAAAGGGAACTCAAGGGCTACCTGACCCCTTTTTGGTTATGAATCGTGCATTTCTCATTAAACTATCATTCTCTCTCTCTCTCTCTTAGATGGAAACCAATCTATCATTCTCGAGAAATGCTTTCCCCGCCGCTTTATTTATACAATAAAGTAACAACCGCGGGGTTGGCCGTTTTGGCTCTGGGTGCATATCCTCCCGTATAAACAGTAAATTCAAAATGAATACTTCCTCCGTTCCATAATGTAGTGTTTATAGATTTTTTTAAAAAGTCAAACTTTGCAAACTTTGACCAAGTTTGTAGAGAAAAATATTTATATCTACAATAGCAAAAATATATCATGTGAAACTACATCTTATGATGAATCTAGTGATATATGTTTCGCACTCTAGATGCAAATATTATTCTGCACAAACTTGGTCAAAGCTTGTGAGGTTTGACTCTTCAAAAAATCTATAGGCACTATATTATGGAACGAAGTAGTAGTAAATATTTTTTACAATTTTGATTATTTTTTATGTAGATGTTGTTGCCAGTGACAACCGTGCTTGAGAACTTCCATGCGAAACAGAATAGAAATTATCCATCAGTAAAAACACAAAATTAAATGTAACATTTAGAGGTAACACTTGGTGTTCGACTAGTTTTTCTTGCACAAGTAAAAATGCTTAAGTTTTCCTTCTCATGCATGTAGCATTTGTGTGTGACAATGAACACATCTAGTGTTTTTCAATTATTAATTTTTGACATTTGCAAGAAATATTTATGGTGTGAAGAGCATATGCTCCCAAAAGGTGAATGGGATTTCCGAGCAACCACGTCCAAACATCCAGAGTTCCAACTACGAGGGAAAGAAATAACAGACATGTTCGATCCTGAGTTCACGTGCACCCTGGGACAGTAGAATTAAGAAAATAAGCAAAACAAATCTATTTTTTTGGGCAACAAACATTGATGAGGGTTTTATCTGCTTGCAGAGCTTGAGGTCAGAAACTCCATGTCCTAGACATGTTCTACTCCCTACTATCCATATTAGGTGTCGTTGATTTCTTCTTCTTTTTTAAAGGAGGATCTACCCCGGCCTATGCATTTGGGTAATGCATGCAACAATATGATTAATTATTCACAAATGCCATACAAGGTGATACATCAATAAGTCTGAAGCCACCATCTTGGCAACGTTGTTGCTACTCCTATCTCCTTGATGAAGGTGTGCTGAATGTCCGGGCCTAATACCAAATAGACATCGCACCAAAGCCTAACATCTAAAGCCGGGTGTCCAATCCAAGCCACTACCTAGATTGCATGGGTCACACACTGGTCCGGCACAGTCCCAGTGAGCACGCTGCAAGGGCCGTCATCTCCATCTTTCATCGGTCCATCCTCAGAGCAGAACTGATGCACCGATCTTGCGAGGCCTATCTGCCATCAACTTCACCATGACACCAGACAACTTTCTCCTCTTGCGCGAGCCCATCTCCGTGCATCGGACGCTGAGTCTCCACTGCGCCATGCCGCCGAGACCCACCGTCGACGATACGGTTGATGCCACACCGCTCCACCTGCATGCCATCTCGCGTCGACTCCGAACTACAAGCAACTCCACCACCCTGAGCAGTCCTCGGCCGACGCCTTCAGGAAGGAGCACGACACTAAAGTGCCATCGTCGCCCAAACAGAGGAACACAAGCTTTCCCCTACGCTCGTGGCAGAGGTGGGGGACTTAGGATCCACACCGAAGCCTCCAGGAAGGGAATCAGCGTCGAGGGCATCGACTTTGGTGCGGCCGCCACGCCGGCTTAGTGTTTTCCCCGGATCCATGCCCACCCACCAGATCCGACCAGGCAGTACCGGCGTCGAGTAATCGCTAAGTACCGTAGCCAGCACGAACCGGAGTAGATCGAGTCGGAGACGACGCCTCCCATGGAACTCCGGTCGGCCATCGAGGAGCCGATGCAGCCGTGGAAGGGCCCCCCATCTGCACCCGCGAGTGCTGCCCGCCAGGCAGGCCGCATCGCGCGCCACCGATCGAGGTCACCGCTCCGAGATCCGATCTACCAGCCGCCGCCGCGCCATGAGAGCCAGATCCCCACGACAGCGTCCACGCGCCGTACACGCTCGCCGTGCAGCCCTAGCGCAAACTCGCCACGGCGACCACGCGCTCCCACAGCGGACGCCCCTCAACACCCGAGCACCATGAGAAAGAGCTGGGCCGAGCCGGCAAAATTGGAGGCCCTGTGCGAAACTCTAAAATTGGCCTTAGCTAGCTGAAAAACACTACATAAATAGAACTATAATAATATAAACATCACAATATCTTACGTAGTACATAACAATTGGAAATATAAAGAATCATAGCTATTCTTGGTTGTCTTGTTTTCACTTAATAATCAACATCATTCTTTTAGTATTCTTGTCAATATTAGACACACCTAATAGATGAAAAGAATAAAATTAACTACAATATTTTAGCAGAACTAAATAGGGGGCTGAAATCGGAACTCAAAATCAAGGACTCATGGGATCACCGGTTATTGACGCGACGACGCTTAAACATCGGAGCTCGAGAGATGGCCTCAATTTTCCTTCCTTCGTATGAATCAGGTCCTCCCGCCGGCTGTCGTTTGGCCGCCCCTGGCCATGCCCTCGGTCCTCGTGACTCCTAAAAAGGACATGCCCCGTTGGAACGGAACTGGTAGGCTCGACGGGGGATTCGTGAGAAGGAAGGAGTACTGTAGTCTGGTGGAGCCCTAACCTGCAGCCGTGCTAAGTCGATGACGGCCAGCGCCAGACGAAAAGACATAGAGGCGCCTCATCGCTTGGCTCGTCTAGATTGGAGAGATCGATCGCTAGACGAGGCACGTCCTGATGAGGAAGGGCTAGAAGGAAAACCGAAGAGGCCCATCTACAGATGTTAAACAGGCTATAGGGGCCAGATCGTTGTTTAAAGGACTACTACTTTGTAGAAAATGTGAGGCCCCTGAGAATGGGGGGCCCTGTGCAGGCGCACAGGTTGCACCCCCTTGGTCACGGGCCTGAGAAAGAGAACCGGAGTGCCCCGCCACCGCCGACACTGCGCGGGCTTTGCCCAGCGGTGCCTGCTGGCAGCGGTGAGGGGAGGGAGATCTGACGGGGGTGGGCGACGCGGGGTCGTTTTGGTCCTTCAAACGCCAATCTAGTTGTCGTTGAAATGGATGTATGTAGAAGTATGTTGGTTCTAAATACATCCTTTTGAGTGACAATTAATTTAGACCAGATGGAGTAGTGTCACTGATATATCACTCTCTCGATCGCTTGTACTATACAAAGGTTGTTTTTTTGTTTGACACAAAAGCTAAGGATATATATAAGCGTGGTGACCATCCTACCTTCAATGATCTTTTGCGGACCGTGCACTCAGGTAAAATAACTTTTGCATTTGACTCGTGAAATACAAAAAAGGTAAAAACGAAAATACGATGTAATTGCTTATCAATTGTAAAACATCTTCCATGCATTTAGACAAAACAACACGTTTTGCTCTGAGGAGCATATGCTTCCAGTTGAACAGTTAATTAGAAATAAATAGTAAAATAAATCAAAAAAAATCTCTTTAAAATGTTCATGTTAGTCTAACAAGTGCGCTTGACAAATTTGATGCGAAACGGAATAGCAGTGCTTCATCGGGTAGAAAAACAAAATTTAATGTAACATTTGGCTTTTGATTTGTTTTTTTGCACATGTCAAATAGCTTAAGCTTTTTCACTAAGAATTAACATGTAGCATTTGAGTGTGACAATGAACACATCTAATATTTATAAATGAAAATTTGACATTTATGATAAATGTTTTGGGTAGACAGGAGCATATACTCTCTGAGCCGCATTGGATTTCTGCTAGTGAACCCGGTTTTGAAAGAAATAAATCAAGAACTACATTATGAAGTCACAAACATTATGAAAAAGAAATCACCAGCAAAAGTCTCGTGACTGTAAAATATCACCTTGAAATGTTTTTTTTTTTTTGAAACGGAGCCTTGAAATGTTTTCATTTGTGGGCTATGCCAAAATGGAAATATGGGTACCTATTGTATATCTACAGTTTGCCCTCGAAATAGGCTTTTTCCTACTTTATTTATAAATGAAGCCACACGACCAAATGATACAAGATGTTAGAAACACCATCTTATAAAGAAAACTAAAAACCCAGACAAACAAAGAGAACAACACAAAATAACCACATGGACTACACTAATGGATACCACCATCTCACCGCTAAGCATGAGCACATGATTGGACGAACAACTACAAGAAGCTTGTGCGGAAGCCAACAAAGAACGAGCCCGCATCTCACATGCAAACCAGCAGACTTCGCCTCACACCCTCACCCCTCTGTCACCTGAGAGGGCTCTTTGGCCTCTCGCTCGGGCCCTAGAATTCCAATGTTGGAGGCGAGCAGAAAGGTCCGAGAATGCAATCTCGAGATCATGTTCAAGGTATAGGTGGTAAACAAGCCACCTCACGCCGGAGCCAATCAAGCCTTGAGCAATGATCCATGCCTTCCTGTAGGCGTCGATGTGTCATGACTGAAGGGACTTGAGTAGTATATTTCTCTATAACATGGTATAAAGTTTCCAAATTTCAAAGCACACACTATATTTTGGGATGAAATGACAAGGGCTTCCAAAACCAGCAGCGAACGTCCGGGGTGAACGACATCTAGAACCAGCCCAAATTTGAGGAGGGTATGGGGAGGCCTGGACGCATGCCTGACATGAGCCCGACCCACCATGGCCCACACGGAACTCACTCTGTCCCCACTAAAAAAATCCCGCCAGGAGAAAACTCTAGCTCCACTTCACTCTCTGCTCTGCCCTTCGTTGCTTCCCCCTCACTCCCCATATGTTCCCCTCCCCCTCTTTGTCCCGATGACGACCATCGGCAGCGGCTGCGGTGGCGGATCTAACAATGAGGACGAATGGGATGCCTTCGTCCGCGAGGTAGAGGCGACGAGGATTTGGACCAACGCATCGTGTTGCAACGGTCGCAGATCAACACAGGCGACCAGTCCTGCTCTACTATATCCCCTCTCGCTCGCTACCGAAGCGAGGGTGCCGAACATCTATACTGGCAGAAAGGAGAAGCTTCATCTTTCATCTATCACTGATGAATTAGAAGCTTTGGAAGAGATTAGACTTCTATCTAAGCATGAAATCGAGATCAAGAGTGAGTCGAATTCATAGATAGCTAGCATGCTGCGTGAAGAGGAACTCAAATGGTACCAACATTCTAATTCTCAGTTTATCCTGATAGGTGATTCAAATACTAGATATTTCCATGGAGTCGCCAATGGCACGCACCGCAAGAAAATTATTCATTCCCTACAACAGGATGATGGCAAGATTGAGGGGCATGAGCAACTTAAATCATATATCACCAATTATTATAAGAACCTGATCGGAGCCCAAGAGGAAGGAAACTTCTCGATAGATGTGTCCTGAACAGATTACATCCCCCAGGTCTCTCATGAGCAAAACGACCTTTTAACAACACCATACTCTGAGGAGGAGGTTAGAAAGGTGGTTTTCCTAATGGAGCACAACAAAGCCCCGGGTCTGGATGGTTTTCACACTGAGTTCTATCAGAACTTCTGGCAATTCATCAAACCAGATCTCCTACTTTTGTTTAGCGACTGATGTACGCTTGAGATGTGTCGGTATTACCCCAAAGAGGAAGGGATGATGCAGCACAGGGACGGTAAGTATTTCCCTCAGTTATGAAACCAGGGTTATCGAACTAGGAGGAGGACCACGCAACACTATGTAGACAGTACCTGCACACAAATAACAAATACTTGCAACCCGACGCGTAAAAGTGATTGTCAATCCCTTTCGGGTAGCGGTGCCAGAAATTGACGTGTTGATAGGATAAAATTATAGTAGATTGATAAATTCGAATAATGGCAAATAAAACTCAGCAAGTTATTTTTGGGTTTTGATAATATAGATTTGAAAATAAAAGCAAATAAAAATATATCTCAAAATAAAATAGTGGATCGGAAAGCAAATATGATACAAAATAAACCAGGGGTCATAGATTTCACTAGTGGCTTCTCTCAAGAAATTGCACAGGGTGGGTAAACATATTACTGTTGGGCAATTGATAGAAAATTGAATAGTTATGACGATATCCAGGCAATGATCAATATATAGGCATCGTGTCCAAGATTAGTAGACCGACTCCTGCCTGCATCTACTACTATTACTCCACACATCGACCGCTATCCAGCAATTAAGTTCATGGAGAAACATAGTAATGCAATAAGAACGATGACATGATGTATACGAGATCTATTCATGTAGGAATAGCCCCCATCTTGTTATCCTTAAAAGTAACGATACATGCATGTCTTGTTGCCCCTTTTGTCACTGCGAAAGAACACTGCAAGATCGAACACATCACAAAACACCTCTTCCCATGGCAAGAAAAATTGATCTAGTTGGCCTAACTAACCAAAGATTCGAAGAAGAAATACTAGACTATAAGTAATCATGCATATAAGAGATAAAGAAGACTCAAATAAATTTCATGGATATAGATCTGATTATAAACTCAAAGTTCATCGGATCCCAACAAACACACCGCAAAAATAGTTACATCAAATAGATCTCGAAGAGACCATTGTATTGAGAATCAAATAGAGAGAATAAGCCATCTAGATACTGCCTACGAACACGTAGGTCTATGGTGAACTACTCACACATCATCGGAGAGGCACCAATGAGGATGATGAACCCCTCCGTGATGGTGTCTAGATTAGATATCGTGGTTCTGGAACTTGCTGTGGATGGAACAAAATTTCGTCGACTCCCCTGTGGTTTCTGGAATATTTTGGTATGTATAGAGCAAAGAGGCGGTTCGGGAGGCACCATGGTGGGCATAACCCTGTCCACAAGGATGGGGGGCACGCCCCCTAACTTTTGGGCCCTCTGGATCTCCACCGATGCCAACTCCAACTCCATATAATCTCTTCCGGGGAGAACAAAACAGAGAGACGATCAGTTTTACGATACGGAGCCACCGCCACCTCCCGTTCTTCGTCGGGAGACCTGATCTGGAGTCCGTTCGGGGCTCCGGAGAGTGGACATCATCATTGTCGTCATCATCAACCATCCTCCATCACCAATTTCATGATGCTCATCGTCGTGCATGAGTAATCCCATTGTAGGCTTGCTGGACGATGATGGGTTGGATGAGATTTATCATGTAATCGAGTTAGTTTTGTTAGGGTTTGATGCCTAGTATCCACTATGTTCAAAGATTGATGTTGCTATGACTTTGCTATGCTTAATGATTGTCACTAGGGCCTGAGTGCCATGATTTCAGATATGAACCTATTATGTTTGCATGAATGTATTTGTGTTCTTGATCCTATCTTGCAAGTCAAAGTCACCTACTATGTGTTATGATCCGGCAACCCCGGAGTGACAATAGCCAGAATACTTCCCGGTGATGACCATAGTTTGAGGAATTCATGTATTCACTAAGTGCTAATGCTTTGGTCCGATACTCTATTAAAAGGAGGCCTTAATATCCCTTAGTTTCCATTAGGACCCCGCTACCACGGGAGGGTAGGACAAAATATGTCATGCAAGTTCTTTTCCATAAGCATGTATGACTATATTCGGAATACATGCCTACATTACATTGATGAATTGGAGCTAGTTTTGTGTCGCCCTAGGATATCCAGAGCTAGTTCTGTGTCACCCTAGTTCTGTGTCACCCTAGGATATGTAGGCATGTATTCATCAATGCTATCCTTAAAAGTAACGATACATGCATATCTTGCTGCCCCTTTTGTCACTGGGAAAGAACACTGCAAGATCGAACACATCACAAAACTCCTCTTTCCATGGCAAGAAAAATTGATCTAGTTGGCCTAACTAAACCAAAGATTCGAAGAAGAAATACTAGGCTATAAGTAATCATGCATATAAGAGATAAAGAAGACTCAAATAAATTTCATGGATATAGATCTGATTATAAACTCAAAGTTCATCGGATCACAACAAACACACCGCAAAAATATTTACATCAAATAGATCTCCAAGAGACCATTGTATTGAGAATCAAATAGAGAGAATAAGCCATCTTGATACTGCCTACGAACACGTAGGTCTATGGTGAACTACTCACACATCATCGGAGAGGCACCAATGAGGATGATGAACCCCTCCGTGATGGTGTCTAGATTAGATATCATGGTTCTGGAACTTGCTGTGGCTGGAAAAAAAACTTGTCGACTCCCCTGTGGTTTCTGGAATATTTGGGTATGTATAGAGCAAAGAGGCGGTGTGGGAGGCACCATGGTGGGCATAACCCACCAGGGCGCGCCCTGGTGGGTTGTGCTCCCCTTGAAGAACCCCTCCAGGTGCTTCTTTGGCCCATCTTGTGTCTTATGGCCCAGAAAAATTCTCCAAAAAGTTTCGATGTGTTTGGACTCCGTTTGGTATTGATTTTCCGCGAAGTAAAAAAAAGCAAAAAACAACAACTCGCACTAGGCACTATGTCAATAGGTTAGTCCAAAAAATGATAAAGTTTCTATAAAATGATTTTAAAACATCCAAGAATGATAATATAATAGCATGGACCAATAAAAATATAGATAATTTGGTATCATATTGATTCACTTGATATGTGTTTTGGCACTCAACTCACGGATTCTCGAGGTGACATTAGGGTAATCTATGCATAGGGGTTGATGCATGTTCTTGTCTTTGTTTCTCTGGTAAAATTCTTGGGGTACTCTTTGAGGTTGTTGTGTAGGATTGAGTATTCTGAATCCGAATTTGTTTTGCTGTTATTTTAGTACGAACTCTTGATAGATCGATCGAAAAGAATAACTTGGTGTTATTTTAGTACGAACTCTTGATAGATGGATCAGAAAGAAACACTTGGTGTTATTTTAGTACAAACTCTCAGATAGATCGATCGGAAAGAATAGCTACACAAAATTTATTCTTATGTTCTGCGCTAGATAGGAACTTTGGAGTGATTTTTTATCGCATGTTGAGGGATGGTTATGTGATCCAATTATATTAGCATTGTTGAGAGATTTCACTAGCGAAAGTATGGACCCTAAGCCTCATTTTCAAGCATTGCAATGCTATTTGTGCTCACTTTTGTTACTTGTTACCTTGCTGTTTTTTATTGTTACTATTTCAAAAATCAATATCTACTATCATTACTACACTTGTATCACCATCTGTTCACCAAACTAGTGCACCTATACAATTTACCATTGCATTTGGTGTGTTGGGGACACAAGAGACTTTTTATTATTTAGTTGCAGGGTTGTTTGAGAGAGACCATCTTCATCCTATGCCTCTCACGGATTGATAAACCTTAGATCATCTACTTGATGGAAATTTTCTATTGTCCTACAAAACTCTGTGCTTGGAGGCCCAACACGAGTCTACAAGAATAAAGTTGCGTAGTAGACACCATTATCCTTCATGAAATACTCCATGAATTACATCGGAAATAGTTGAATAGGGTGATACTCACTATATACTTTGAAAAAGCTTATGAGAAATTCGAATGGTCATTTCTTCAACAGACTCTCGGAATAAAAGGATTTTCTGTAGAGTGTCGTGCTATGATCCATAGCTTCGTTTGTGGAGGTAGTGTTGCCATTAAGGTCAATGATGATGTTGGACACTATATCCAAACAAAGAGACAAGGTGACTCGTTATCGCCCATGCTATTCAATATAGTGGCGGATATGCTAGAGGTCATGTTCAGTGTGCCAAGGTTGATGGAAAAATTGATGGGGTAATAAATCATCTAGTTGATAGTGGTCTCTCTATATTTCAATATGTCGATGATACTATTCGCTTCATGGATCACGGACTCGAGATAGCGAGAAATCTGAAATTAATTTTATCAGCATTCCAGCAACTCTCAAGTCTTAAGGTCAATTTTCATATAACGGAGTTTTTTTATTTTCGCGAGCTCAAGACAAGGCCCATTTATACGCTGAACTATTCAGATGCGGGTTGGGCCAGTTTTCGATCACATATTTGGCGATACTGATACATTATCGGAGAATCACAAATGTTGAATGGAAACACATCGAGGGGAGATTGCAAAAAAAAAAAGAATTAGTAGAAATGTAAGCTGCTGTCTCTGGGTGGAAGATTGGTCCTCATAATTCAGTACTAAGTAACATGGTACTAGATATGATTTCCTTCTTCTAGTTGCTGAGAGAAGTTTTAGATAAATTGGAGTATTTCCGATCAAGATTCTTTTGACAAGGAGATAGCGAGAGAAAGAAATATCAACTAGCTAAATGGAGTGTGATTTTCTGTCCCAAATACCAAGGTGGGTCGGGCATTCATGACCTTGAGGTTAAGAATAGGGCTCTCCTCGGCAAATGGTTGTTTAAATTACTACCGGAAGATGGTGTATGGCAAACCCTCCCGAGGAGGAAATATGTGGGTTCCAAGGTGGTATCCCAAGCATACTGGAACCGTGGGGATTCTCACTTTCGGGGGGTGATACGTCTCCACCGTATCCACTTTTCCAAACTCTTTTGCCCTTGTTTTGGACCCTAATTTGCATGATTCGAATGGAACTAACCTGGACTAACGCTGTTTTCAGCAGAATTGTCTTGGTGTTATTTTTGTGCAGAAATAAAATTTCTCAGAATGACCTGAAACTTCACGGAGAATATTTTCAAAATATATAAAAAATATTGACGGAAAGAACTACCGGAGGGGGCCCACACCCTGTCCACAAGGATGGGGGGCACACCCCCTAACTTGTGGGCCCTCTGGATCTCCACCGATGCCAACTCCAACTCCATATAATCTCTTCAGGGGAGAAAAAAACAGAGAGACGATCAGTTTTATGATACGGAGCCGCCGCCACCTCCCGTTCTTCATCAGGAGACCTGATATGGAGTCCTTTCGGGGCTCCGGAGAGTGGAGATCATCATCGTCATCATCATCAACCATCCTCCATCACCAATTTCATGATGCTCACCGCCGTGCATGAGTAATCCCATTGTAGGCTTGCTGGACGATGATGGGTTGGATGAGATTTATCATGTAATCGAGTTAGTCTTGTTAGGGTTTGATCCCTAGTATCCACTATGTTCAAAGATTGATGTTGCTATGACTTTGCTATGCTTAATGATTGCCACTAGGGCCCGAGTGCCATGATTTCAGATATGAACCTATTATGCTTTCATGAATGTATTTATGTTCTTGATCCTATCTTGCAAGTCAAAGTCACCTACTATGTGTTATGATCCGGCAACCCCGGGATGACAATAGCCAGAACAATTCCGGTGATGACCATAGTTTGAGGAATTCATGTATTCACTAAGTGCTAATGCTTTGGTCCGGTACTCTATTAAAAGGAGGCCTTAATATCCCTTAGTTTCCATTAGGACCCCGCTGCCATGGGAGGGTAGGACAAAATATGTCATGCAAGTTCTTTTCCATAAGCACGTATGACTATATTCGGAATACATGCCTACATTACATTGATGAACTGGAGCTAGTTCTGTGTCACCCTAGCATATAACTGTGATAACCTACAAGTGTAGGGGGTCGCAACAGTTTTCGACGGTAGAGTATTCAACGCAAATTTATTGATTCGACACAAGGGGAGCCAAAGAATACTCTCAAGTATTAGCAGTTGAGTTCTCAATTCAACCACACCTGGAAGACTTAATGTCTGCAGCAAGGTATTTAGTAGCAAAGTAATATGGAAGTAATAGAAACAGTGATAAAAATAACGGTAGCCGTTTTGTAGTGATTGTAACAGTAGCATCGGTAAAGTAACTAAACAACAAGCAATATGTGAAAAGCTCGTAGGCATTGGATCAGTGATGGATAATTATTTCAGATGCGATTCCTCATGTAATAGTTATAACATAGGGTGACAAAGAACTAGCTCCAGTTCATCAATGTAATGTAGGCATGTATTCTGAATATAGTCATACATGCTTATGGAAATGAACATGCATGACATCTTTTGTCCTACCCTCCCGTGGCAGCAGGGTCCTATTGGAAACTAAGGGATATTAAGGCCTCCTTTTAATAGAGTACCAGACCAAAGCATTAACACATAGTGAATACATGAACTCCTCAAACTACGGTCATCACCGGGAGTAGTCCCGATTATTGTCACTTCGGGGTTGCCGGATCATAACACATAGTAGGTGACTATTGACTTGGAAGATAGGATCAAGAACTCACATATATTCATGAAAACATAATAGGTTCAGATCTGAAATCATGGCACTCGGGCCCTAGTGATAAGCATTAAGCATGTCAAAGTCATTGCAACATCAATCTTAGAACATAATGGATAGTAGGGATCAAACCCTAACAAAACTAACTCGATTACATGGTAAATCTCATCCAACCCATCACCGTCCAGCAAGCCTACGATGGAATTACTCATGCATGGCGGTGAGCATCATGAAATTGGTGATGGAGGAAGGTTGATGATGACGACGTCGGCAATCTCCACTCTCCGGAGCCCTGAACGCACTCCCCCTCCCGAGAGAGATTAGGTCTTGGCGGCAGCTCTGTATCGTAAAACGCGATGAATCCTTCTCTCTGATTTTTTTCTCCCCGAACGTGAATATATGGAGTCGGAGCTGAGCTCGGTGGAGCGTCAGGGGACCCACGAGACAGGGGGGCGTGCCCAGGGGGTGCCCCCACCCTCGTGGACAGGGTGTGGGCCCCCTGGTCTTGATTCTTTCGCCAATATTTTTTATATATTCCAAAATAATTCTCCGTTGATTTTCAGGTCATTCCGAGAACTTTTATTTCTGCAAAAAAAAATAACACCATGGCAGTTCTGCTGGAAACAGCGTCAGTCCGGGTTAGTTCCGTTCAAATCATGCAAGTTAGAGTCCAAAACAAGGGTAAAAGTGTTTGGAAAAGTAGATACGTTGGAGACGTTCAAACTTCTACATGATGAATATTATCCGACACATATCATTGCCGATACATTGCCTACAAGTTCGTCCCATATTAATACTTGCTTCGTTACTTTCGTTACTACTGATGTCATCATCACTACAAAACTGCTACTGTTACTTTTGCTACTTTTACCGTTACTTCCATACTACTTTGCTACTAAATACTTTGCTACAGATATTAAGTTTTCCAGGTGTGGTTGAATTGACACTCAGCTGGTAATACTTGATAATATTCTTTGGCTCCCCTTGTGTTGAATCAATAAATTTGGGTTGAATACTCTACCCTCGAAAACTATTGAGATCCCCTATACTTGTGGGTTATTAAGACCTTTTTCTAGCACCGTTGCTGGGGAGCATAGCTCTATTCTCTGAGTTACTTGGGATTTATATCTGCTTATTCAGGGGGCGCCCCCACCCTCGTGGACAGGGTGTGGGCCCCCTGGTCTTGATTCTTTCGCCAATATTTTTTATATATTCCAAAATAATTCTCCATTGATTTTCAGGTCATTCCGAGAACTTTTATTTCTGCAAAAAGAATAACACCATGGCAGTTCTGCTGGAAACAGCGTCAGTCCGGGTTAGTTCCGTTCAATTCATGCAAGTTAGAGTCCAAAACAAGGGTAAAAGTGTTTGGAAAAGTAGATACGTTGGAGACGTTCAAACTTCTACATGATGAATATTATCCGACACATATCATTGCCGATACATTGCCTACGAGTTTGTCCCACATTAATACTTGCTTTGCTACTTTCGTTACTACTGATGTCATCATCACTACAAAACTGCTACTGTTACTTTTGCTACTTTTACCGTTACTTCCATACTACTTTGCTACTAAATACATACTTTGCTACAGATATTAAGTTTTCCAGGTGTGGTTGAATTCACAACTCAGCTGGTAATACTTGATAATATTCTTTGGCTCCCCTTGTGTTGAATCAATAAATTTGGGTTGAATACTCTACCCTCGAAAACTATTGAGATCCCCTATACTTGTGGGTTATTAAGACCTTTTTCTAGCACCGTTGCTGGGGAGCATAGCTCTATTATCTGAGTTACTTGGGATTTATATCTGCTGATCACTATGAGGCCACTAAAGGATGATAGAACCAAGATCGTTCTCTCTAGAACGAGGGGAGGTAAGGAACTGCCATCAAGCTCTGCACTTGATTGACCATCTATTTTGAGTAGACTTGCGACACCTACACCTGCTATTGATTTTGATATGTTGCATGATATTGATGATGCCACTTCTATTATGAATGATGCTTATGATGCTACAACTATGCTTGATGAAACTGTGCCATCGGGTGAATTACTTGATAAACATCTTGCTAGAGCCAGTACTATTGATGATGCTGAAGAGGATGATATTTCTGAAACTGATGAAATTATTGATACTGGAAACTTTGAAACACCTGTTAGACCTACTTCCCCTAGATATGAATTGCCTATTGTTCATGAGGGATATGTTATGGAAGGAGAAATAGCTAGAGACTTTCTTGCTTGTGAGGATAGGAATGATCTTAAGAAATTAGTATGCAAATGGAAAGTAAAATCTTCGAATGCAAGAATGCAATATGATCCTGAATTTGCTACTTCACCTATCAGTGTTACTGATAAGGATTATGAATTCTCTGTTGATCCTAAGTTAATTACTTTAGTTGAATCTGATCGTTTTGATGGTTATAAATCTGAAACTATTGTGGCACATCTTACTAAATTAAATGATATAGCCACCCTATTTGCTCCCGAGGAAAAAAATCGCTATTATTATATTCTTAAGTTGTTTCCTTTCTCATTAAAGGGTGATGATAAGTTATGGTTTAATTCTCTTGCTCCTGGTTGTGTGCGTAGTCCCCAGGATATGATTTACTACTTCTCTGCAAAATATTTTCCTCCCATAAGAAACAAGCAACCTTACAAGAGATATTTAATTTTGTTTAAAGAAGAGAGTATCCCACAAGCTTGGGGGAGGCTTCTCCAATTACTTAATGCTTTTCCTAATCATCCTCTCAAGAAGAATGAAATACTTGATATTTTTTATAATGGACTAACCGATGCTTCTAGGGAGCACCTAGATAGTTGTGTTTTTTTTTCAGGGAATGAACTGTTGAGCAAGCTGAAAAACTATTGAATAACATATTGAGTAATGATAATGATGGGACTCTTCCTAAACCAACACCGAAGCCGACACCAAAGAAAAGAGGCATTCTATTTCTCAGTCCCAAAGATATGCAAGAGGAAAGAAATCAATGAAATAAAAAGGTATTAAAGCTGAAGATGTTAAGAATTTACCGGCTATTGAATAAATACATTTTCTTGATAACCCGACACGGGTAGTAGAGGTAAAATCTCTCTATAGATTTGATAAAGGTGATATTCCTCATAATAAGTCTGCTAGCCAATGTTTAGATGAGTTTGTCAATTTCATTGTTAAAAAAGAAAACTTCAATGCTTATGTTAGTAGACAACTGAAACGTAATGCTTTTATGCTTGAATTCTTGGGTGATCTTGTGACTAGAACTTCTAATGATCTTAAACTTATTAGTAAACATGCTTCCATGGTTAACACCCAAGTAGAACAAGTACTTAAGACACAAAATGATTTGCTTAATGAGTTGAATAGTCAAAATAATGATAATGTTGTTATGGTTGCAACTAGACGTGGCAAGGTGACTTAGGAACCTTTGTATCCTGAGGGTCATCCTAAGAGAATTGAGCAAGATTATCAGAGAATTAATATTGATAAACCTAGTCCTAGTAATAAAAAGAAAAAAACTGATAGGACTATGCATCCTTCTAGTGAACCTGTTGTAGACACACCTGAGAATCCAAATAATATTTCTATTTCTGATGTTGAGACACAATCTGGTAATGATGATGTTTGCACCGATGCTCAACCTAGTAATGATAATGATGTAGAGATTGAACTTGCTGTTGATCTTGATAACCCACAATCAAAGAATCAATGTTATGACAAGAGAGACTTCATTGCTAGGAAACATGGTAAAGAAAGGGAACCATGGGTTCAGAAACCAATGCCCTTTCCTCCTAAACCATCGAAGAAAAAGGATGATGAGGATGCTTTTGTGAGATGATTAGACCTATCTTTATGTGTATGCATTTGATTGATATGCTCAAAATGTCTCCCTATGCCAAGTATATGAAAGAAATTGTTACTAATAAAAGAAAGATATCGGAAGTTGAAATTTCCACCATGCTTGCTAATTATACTTTTAAGGGTGCAATACCAAAGAAACTTGGAGATCCAGGAATACCTACTATACCATGCTCCATTAAACGAAACTATGTTAAAACTACTTTATGTGATCTTGGAGCCGGTGTTAGTGTTATGGCTTTCTCTTAATATCATAGACTTGAATTGAATAAGTTGACACCTACTGAAATTTCTTTGCAAATGGCTGATAAATCAACCGCTATACCTATCGGTATTTGTGAGGATGTGCCTGTTGTGGTTGCGACCATCACTATCTTAACGGACTTTGTTATTCTTGATATTCTCGAGGACGACAGTATGTCGATTATCCTTGGTAGAGCCTATTGGAATACTGCAGGGGTTGTTATTGATTACAACAAAGGCAATGTCACTTTTCATGTAAATGGTAATGAGCATACGGTACACTTTTCGAAGAAACAACCTCAAGTTAATAGTGTCAATTCTATTGGAAAATTTCAACTATCACTATTGGAGGCTTTGAAATTCCCTCTTCCTACTGTTAAGAAGAAATATGATATTATTATTGTTGGGGACATGCATATCCCTATTGAGGTAACCTAGTGTTATTCGAAAATTCTCTGGTTTTATGTTATTCGAAAGAAGTTTGTTAATGAGACTTGGTCAACCTCATTGACGGATTCCTTTTGATGAGCATGAGATGGATGAATTTAGAAAACACCACCTTCTGTACCCAACTTTTACTTTGTGTTATTTAGAATAAGTAAAGCAAAAATAGTATTATCTGCCTATTTTCTGAATTATCGATGCAATAAAAAATATCCCGAAAATAAAAGTTCTCCAAATGCCCTGAAAATTTATTATGATTTTTGCTACAATATTTTATGATTTTTGGCATTGAGAATGCACCAGGGGGCTGCACCAGTGGGCCACAAGGGTGGAGGGCGCGCCCTACCCCCTAGGCACGCCCCCTGTCCTTATGGGTCCCATGTGGCCCTCCTCCACTTATTCCAGCACCCATCCTCTCCTTCTTCTTCCAGAAAATCATCCACCAGCTCAAACCCGTGTTCTAGCTCATCTTGCTGCCATTTTCGGTCTCCTTGCTCAAATCAACATTTGCAAAACTGATTTGGAAGATTGTTCTTCGGTATGTGACTCCTCCAATGGTCCAATTAATTTTTGATCTAGTGCTTTATTTATTGCAAATTTTTGCTGCTGTGGTGACCTTGTTCTTGAGCTTGCATGTCAAATTTATATGGTCCAAAGTAGTTTTGATGCATGATATAGCCTCTAGACACTTATAGGAGTAGTTGCTATCAATTTTGTTGAGTTTGGTTCACTTTTATTTCGAGTCACTAAAAATTTCAGAACTTTTTAGAGGAAGAAAATGATGAGGAGATTGTTGAGAGGCTCCTCGAGTCAGGGTTCGAAGGAAAAGGAGAATGGGGAGAAGGAGAAGCCCAAGTATAATCTTCCTCGTACCGCGGAGATTCGGGCATGTGAGTGGGCATGTGATGCATTCTTACATGTGGTTGGAATTTATGAAGATTTCTATTATTTGGCCGAGAATGCCGGCATCACTGACTTACTCCATGACCAGTGTGACCAGTATCTCCTCCTAATTAATACTTTCGTGTAAAATTTTAATTTACATGCGAGAAGATCACCGCCCACGGTAGAATTTGATTTATATGGTGAACATAAGGAAATGAACCTTTATGAGTTTTGTGAGGAAACTACCTTGCGAAGGTAGCATCGAAGAACCACGTGTAACGCCCCGGACACACCCGCCGGTGGTCGTTACTCCTGGCAGGATCTAGACTGGCCTCACATATCAATACTAGTCTTTTCTGCGCACTTTGTCCTCACTCGTGCGCACCCGGGAGCAACTTCCCGGTCGGTCACCCATCCTGAAACTACTCCAAGCTGAGCACGCTTAACTTTGGAGTTCTATCCGAATGGGCTCCCGAAAAAGAAGGAATTCCTTATTGATATGAGTAGTCTATCATCCCTAATAAGCCAGGCCATCACATACACCCTCACTCAGAAGAACCGACGTCCTCGTCGGGCCACAGGAACGTTCCCTCTTGGCACAACCGTCTGTGCTTCCAGGACAGCACATGTGCCATGCCGTGTGCCACGACGGGTCACAAACGTCATGCACAACATGACTGCAAACTGTCCGCAAACATCCGTGTAACCGCGAGGGTCGGCTCTGATACCAACTTGTAACGCCCCGGACACACCCGCCGGTGGTCGTTACTCCTGGCAGGATCTAGACTGGCCTCACATATCAATACTAGTCTTTTCTGCGCACTTTGTCCTCACTCGTGCGCACCCGGGAGCAACTTCCCGGTCGGTCACCCATCCTGAAACTACTCCAAGCTGAGCACGCTTAACTTTGGAGTTCTATCCGAATGGGCTCCCGGAAAAGAAGGAATTCCTTATTGATATGAGTAGTCTATCATCCCTAATAAGCCAGGCCATCACACCACGTCCTTGAGAGGTGGAAGATTTTATTGATGCAGTTACCGTAGGGGAAAGGAGATGGGTGTCAGAAGTGAGAGTAGCCAGTTTACATTTTCCTGTTTTACGCTATTATTCATTATTTGCCGGGAGATGTTTGGTTGGTCATGGAGAGTCATGGACTTAGTGCCCCTAACCATGCCATTTTGCGCCATGCTTTACTTCGTGATAGAACTTTTAGTTTGGGTGCTATGGTTGCTAAACGACTGGGTTTAAACCGTACTAAGGGTCCTATTTTCGGGGTATCTTCGCCACTCTCCTTGCTCGAGGCTTTGAGATACCCATTAGGCATTATACAAAACAGGAGAAATTGCTGCTCACTATTTATTTAGATTATGACAGCATGGTAGTGCATAAATTCATTTGTTTTGATGAGGAAAAGAAGCTTATTTATAATTTGATATTCAGTCAGAATACTTTTCAGACTATTATCTTGCCTGCACCTTCTTTGTTTAATATTCATTTAGGCAAGTACACTATTTTTCTTGAGGACATCTACAGATTTGGGGGACTACCACAACCCACAGTGCCTGAGCCAGCACCGGCCCTTGATCCTTATCGCCAGCTATCTTTCATTGGGAGCCGTAGGAGCTCGCAAACAGTGGAACCCTCAGGATCCACCTCAGTACCCAGGAGAGGGCTACTTTGAGCCGTGGCCTAGACCAACTTAGGAAAAAGCCTAAGCTTGGGGAAGTACGAATTGGTGGAAATATGCCCTAGAGGCAATAATAAATTGGTTTTTATCATATTTCCTTGTTCGTGATAATCGTTTATTATCCATGCTAGAATTGTATTGATCGGAAACTCAAATACATGTGTGGATACATAGGCAACAAGTTGTCCCTACTCAGCCTCTACCAGACTAGCTCGTTCATCAAAGATGGCTATGGTTTCCTAACCATTGACAAAGGGAACTACATACTGGATTATCTGAATCCTTGACATCGAGGTTAAACCGATAAGATCTTTGCAGAATATGTGGGAACTAATATGGACATCCAGGTCCCGCTATTGGTTATTGACCATGTAGGTGTCTCGGTCATGTCTGCATAGTTCTCGAACCCGCACGGTCTACACACTTAAAGTTTGGTGACAATATATATTAGTATAGTTGAGTCATTATGATGGTTACCGAAGGTTGCTCGGAGTCCCGGATGAGATCCCGGACGTGACGAGGAACTCCGGAATAGTCCGGAGGTGAAGATTGATATATTGGACGAAGGGTATTGGAGTCCGGAAGTGTTCTGGCGGCACCGGGAGTCCCTTTGGCTTGGGGGCCAAGTCACCTAGGGAGGAAAACCCATCTAGGGTTTCCCTCTTGTGGCCGCCGCCCCCTAGATTTGATCTAGGGGCGCCCCTTGCTACTTCTTGAGCTTGCGTTGTATTCCCTCAAAGAGGAAAGGGAGATGCAGCACAGTAACGTAAGTATTTCCCTCAGTTTTTGAGAACCAAGGTATCAATCCAGTAGGAGACCACGCGCGAGTCCCTCGCACCTACACAAACAAATAAGAACTTCGCAGCCAACGCGATAAGGGGTTGTCAATCCCTTTACGGCCACTTACGAAAGTGAGATCCGATAGAGATGATAGTTTGATATTTTTGGTATTTTTTATTATAAGAACAGAAAGTAAAAGCGAAAAAGTAAAGTAGATTGTAGATTGATATGTTGAGAATAGACCCGGGGGCCATAGTGTTCTCTAGTGGCTTCTCTCATGATAGCGATATTCTACGGCGGGTAAACAAATTACTGTCGAGCAATTGATAGAAAAGCGAATAATTATGAGACTATCTAGGCATGATCATTATATATAGGCATCACATCCGATAAAAGTAGACCGAAACGATTCTGCATCTACTACTATTACTCCACACATCGACCGCTATCCAGCATGCATCTAGTGTATTGAGTTCATAAGAACAGAGTAACGCCTTAAGCAAGATGACATGATGTAGAGGGATAAATGCGATGGCATGGCTTATTAGGGATGATAGACTACTCATATCAATAAGGAATTCCTTCTTTTCCGGGAGCCCATTCGGATAGAACTCCAAAGTTAAGCGTGCTCAGCTTGGAGTAGTTTCAGGATGGGTGACCGACCGGGAAGTTGCTCCCGAGTGCGCACGAGTGAGGACAAAGTGCGCAGAAAAGACTTGTATTGATATGTGGGGCCAGTCTAGATCCCGCCAGAAGTAACGACCACCGGCGGGTGTGTCCGGGGCGTTACAAGTTGGTATCAGAGCCGACCCTCGCGGTTACACGGATGTTTGCGGACAGTTTGCAGTCATGTTGTGCATGACGTTTGTGACCCGTCGTGGCACACGACATGGCACATGTGCTGTCCTGGAAGCACAGACGGTTGTGCCAAGAGGGAACGTTCCTGTGGCCCGACGAGGACGTCGGTTCCTCTGAGTGAGGGTGTATGCGATGGCATGGCTTATTAGGGATGATAGACTACTCATATCAATAAGGAATTCCTTCTTTTCCGGGATCCCATTCGGATAGAACTCCAAAGTTAAGCGTGCTCAGCTTGGAGTAGTTTCAGGATGGGTGACCGACCGGGAAGTTGCTCCCGGGTGCGCACGAGTGAGGACAAAGTGCGCAGAAAAGACTTGTATTGATATGTGGGGCCAGTCTAGATCCCGCCAGAAGTAACGACCACCGGCGGGTGTGTCCGGGGCGTTACAATAAACTCAAGAAATATGATATAAACCCCATCGTTTTATCCTCGATGGCAACAATACAATGCGTTCCTTGCTGCCCCTACTGTCACTGGGAAAGGACACCGTAAGATTGAACCCAAAGCCAAGCACTTCTCCCATTGCAAGAACTATAGATCTAGTAGGCCAAACCAAACCAATAATTCGAAGAGACTTGCAAGGATATTATAATCATACATAAAGAGTTCATAGAAGAACCAAATATTTCTCATAGATAATCTTGATCATAAACCCACAATTCATTGGATCTCGACAAACACACCGCAAAAAGAGATTACATCGAATAGCTCTCCTCGAAGACCGAGGAGAACTTTGTATTGAGATCCAAAGAGAGAGAAGAAGCCATCAAGATACTAGCTACGGACCCGAAGGTGTGTGGTAAACTACTCACAACTCATGGTGAGGCGATGATGATGATGTAGAAGCACTCCGTGGTATATCCCCCCTTCGGCGGAGCTCCGGAATAGGCCCCAATATGGGATCTCACGGGAACAGAAGGTTACGGAGGTGGAACTAGGGTTTTCTCTGTTGTTCTGATGGTTTCGGGGTACGTAGGTATATATAGGAGGAAGGAGGGCACCAGGGGCCAAACGTGGGGCCCACGAGGCAGGGGGCGCGCCCCCCACCCTTGTGGGCACCACGTAAGCCCTACTCCGTGGTTCTCAAGTCTCCCGTGCGTGATTTTCTCCAAAAATATCTCTCCCGGAGGTTTCATTCCGTTTGGACTCCGTTTGATATCCCTTTTCTGTAAAACCCTAAAACAGGCAAAAAACAGCAATCTGGACTGGGCCTTTGGGTTAGTAGGTTAGTCCCAAAAATAATATAAAAGTGTATGACAAAGCCCATTAAACATCCAAAACATCATAAATAATAGCATGGAACAATAAAAAATTATAGATACGTTGGAGACATATCACCCTTCCTCTCCTCCCTTCACCCTATATATAGAGAGAGGTAGAGAGCGGGCAGCCGCACCCATACGCACCCTTACACGCCTTGGCGCTGCCCCTCCTCTCCCGTAGCTCTTCTCGTCATACGCGTAGTGCTTAGCGAAGCTCTGCCGCAATTCCTCCACCACCACCGCCACCACGCCGTCGTGCTGCTGGAGGACTCGAGCTACTACTTCACCTTCGCTTGCTGCATCGAGGAGGTGAAGGCGTCATCAAGCCGTACGTGTGTTAAACGCGGAGGTGCCGTCTGTTCGGCTCTAGATCGGAGTTCGCGGGACGGATCGTGATTGCATTGCGAATACGTACCACTATGTCAACCGCGTTCTTGAATGCTTCGGCTTAGCGATCTACAAGGGTATGTGGATCCAACTCTTCTCTCATAGATGTGCATCTCCTAGATTGATCTTGGGTGTTCGTAGGAATTTTTTTCCTTTCCCATGCAACGTTCCCCAATAGTGGTATCAGAGCTAGGTCTATGCGTAGATGATATCACGAGTATAACACAAAGGAGTTTGTGGGCGTTCATATTCAGATTGCTTCCTTCCCTAGTCTTATTTTGATTCAGCGGTATTGTGGGATGAAGCGGCTCGAACCAACCTTACATGTCCACGTACATGAGACCAGTTCCATCGACAGATTTGCAACTTGTTGCATAAAGATGGATGGCGGGTGTCTGTCTCTCCCACTTTAGTTGGATCAGATTCGACGAAGGCGGTCCATGTAGAAGGTTGAATAGCAATTCGCATATCACCGTTGTGGCTTTGCGTAGGTAAGAATCGTTCTTGCTAGATACTCATAGCAGCCACGTAAGATATGCAACAACAAATTAGAGTACGTCTAACTTGTTTTTGCAGGGTATGTTGTGATGTGATATGGCCATGATGAGATATATTTGATGTATGAGATGATCATGTTTTGTAATAATTTATCACGACTTGCATGTCGATGAATACGGCAACCGACAGGAGCCATAGGGTTGTCTTTAATTATTGTATGACATGTGTGTCAATCATTAAACGCTTTGTAATGCTTTACTTTATTGCTAAGCGGTATTAATAGTAGTAGAAGCATGGTTGGCGTGACAACCCCGATGGCAGCACGATGATGGAGATCATGGTGTCATGCCGGTGACGATGGAGATCATGCGGTGTTTTGGAGATAGAGATCAAAAGCACAAGATGATGACCATATGATTTGCATGTGATGTTGATCCTTTTATGCATCTTATTTTTCTTAAGACGACGGTAGCATTATAAGGTGATCCCTCACTAAAATTTCAAGATAAAACTGTGTTCTCCCCAAGTGTGCACCATTGCGAAAGTTCGTCGTTTCGAAGCACCACGTGATGATCGGGTGTGATAGACTCTACGTTCACATACAACGGGTGCAAGCCAGTTTTGCGCATGCAGAACACTTGGGTTAATACTGACGAGCCTAGCATGTACAGACATGGCCGCGGAGCACAAGAGACCGAAAGGTCGAACACGAGTCATATAGTAGATATGATCAACATGGAGATGTTCACCATTGAAACCACCTCATCTCACGTGATGATCGGACTTGGGTTGGTGAATTTGGACCGTGTTACACTCGGACAACCGGAGGGATGTTGATTTGAGTGGGAGCTCTTAAGTAATAAGATACATTGAACTCTTTATCATGAACAATAGTCTAAGTTGTCTTTGCAAATTATGTTGTAGATCAATAGCTCGCGTTGTAGCTCCCTCTTTTAATACGTTCCTAGAGAAAGACTAAGTTGAAAGATATTGTGAGTAATTATGCGGACTAGGTCCGTAATCTGAGGATTGTCCTCACTGCTGCATAGAAGGCTTATGTCCTTAATGCACCACTCGGTGTACCAACCCCTCTAGCGTCATCTATGGATGTTGTGAACATCTGTCAGACACGTTCTGATGACTACTTGATAGTTTAGTGCACCATGCTTTATGGCTTAGAATAGGGGCTTCAAAGGCATTTTGAACGGCATGGAGCATATAAGATGTTCCAGGAGTTGAAGTTTATTTTTGTGAAAAATGCCCAGATCGAGAGGTATGAGACCTCTGACAAGTTCTTTGCCTACAAGATGGAGGAGAATAGCTTAGCGAGTAGGCAAGTGCTCAGAATGTCTGGGTGCTATAATCGCTTGAATCAAGTGGGAGTTAGTCTTCCAGATAAGAAAGTGATTGACAGAGTTCTCCAATCACTATCACAAAGCTGCTAGAACTTCGTGATGAACTATAACTTGAAAGGGATGGAGATGATCCCGGAGTTGTTTGCGGTAGGCCGCGAAGGTAGAAATCAAGAAGGAGCATCAAGCGTTGATGGTTAACAAGACCACTGGTTTCGAGAAGGGCAAGGGCAAGAAGGGAACCATCATGAATGGAAAGCCAGTTGCCGCTCCAGTGGAGAAACCCAAGGTTGAACCCAAACCCGAGACTAAGTGCTTCTATTGTAAGGAGAACGGTCACTGGTAGCGGAACTACCCCAAATACTTGGTAGATAAGAAGGCTGGCAACTTCAACAATAGTGTATTTGATATACGTCTTATTGATGTGTACCTTACTAGTACTCTTAGTAGCACTTGGGTATGAGATACCGGTTCAGTTGCTAATATTGGTAACTCGAAACAAAAGTTGCGGAACAAACGGAAACTAGATAAGGGCGAGGTGACGATGTGTGTTGGAAGTGTTTCCAAGCTTGATGTGTTCACCATCGCATGCTCCCTCTACCTTTGAGATTAGTGTTGAACCTAGATAAGTATTATCTGGTGTCTGTGTTGAGGCATGAACATGATTAGGTTGTGTTTATTGCACTACGGTTATTCATTTAAGTCAGAGAATAATGGTTATTCTGTTTACATGAGTAATACCTTCTATACTCATGCACCCAATGTGAATGGTTTATTGAATCTCGATTGTAGTGATACACATGTTCATAATATTGATGCCAACAGATGTAGAGTTGATAATGATAGTACCACTTTCTTGTGGCACCGTCGCTTAGGCCATATTGGTGTAAAGCGCATGAAGAAACTCCATGCTGATGGACTTTTGGAGTCACTTGATTTTGAATCACTTGACACATGTGAACCATGCCTCATGGGCAAGATGACAAAAACCATGTTTTCCAGAACAATGGAATGGGCAAGTTACTTGTTGGAAATCATACATAGTGACGTGTGCGGTCCGATGAGTATTGACGCGCGTGGTGGATATCGTTATTTGTTCACCTTCAGCGATGATTTGAGTGGATATGGGTATATTTACTTAATGAAGCATAAGTCTGAAACGTTTGAAAAGTTCAAGCAATTTCAGAGTGAAGTTGAGAATCATCATAATAAGAAGATTAAATTCCTAAAATCTGATCGAGGGGGATAATATCTGATTTATGAGTTTGGCAATCACTTAAGACAATGTGGAATTGTTTCACAGTTGACGCCACCTGGAACACCACAACGTAATGGTGCGTCTGAACGTCGTAATTGTACCTTATTGGATATGGTGCATTCTATGATGTCTCTTGCCGATCTGCCATTATCGTTTTGGGGTTGTGCATTAGAGTCAACTACATTCACTTTAAATAGGGCACCATCTAAGTCTGTAGACACGACACCGTATGAACTATGGCTTGGCAAGAAACCTAAGTTGTCGTTTCTTAAGGTTTGGGGCTGCGATGCTTAAGGCTTCAGTCGGAACAGCTTGAACCCAAAGCGGACAAATGCGTCTTCATAGGATACCCAAAAGAGACGGTTGAGTATACCTTCTATCTCAGATCCGAAGGCAAAGTGTTTGTCGCTAAGAACGGGTCCTTTCTCGAGAAGGAGATTCTCTCGAAAGAATTGAGTGAGAGGAAGATAGAACTTGATGAGGTTGTTGAACCTTTACTTCAAACAGAAAGTAGCGCAGCACAAATAGATATTTCTGTGGCACCTACGTCAGTTGAAGAGGAAGCTAATGAAGATAATCATGAAGCTTTGGATCAAGTTACTATCGAACCTCGTAGGTCGACAAGGGTACGTACTACTCCTGAGTGGTATGGTAATCCTGTCTTAGAGGTCATGTTATTGGTCAACTGTGAACCTACGAGTTGTGGAGAAGTGATGGTGGGCCCGGATTCCAACAAATAGCTAGGATCCATGAAATCCGAGATAGGCTCCATGTATGTGAACAAAGTATGGAATTTGGTGGACTTTCCCGATGATCAGCAAGCCATTGAGAATAAATGGGTCTTTAAGAAGAAGAGAGACACTAATGGTAATGTCACCATTTATGAAGCTCGATTTGTCGCAAAGGGTTTTCGACAAGTTCAAGGAGTTGACTATGATGATACTTTCTCACTCGTAGCGATGCTAAAGTCCGTCATAATTATGTTAGCAGTTGCTGCATTTTTTGATTATGAAATTTGGCAGATGGATGTCAAAACAGAGTTTTCTTAATGGTTTCCATGAGGAAAGGTTGTATGTGATACAACCAGAAGGTTTTATCGATCCTAAGGATGCTAAAAGGTATGCAAGCTCGAGCGATCATTCTATGGACTGGTGCGAGCATCTCGGAGTTGGAATATACGCTTTGATAAGGTGATCTAAGCTTTTGGGTTTATACAAATTTTGCAAGAAACTTCTATTTAGAAGAAAATGAGTGGGAACACTACAACATTTCTGAGAAGTATACGTGGATGACATATTGTTGATCAGAAATGATGTCGAATTCTGGAAAGCATAAAGGGTTATTTGAAAGGAGTTTTTTCAAAGGAAGACCTGGGTAAAGCTGCTTACATATTGGGCATCAAGATCTATAGAGATAGATCAAGACACCTTATAATACTTTCACAAAGCACATACCTTGACATGATTTTGAAGGAGTTCAAAATGGATCAGTCAAAGGAGTTTTTTTCCTGAGTGGTAAGGTGTGAGGTTGAGTGAGACTCAAAGCTCGACCACGGCAGAAGAAGAGAAAGGATGAAGGTCGTCCCCAATGCCTTAGCCATAGGCTCTATATGGTATGCCATGTTGTGTACCGCACCTACGGTGTGCCTTGCCATGTGTCTGGCAAGGGGGTACAAAGTGACCTAGGAGTGGATCATTGGACAGCAGTCAAAATTGTCCTTCGAGGAATAAGGAAATGTTTCTTGGTTATGGAGGTGATAAAGAGTTCGACGTAAAGGGTTACGTCGATGCAAGCTTTAACACCTATCCGG
This sequence comes from Secale cereale, assembly GCA_902687465.1. Taxonomy (NCBI): domain Eukaryota; kingdom Viridiplantae; phylum Streptophyta; class Magnoliopsida; order Poales; family Poaceae; genus Secale; species Secale cereale. The sequence continues at coordinate 60,547,633 of LR738715.1, forward strand.
ATGACTCTGAATAGCAAACCGGATACGTATTGTGGAGCAACCATTTGGAATAGCTCCAAGTGGAGCATGGTAGCAGCATCTACAATATGACATAGAGATTTGCGAAGTACATACAGAACTAAATGATGCAGACCCGTTGACTAAAACCTCTCTTGCAAGCATAACATGATCAAACCCTAGAACTCATTGAGTGTTAATCACATGATGATGTGAACTAGATTATTGACTCTAGTAAACTCTTTGGGTGTTAGTCACATGGCGATGTGAACTATGAGTGTTAATCACATGGCGATGTGAACTAGATTATCGACTCTAGTGCAAGTGGGATACTGTAGGAAATATTCCCTAGAGGCAATAATAAATTGGTTTTTATCATATATCCTTGTTCATGATAATCGTTTATTATCCATGCTAGAATTGTATTGATCGGAAACTCAAATACATGTGTGGATAGACAACAAGTTGTCCCTAGTCAGCATGTACCGGACTAGCTCGTTGATCAAAGATGGCTATGGTTTCCTAGCCATTGACATGAGTTGTCATTTGATAACAAGGTCACATCATTGGGAGAATGATAGATGGACAAGACCCAAACTATAAACGTAGCATATGATTGTGTCAAGTTTATTGCCATCGTTTTCTGCATGTCAAGTATACGTTCCTATGACCACGAGATCATGCAATTCACTGACACCGGAGGAGTACGTTGTGTGTACCAAACATCGCAACATAACTGGGTGACTATAAAGGTGCTCTACAGGTATCTCCGAGGGTGTCTGTTGAGTTGGCATGAATCAAGACTGGGATTTGTCACTCCATGTTACGGAGAGGTATCTCAGGTCCCACTTAGTAATACAACATCACAAGAATCTTGCAAGCAATGTGACTAATGAGTTGGCTACAGAATCTTGTATTACGGAACGAGTAAAGAGACTTGCCGGTAACGATATTGAACTTGGTATGGAGATACCGACGATCAAATCTCGGGCAAGTAACATACCGATAGACAAAGGGAACTACATACGGGCACTAGTAGAAAAACTACTTTACGTGAGACATATTAGTCCCGGTTTGTAAATGAACTGGCACTAATGGTACCATTAGTCCTGGTTCGAACGGCTATGCATTAGTCCCGGTTCATTTGTGACCTATAGTACTGGTTGGTGGCTCCAACCGGTACTAAAGGGTGATGGCCTTTAGTACGGGTTGGTGGGTCCAAAAGGTACTAAAGACCCCCCCCCCCCCTTAGTGTCGGTTGGAGCCACCAACCGGTACTAAAGGTGGTTCGCTGCCAACCACAGTGCACAATGTTTAGTCCCACCTCGCTAGTTGAGAGGAGCTCGCACCAGTTTATAAGCCCCGCCGCGGCTACCGTGTCGAGCTCCTTGCTAAGCAGGCCTTTATGGGCCTATTGCAAATCTTCTGCCCTGTGGGGCCTACTGGGCCGTAATGGCCTGCATCCTGGCCTAACTAGAGGTTGGGTTTCTAATCGTATGTAGGCCGTGTCGGCCCAGTAGACGAGCTTTTTTCCTTTGTTTCGAAAAAATTCAAAAAAAATTCCCCCAGACCACGACGCGCCTCCTGCCACATGGTGGGCCTTTAGTCCCGATCCGTGTTGAACCGGGACTAAAGGGGGGGGGGGCTTTAGTCCCCACCCTTTAGTGCCGGTTCCAGAACCGGTACTAAAAGTCATTTTTCTAATAGTGGGGATTATCTGAATCCTTGACATCGAGGTTCAACCGATAAGATCTTCGTAGAATATGTGGGAACCAATATGAGCATCTAGGTCCCGCTATTGGTTATTGACCGTAGAGGTGTCTTGATTATGTCTGCATAGTTCTCGAACCCGCAGGGTCTACACACTTAACTTTTGGTGAGGATATTAGTATAGTTGAGTCATTATGATGGTTACCGAAGGTTGTTCGGAGTCCCGGGTGATATCCCGGACATGACGAGGAACTCCGGAATAGTCCGCAGGTGAAGATTGATATATTGGATGAAGGGTATTGGAGTCCAGAAGTGTTCCGGGGGTACCGGGTGATGGCCACCATGACCGGAAGGGGTTTCAGGGGGGGGGGGTGGCAAGAGTTGGCGGGATCATGGGCCAAGGGGAGGGGTCAAACCAGCCCATTAAGGGGTTGTGCACCCCCCTCACCCCTTCCCATGTTGCTAGAGGAGGTGGGGGCATCACCCCTAGGGTTGCCACCCCTTTCGCTTGGGGGCCAAGTCACCTACGGAGGAAAACCCATGTAGGGTTTCCCTCTTGTGGCCGCCGCCCCCTAGATTTGATCTAGGGGCGCCCCTCCTCTCCTCCCTTCCCCCTATATATAGAGAGGTAGAGAGAGGGCAGCCGCACCCATACGCACCCTTACACGCCTTGGCGCTGCCCCTCCTCTCCCGTAGCTCTTCTCCTAATACGCGTAGTGCTTAGCGAAGCTCTGCCGCAATTCCTCCACCACCACCTCCACCACGCCGTCGTGCTGCCGGAGGACTCGAGCTACTACTTCACCTTCTCTCACTAGATCGAGGAGGTGAAGGCGTCATCAAGCCGTACGTGTGTTGAACGCGGAGGTGTCGTCCGTTCGGCACTAGATCGGAGTTCGCGGGACGGATCGTGATTGGATTGCGAAGACGTACCACAACATCAACCGCATTCTTGAACGCTTCCTCTTATCGATCTACAATGGTATGTGGATACAACTCTCCTCTCGTAGATGTGCATCTCCTAGATTGATATTGGGTGTTCGTAGGAAAAAATATTGTTTCCCATGCAACGTTCCCCAACACATATTTCTCACCAACATTACATTCATGTACACACATTCATTCCAGTTATCGGTGTTCATACTTTTTCATTGTATCATCCATGTTAGTTTATTATTCTCTCTTTCTTGTTTTGTGTTTGAAAAACTTTAGAGAACTCAAAAATATTTCATGTTTCTTTTTGTCTTTTCTTTCCAGTTAGTTTCTTAGTAGTTTGTAGTATTAAAAGAAAATCCAAAAAGATTTCTCATTTTTCTTTTGTTTGTTGGGAGCTTTCCCATGTAAATAGTTTTTCTCGTTCTTGTTTTGCTCTCTTCAGAAAAACAAAAACTCCAAACAAAATCAGTGTGTGTCTTTGAAATTCTTTCCTTTTTCCTTTGGGGGCGAGAGGAGAAGACCACGATGAAAATGATGAGTGGCTCTCATATGCATTATTGTTGAACTAACAAAGAGCCCATATTACCTTGTCTTCTGCTTTGAATAAATGTTGCAGATTCCGGCTTAGTCCAATGCACGTTTACTATTATTATTATTCACATCATTCGGTCGTGCAAGTGAAAGGCAATAATGACGATATATGATGAAATGATTGAGATGGAGAAAAGCTGGTATGAACTCGACCTATTTTGTTTTTGTGAATATGACTAGCTTGTCATTCATGACTCAACCCATTATGAATTAAACATGTTTGCAATGATAATTAGAGATTATAGTTACTCATGTCATGCTTAATTAGCTAGGATTTATAATGGTTTACCTTGCGTGCCAACATGCTTTTAAATTGGTTGTGATGTAGTATGATAGGATGGTATCCTCCTTTGAATGATTTAAGTGGCTCAACTTGACACATGTTCACACATGTAGTTGAAACAAAATCAACATAGCCTCCATGATATTTATGTTCATGGTAATTTATATCCTACTCATGCTTGCACTCAATATTGGTTAATCTCAAGTCATGTTTATGACCGTTGTTGCTCTCCAGCTGGTCGCTCCCCAGTCTCGTTTTAGTCTTCACCTGTACTAAGCGGGAATACTTCTTGTGCATCCACTTCCATAAACCCCAAAGTTGTTCCATACGAGTCCACCATATCTACCTATATGTGGTATTTACCTGTCGTTCCAAGTAAGTTTGCATGTGCCAAACTCTAAACCTCCAAATAAAATTATGTTTTGTATTACCAAATTGCTCATGTGGCGATTGGGGGTGTCTTTATATTCCATGTGAAGTGGGTTATGTCAGATTCAGGGCTCCGCAAAACCCGTTAAGTTCGAACACAGGGGCGTGAACGAAGATCTCTCCCACTCACGTCTACCTAGCATCTCGCTCTCGTCTCGGTGGAAGGATTCAAGCAAACAACGGACAGAACGCACAAGAGATTATCCAGGTTCGAGCCACCGCGTGGTGTAAGACCCTACTTCCTGCTTTGCTGGATTAGCCTCTGGCGAGCTGAGATACAAGCTAGCACAATGGTTCCTGAGCTCAGGGGGTGAGCTCAGGAGGGTCGGGAGGCTAACGTTCTTGCTCCTCGTATAGTGGATGAGTGTATGAGTCGATCCCCTCTACAATGAGAGTTCTAGCAACTTATATAGCCGGCCACGGTCCTCTTCCCACGAAATGTTTAGGCGGGAAGGGATCCCACAATGGCCATTTTTGAGCGGGAACACAAGGACTTTCCTACCCTGACAAAAGTAGTCTTCGCCTGCAAAAGGATCAGGCGATGACGCGGTGGTGGGCTCGACGATGACATCCTCCTTGTCGTCCTTGCGGTCTTCAGTCTCGTTGCACCAATGAGGAAACCTTTGCCCCGCTCCTTAGGAACTTGCGGCTGTGCCGTCCCGCTTGCACCGAAATGGTAACTGCGCCACTGGCGCGCGCTGGCACCCGCTGGCGCGATGCATCACTGCTGATGTCACTGCCTCCTCCTGAGGCAGACTTAGCCTTGGATTCTCCGCCCCTCCGGAGCACCTTGCAGAGGCTGCTCCTGAGGAGGTCTAGACATTGTTCTCCTCGTGAGGCTTGGCTCCCTCGCGAGGGTCTTGGGAAGCTGGTTGATCAGCTGGGCCGTACCAGGCCGTAGTAGGAGCGCGTCGCGGCCCGCAGACAGGCAAGTCTGAGTACCCTGGTTCCCAGTATGCCGACAGTAGCCCCCGGGACCAAGGCGCGCGGGGAGTTGGCTTCGGGGTGAAGCCTTGGTCGAGGACGAAGCACCGCGGGCCCTAAAGGCTGCGGACCAGGCCGGCGTGCGGCTGTTGGATGGGATGTGGCGGCTCCGCTTCCCACGCAGCCTTGGCGATCGTGCGACTTGACAACTCCTTGGCGTAGGCGACGAGGACGTAATGGCTGCGACACCAGTGGCTGGCGGTTGGGCTCCTCCACCCTATAAATGGGACTAGAGGGAAGCCCCCAGGCCGTTTCCAAGCCAGTGCCGTCTTCTCCTTGCTTGTCCTTTGCTCTCTCTCTTGTCGCAAGATCTTCATGGCGCCGCCGAGGAAGCCATCCGCCGCGGAGAAGGGGAAGACCCCGAAGGATCCAGTCCCATTGCCGCCGAAGAGGGGTCGCGGTCGTCCCCGCAAGTATGCCGCTGCATCCGCAGCGGCTTCTCGGGGAGGCGGGCGCGGCCTTCTGAGCCCCGCCACGGCCGTCGGTGGACGGTGCGGGCCGTCCTCCCGTAGTGAAGGTGGTCGCGGCCGCGGAGGAAGAGGAGGCGTGCAACGGTGCCTGTCGATCGCGCGCCCTCCACGCCCACAGCTCCATTCCTTCGACGTGTCGTCGGAGTTCATGGTGTGGGCGGAGAAGCCTGGTGGCCCGTGGCTCAGGCTTCCCCGCTCGTTTGGCGACGTGCTACCGGCCGGAGGCCTTGGAGGTATATGGCTGCAGGCCGACGGTTGCTGCAGCGGTGTGTCCTGGGTGGAGGTTGATGTGGCTCCATCGGGCAAGGTGTTTCTGGAGTGCGGCTGGCAGTCGTTTTCTCGCGCACGCCGACTGCAGGGGAGGAATGCGCTCCACTTCAGGTACGATGGCGTCTCCACGTTGTTCGTTAGGGTCTTCTCGGAGGAAGGGAGGCGCCTTGGGTGCTGTCCCGAGGCTAATGACGAGGAGGACGAAGACGTCCGGAGGAGCATATCCTCCTCCGGAGACGATCTCAGTCCTGGGGGCGCCATGGGCCCCCCCCTCTGTTGCAGCAGCAGCTCCTCCAGCAGTGGCGGCCGCGACGAACCACCACGCCGCCGAGCTCGGCACAGCGAGGGGAGGGGGTTGCCACGCCGCGGTGGTTCGTTGAAGCCAGAGGAACTGAAGGACTCCGACTGAGGGGGAGCGGCCTCTGCTTCTCCTCCTTTCTTTTCCTTCAAGTCCTTTCTGCGTCAAAATTTCAAGTTGCCTTGAAGAGGCGTGTAATGGGTTGTGATATATGTAAGAAGCGAGAACTCGCTATCATGCTTTTGTTGCTCGGGTGAAATTACTTAGCTTTTATGCGTCGTGTTGTCCTGAGGCGGAGTCCTCCTGACTCCAGCATCATGAGCTCCATCGGGTCATGACGAGGTGGCCGAGTCTGACAGGCTCGTACAGCCCCTGAGCAGGAGTTCGTCGCTAAGATCTGCTCAGAGTGCCGAGCGCGGGTTAGAGCGCCAAAGCCTGAGTGGCTCGGTAAGATAGGTTGCGCGGACTGAGAAGCCCGACGCCAGAGCTTGAGCAGGCTTGGCCAGGCAAGGTCACGGGGCCACGTCGACAGACGAGGGCCGGTGACCAACCGTGCCCCAGCCCCCACGCGCGGGGCGCGCGAAGGACAGCGAGTGGCGCAGCTGAACTTTAGAACTATCACGAAAGATCCCAAAAAAATCAGCAAGAAAGGTCTCAAACCAGATGCAGGAAGTGCGAGAAACACGAGAACTTCATAGCATGGGGTAGAGGAAGGGCTGATAGCCAAGGAATTAGAAAAGGCTGATAGTCAAACACCAAGCAAAAAGGAAAAAGGTCGCGTCCGACCCCTACACTACGTCTTCTTCCCAGCACGGAGCTAAGGACTGCCATTGGGGCGTGGGTGGGAGCCTCGTCTGAGGGCCCATAGGCAACGCACAGGAGACTCCAGGCGTGTACAGTCCCAACTCATTATTACGTGAGAGTGTCATGGGCGGAGACCTTCATGGGCATGGAGCCTTGATTATGGATAGAACCTCCTGAGGTGTTCGATGTTTCAGGAATTCTGGATAGGTACCCCATCCTGCGTCTCTAGGCGCACAACACCAGGCCTAGAGACACATGCGATTCTGAACGGGCCCTCCCACATGGGCGAGAGCTTGTGTAGCGCCTCACGGGAGAGGACCCGCCTCAGGACCAAGTGACCAACTTCAAGTGTTCTTGCGCGGACGTTGCGGCAGTGGTACCGCTGTAGCGCCTGCTGATAACGTGCCACCTTGAGGGCAGCTCGGTGGCGGCCCTCCTCGCCGAGCACGAGGTCCGTCCGCCAGCCGGCGTCCTCACATTCCTCATTGAAGGTCAGGACCCGTGGGGAGCGATCCTTGACCTCGTGAGGGAGTACCGCCTCCGCCCCGTAGACGAGAAAGAAGGGAGATTCCCCCATAGGTTTGGTGGCAGTGGTCTGGATTGACCACAGCACGGACTGGAGTTCGTCGATCCAGCCCCTGGCGCAGGCCTCAAGCTTCTCCTTGAAGCTGCGCGTCTTGAGACCATGCAAGAGTTCCGCATTGGCGCGTTCGGCCTGGCCGTTGCTCCCGGCGTGAGCCACCGAAGCGTAGCAAATCTTCGTTCCAAGGTTAGCACAATATGACCTGAAGATATTACTTGTGAACTGTGAACCATTATCCGTGATGATGCGGTTGGGGACTCCAAATCGCCTCACGAGGCCCTGGATAAACTTGAGAGCTGACCCGGCTGGGACCGCGCGAATAGGCTCCACTTCCGCCCACTTAGTGAATTTGTCGATGGCGACGTACAGGAAGCGGTACCCCCTGCTGCCTGAGGGAATGGACCCAGGATGTCCAATCCCCAGACCGCGAAGGGCCAGGAAAGCGGAATCGTCTGGAGGCCTTGTGTCGGCTGGTGGATCTGCTTGGCATGAAACTGACACACCTCGCAAGCTCGCACGAGCTCCGTAGCGTCGTTGAGCGCCGTGGGCCAGTAGAAGCCGCTGCGGAAGGCCTTGCCCACGAGGGTGCGGGACGACGAGTGATGGCTGTAGTCTCCACCGTGGATATCAGCCAGCAGCTCGCGCCCTTGCTTCCTCGAGATGCATTTCAACGAGACGTCGTTGGGGCACCTCGTGTAGAGTTCTCCGTCTTGGATACAGTAAGATGAGGCATGTCGGACCACACATTCTGCATCTTCGTCCTTGTCTGGTAGGGTATCGGGTTGCAGGTACATCCTGAGTTCTTGGGTCCAGCAACCCTCCTCGTGCTCCGCGACGAGCAACAAGCGGGCTCCGGAGGAGGGTCCTCAGGACGGGGGCGCCGTCCTAAGGCGCCACAGGTAGCCCCCGTCAGGGGAATGCCTGCCGAGGGGATGCCGGCTCAGGAGCTGGCGGTGCTGTTGAAGGCCCGAGTAGCTACTCCTCGAAGACAACTGGCCTTTGAGGCTCTCGTCGGGAGGCTCGTTTGGCAATGTCGTCCGCTTCTTTGTTGGCGCCTCTTGGTACATGCTGCACCTCGAGCCCTTGGAATCGCTTCTCCATCCTATGCACCTCCTCCAGATATGCCCCCATGTGTTCGTCCTTGGGCTCGTATTTCTTGTTGGAGAAGCCGACGAGGAGCCGCGAATCGCCCCTGATGGACGCTTGACCCCCAGCGCAGCGGCGGCCTTGAGCTCGGCAATCAGGCCCTTGTATTCGACGATGTTGTTGGAGACCTTCTCGCCCTGCTGGAAGCAGAGCTGCACAGCATAGTACGACTTATCCTGAGTGGGAGATACCAACACGGCGCCGGCCCCCGCGCCGAGGCATGAGAAGGCGCCGTCTAAGTACACTACCCATCCGTCTGGGGCTCGACCACAGGTGCCTTAGAAGTCGACGACGAAACGCTCACGAAGGTCCTCCTAGGAGGAGATGGATCCCGCGGGGAGGTTCGAGAGCCAGGAGCGTGCGTCGTCCTTGAGAGCCATGGGGAACCAGTTCGCCATGACCTGCTCGGTGCCGTTGGACGCCTCGATGCTCAGCTCGTAGAGTTGGAGGAACTCCGTGGGGTCGGTGGTGCCGTCATAGCGTGGAGGCAGGTCCGGCTTGAACTTGCCGGGCCAGATGAGGCGCCGTAGATCAGGAGCTAGGGCGCGACACCCAGCCACGCTCATGATCGCAGGCGCCCCTGCACCTGTGGTGCTGGTTCTTGAGGTGCATGCGCCACCACCTCCTGTGGCGCGCGGTCTGGGCGCTGTGGGCCAGGGGGCCCGCGAGCCCCTGCATGAGGATGTGGAATCACCTGGCAGCTCTCCTTGTCGCGCGCGCGTGGGCTCTGCGAGGTTGCTCACGTCGAGGGGCCTCGCGCAGGACCTCCTGGCCGGCGTGGTGGAGCGGAGGCGGGGCCGGGACCCCGTGGCTTTCGTTCCCCGCCGGGCGCGACGGAGGACGTGAGGAGTGCGTTGGTGCAGGCGCCTCTTCAGCGGTGTTGATGCGCTTGGTGACGCAGTGGAGACATCCGTCGTGGAGGTCCTGTGCTGGGCGGTTGTAACGCCCCGGACACACCCGCCGGTGGTCGTTACTCCTGGCAGGATCTAGACTGGCCCCACATATCAATACTAGTCTTTTCTGCGCACTTTGTCCTCACTCGTGCGCACCCAGGAGCAACTTCCCGGTCCGTCACCCATCCTGAAACTACTCCAAGCTGAGCACACTTAACTTTGGAGTTCTATCTGAATGGGCTCCCGGAAAAGAAGGAATTCCTTATTGATATGAGTAGTCTATCATCCCTAATAAGCCAGGCTATCACATACACCCCCACTCAGAGGAACCGACGTCCTCGTCGGGCCACAGGAACGTTCCCTCTTGGCACAAACGTCTGTGCTTCCAGGACAGCACATGTGCCATGCCGTGTGCCACGACGGGTCACAAACGTCATGCACAACATAACTGCAAACTATCCGCAAACATCCGTCTAACCGTGAGGGTCGGCTCTGATACCAACTTGTAACGCCCCGGACACACCCGCCGGTGGTCGTTACTCCTGGCGGGATCTAGACTGGCCCCACATATCAATACTAGTCTTTTCTGTGCACTTTGTCCTCACTCGTGCGCACCCGGGAGCAACTTCCTGGTCGGTCACCCATCTTGAAACTACTCCAAGCTGAGCACGCTTAACTTTGGAGTTCTATCTGAATGGGCTCCCGGAAAAAAGGAATTCCTTATTGATATGAGTATTCTATCATCCCTAATAAGCCAGGCTATCACAGCGGTAGCGCAGGAGCTCCCGCGCCATCAGCAGCGCAGGCTGCTGGTAGACCGGCCCGCGGTGGACCAGCGAGGACGACGCTGCGGCCGGCGAGGGTGAAGGTGTTGCCGTGCGGCCATCCTGCCGCACAGACGATGGAAGCGACGAGTCCTGCTGCTCGTGGACAGCCGGGTCGGTGGCGGTGTTGGCGATCAACAAGTTGGGGCGGAGCGGTGCGCCGTTGCCGGCGGGCGCCGTCTGAGCGACGTTCGCAGCGCGGCGGGCGGTGCGAGCTCGGCGTGTGTCCACCATGGTTGTGGAGCAGGGTCGATGACGAGAATGCGACGAGGTCGTCGGAGAGGCGAGATTTTGACACGCCCCCTACCTGGCGCGCCAAATGTCTGATTCAGGGCTCCGCAAAACCCATTAAGTTCGAACACAGGGGCGTGAACGAAGATCTCTCCCACTCACGTCTACCTAGCGCCTCGCTCTCGTCTCGGTGGAAGGATTCAAGCAAACAATGGACAAAATGCACAAGAGTTTATCCAGGTTCGGGCCACCGTGTGGTGTAAGACCCTACTTCCTGCTTTGGTGGATTAGCCTCGGGCGAGCTAAGATACAAGCTAGCATAATGGTTCCTGAACTCGGGAGGTGAGCTCAGGAGGGTCGGGAGGCTAACGTTCTTGCTCCTCGTGTAGTGGATGAGTGTATGAGTCGATCCCCTCTACAATGAGAGTTCTAGCTACTTATATAGGCGGCCATAGTCCTCTTCCCCTGAAATGTTTAGGCGGGAAGGGATACCACAATGGCCATTTTTGAGCGGGAACACGAGGACGTTCCTACCCTGACAAAAGCAGTCTTCGCCTGCAAAAGGATCAGGCGATGACGCGGTGGTGGGATCGACGATGACATCCTCCTTGTTGTCCTTGCGGTCTTCGGTCTCGTTGCACCAATGAGGAAACCTTTGCCCCGCTCCTCGGGAACTTGCAGCTGCGCTGTCCCCCTTGCACCGAAATGGTAACTGCGCCGCTGGCGCGCACTGGCACCCGCTGGCGCGATGTGTCACTGCTGATGTCACCGCCTCTTCCTGAGGGAGACTTGGCCTTGGATTCTCCGCCCCTCCGGAGCACCTTGCAGAGGCTGCTCCTGACGAGGTCTTGACGTCGTTCTCCTCGCGAGGCTTGGCTCCCTCGCGAGGGTCTTGGCTAGCTGGTTGATCAGCTGGGCCGTACCAGGCCGTAGTAGGAGCGCGTCGTGGCCCGCAGACAGGCAAGTCTGGGTACTCTGGTTCCCATTACGCCGACAGGTTATTCACATGATGAGTGGAATCCGCTTGTCCTTCACGAGAAAATGGTTGGTAACCGGGATACCCAGTCCCATGATCAAAAGATCAAAACAATCAAATCAAAATATAATTAAACGAAGCTCCCCCAGGACTGTTGTTGGTTTGGACGGTACCCGTTGTTTTGGATAAGCCGTGGAGTGCGTTTGATGGTGGAGGGGTAGTAAAACTTTACCATTCTATTTGGAAACCACCTATAATGTATGTAGCATGCAAGATATTGAGAACTCTTGGTCGTAGCGTTGACAAAGAAAGCATATCGCTCAAAGTTATATTCATCTCTAGTTTAAAAACTTGAGCTCTGGCACCTCTGCAAATCCCTGCTTCCCTCTGCGAAGGGCCTATCTATTTACTTTTATTCCTGAGTCATCATCCTCTTATTAAAATCAACAGCTAGAGAGCACCTCTGTCATTTATATGCTTTGTTATTAATTGATATTGAGTATGAGTGTGACTGGATCTCTTTAACCATGAATTACAATGTGTAGTCAGTCCTTGATCTTCTTAGCTCCTCTGCATTTACATTTTGCGTTCTCAGAAAGGGCTAGCGAGATACCACTTGTCATATTATATAATAATTGTTTTGAAAAAGTGTTGTCATCCGAGATTTATTATTGTTGCTCGCTAGTTGATTATGCTATTGATATAAGTAAACATGAGACATACATGTTATTATGAATATGGTTAATTCATAATCTTTGCTGAAAACTTGAATATTGGCTTTACGTATTTACAACAACGAGATCAAGCAGAGTTTGTAAAAGTTTTTCTTTGTCACTTTCAGTTTGTCAAGTGAATTGCTTGAGGACAAGCAATGGGTTAAGCTTGGGGGAGTTGATACGTCTCCATCGTATCTACTTTTCCAAACTCTTTTACCCTTGTTTTGTACCCTAATTTGCATGATTTGAATGGAACTAACCCGGACTGACGCTGTTTTTAGCAGAATTGCCTTGCTGTTATTTTTGTGCAGAAATAAAAGTTCTCAGAATGACCTGAAGCTTCACGGAGAATATTTTCAGAATATATAAAAAATATTGACGGAAAGAACTACCGGAGGGGGCCCACACCCTGTCCACAAGGGTGGGGGCGCCCCCCTAGGGCGCGCCCCCTACCTTGTGAGCACCCGGGACCTCCACCGACGCCAACTCCAACTCCATATAATCTCTTTCGGGGAGAAAAAATCAGAGAGAAGATCCCATCGCATTTTACGATACGGAGCCTCCGCCACCTCCTGTTCTTCTTCGGGAGACCTGATCTGGAGTCCGTTCGGGGCTCTAGAGAGTGGAGATCACCATCGTCGTCATCATCAACCATCCTCCATCACCAATTTTATGATGCTCACCGCCATGCATGAGTAAACCCATCGTAGACTTGTTGGACGGTGATGGGTTGGATGAGATTTATCATGTAATTGAGTTAGTTTTGTTAAGGTTTGATCCCTAGTATCCACTATGTTCTGAGATTGATGTTGCTATGACTTTGCTATGCTTAATGCTTGTCACTAGGGCCCGAGTGCCATGATTTCAGATCTGAACCTATTATGTTTTCATGAATGTATTTGTGATCTTGATCCTATCTTATCAATAGTCACCTACTATGTGTTATGATCCGGCAACCCCGAAGTGCCAATAGCCGGAACACTTCTCGGTTATGACCATAGTTTGAGGAGTTCATGTATTCACTAAGTGCTAATGCTTTGGTCCGGTACTCTATTAAAAGGAGGCCTTAATATCTCTTAGTTTCCATTAGGACCCCGCTGCCACCGGAGGGTAGGACAAAAGATGTCATGCAAGTTCTTTTCCATTTGCATGTATGACTTTATTCGGAATACATGCATACATTACATTGATGAATTGGAGCTAGTTCTGTGTCTCCCTAGGTTATAATTGCTACATGATAAATATTATTCGACACCTATCATTGTTAATCCATTGCCTACGAGTTTGTTCCATATTGATACTTGCTTCGTTACTTTCGTTACTGCTGCTGTCATCATCACTGAAAAACTGCTACTGTTACTTTTACCACTGTCACCATTACTTTCATACTACTTTGCTACTAAATACTTTGCTGCGGATATTAAGTTTTCCAGGTGTGGTTGAATTGACAACTCAGCTAGTAATACTTGAGAATATTCTTTGGCCCCCCTTGTGTCGAATCAATAAATTTGGTTGAATACTCTACCCTTGAAAACGGTTGTGATCCCCTATACTTGTGGGTTATCAGGGGGGTTCTAATGTCTACAAAGAAATATTTCTTCTCCTATGGATCCTTCTCGATTAAGGACGACTCATAAATTGAATTTTGGGAGGAGAAGTGGCTAGGAAATGCCACACTCCATAAACAATATCCGGCTCTATACAACATTTTGTGTGATGAGGGCGATACTATCGCCACGGTAATTGAATCATTTCCGGCAAATGCGACTTTTAGAAGAGAATTAATTGGACCCATACTCTAATCATGGTACATCCAGCTCCAACGGTTGTGCATGGCGCAATTGTCACATGGGTATGATATATTCCTATATGGGAATGGACAATTCTCCGTGGATTCTACTTATAGAGCGTTAATCTAGTCTGATGTGCCAGTTGATAATAACAAGAAGATCTGGAAGATGAAGATACCTCTTAAGAATAAAATCTTTGCATTGCATGGTATCTTCGTCGTGGAGTAATTCTTCCTGAAGATAACCTTATTAAGAGGAATTGGCATTGAAGTCTGCAATGTGTTTGTCACCATGATGAGACAATAAAATATTTATTCTTGCACTGCAAATCGGCTTGTTCCATATGGTCAGTCATCCAGACAGATTCTGGCATGTATCCTCCTTATAGTGTTGCGAATGTATTTGGCAACTGGTAACTTGTGATATATCATAGCTTTAGAACTCTTCTTAGGATGGGAGCGGTTGTCATTATTTGGTCGCTTTGGCTATGTAGAAATGATAAGGTTTTCAACAATAAAAGTGCTTATCTAATGCAGGTTATCTACATATGTATGGGACTCTTCGTTTCTGCTCCTCTCTAAAATGCTTCGAGAATCGAGACCTGTTTACCGAGTTGTGTACACGATTGAAGGATACGGTGAGGGATACTTTTTCACAAAATGGGTGGTAGCATGATCTTAGGATTGGTCCACATCTGCTTTAAGCGTTATACGGATTCTTCATATTTCTTCATATTTCATATTTTTTTTTATTTGTGAAAGAGGATTTTGTTTGGTTCTGTGCATCTTAGTTATGCAGAGGTCTGGTGTAATGCTTAAACCGTTTAAGTAACAAAGCGCCACTTTTCAAAAAATGTCTCCATTTGTGTCTTTAGCAATTTTAGTTTTAAACTATGTCTGTCGGCTAAGTTGTGATGTTCTTTAGTCCAGATTATATTATATATGGATATGCAGTTTGTTCCATGTCCATTTGTTTTCTGTCCGGTCTCGACCAAATGACGGTGTTTGCGCTCGGCAATGCCGTTTGTATGTGGACATGACACACGGTGGGAGATGCCCGTGCGTTGAAAATATCGATGAAGCTTGTGGTATTCACCACCCCAGTCGGACTGAACAGCCTTGATTTTGCAATCCAAAAGGCGTTCGACATGAGCCTAAAAGTTATAGAAGACTTGCTCAACATCAGAATTATGTTTAAGCAAATAAATACAAGTGAAGCGTGTGACGTCATCAACAAAGCTAACATAATACTTGTACCCCCCCCTGAAGATGCGATAGCGGGACGCCAAACATATCAATGAATTAATTCAAGAGGTATAGTAGTGACATGATAAGACGTAGAATACGGTAGTTGATGACTCTTAGCATGTTAACATGCATCACACACTAATGGTGAAGTATTTGAACTAGAACATGGAAGGTCATGGCTCCGAACAATGGAGGTGACCACATTATTGGTAGGGTGACCTAGACGTCGATGCCATTGAAATGACGAGACTCACACACCGGATGAAGCATGGCGAGATGACGAGGATAATAAGCCACAAGTGTAGGGGATTGCAGCAGTTTTCGAGGGTAGAGTATTCAACCCAAATTTATTGATTCGACACAAGGGGAGCCAAAGGATACTCTCAAGTATTAGCAGTTGAGTTGTCAATTCAACCACACCAGGAAGACTTAGTATCTGTAGCAAGGTAATTTAGTAGCAAAGTAATATGTAAGTAACGGTAACAGTGGCAAAAGTAGCGATAGTAGTTTTGTAGTGATTGTAACAGTAGCAGCGGAAAAGTAAATAAGCAATAAGCAATATGTGAAAAGCTCATTGGCATTGGATCAGTGATGGATAATTATGTCGGATGCGATTCCTCATGTAATAGTTATAACATAGGGTGACATAGAACTAGCTCCAGTTCATCAATGTAATGTAGGCATGTATTCCGAATATAGTCATACGTGCTTATGGGAAAGAACTTGCATGACATCTTTTGTCCTACCCTACCATGGCAACGGGGTCCTATTAGAAACTAAGGGATATTAAGGCCTCCTTTTAATAGAGTACCGGACCAAAGCATTAACACATAGTGAATACATGAACTCCTCAAACTACGATCATCACCGGGAGTGGTCCCGATTATTTTCACTTCGGGGTTGCCGGATCATAACACATAGTAGGTGACTATTGACATGCAAGATAAGATCAAGAACTCAGATATATTCATGAAAACATAATAGGTTCAGATCTGAAATCATGGCACTCGGGCCCTAGTGACAAGCATTAAGCATGGCAAAGTCATAACAACATCAATCTTATAACATAGTGGATACTAGGGATCAAACCCTAACAAAACTAACTCGATTACATGGTAAATCTCATGCAACCCATCACCGTACAGCAAGCCTACAATGGAATTATTCACGCATGGCGGTGAGCATCATGGAATTGGTGACAGAGGAAGGTTGATGATGACGACGGCGACGATCTCCACTCTCCGAAGCCCTGAACGGACTCCTGATCAGCCCTCCCGAGAGAGATTAGGGCTTGGCGGCGGCTCTGTATCGTAAAACGTGATGAATCCTTCTCTCTGAATTTTTTTCCCCGAAAGTGAATCTATGGAGTCGGGGGTGATGTCGGTGGAGCCTCTGGGGGGCCATGAGGTAGGGGGCGCGCCCCCCACCCTCGTGGACAGAGTGTGGGCCCCCTGGTCTGGTTCTTTCCACATGTATTTTTTATATATTCCAAAATAAATCTCCGTTGATTTTCAGGTCACTCCGAGAACTTTTATTTCTGCACAAAAATAACACCATGGCAGTTCTGCTGAATACAGCGTCAGTCCGGGTTAGTTCCATTCAAATCATGCAAGTTAGAGTCCAAAACAAGGGCAAAGGTGTTTGGAAAAGTAGATACGTTGGAGACGTATCAACTCCCCCAAGCTTAAACCTTTGCTTGCCTCAAGCAATTCGGTTGATAAACTGAAAGTGATAAAGAAAAACTTTGAGAAACTCTGTTTGCTCTTGTTGTTGCAAATATGTAAAGCCAAGATTCTAGTTTTCAGCAAAGATCATGAACTAACCATAATCACAATAACTTTTAGGTCTCATGTCTACTCATATCAATGGCATAATCAACTAGCGAGCAATAATAATAAACCTCGGATGACAACACTTTCTCAAAACAATCATAATATGATATGACAAGATGGTATCTCGCTATCCCTTTTCGAGACCGCAAAACATAAATGCAGAGCACCTTTAAAGAGCAAGGACTGACTAGACATTGTAATTCATGGTAAAAGAGATCTAGTCACACTCATATTCAATGCAAATGAATAGTAGTACATGCAAATGACAGCGGTGCTCTCCAACTAGTGCTCTTTAATAAGAGGATGATGAATCAACATAAAAGTAAATAGATAGGCCCTTTGCAAAGGGAAGCAGGGATTTCTAGAGGTGCCAGAGCTCGATTTTGAAATAGAGATGAACAATATTTTGAGCGGTATACTTTCATTGTCAACATAACAACCAAGAGATCTCGATATCTTCCATGCTACACACATTATAGGCGGTTCCCAAACAGAATGGTAAAGTTTATACTCCCCCAAACACCAACAAGCACACTCCACGGCTGGCCCGAAACAACTGGTACCGTCCAAACCAGCAACAACCCTGGGGGAGTTTTGTTTAATTATTATGATTTGAGCACGGGACTGGGCATCCCAGTTACCAGCCATTTTCTCATGAATGATGAGCGGAGTCCACTCATCGTGAGAATAATCCACCTACCATGGAAGATATAGACAGCCCTAGTTGATACATGAGTTGTTCGAGCATACAAAACAGAATTTCATTTGAAGGTTTGGAGTTTGGCACATACAAATTTACTTGGAACGGCAGGTAGATACCACATATAGGAAGGTATGGTGGACTCATGTGGAATAACTTCGGGGTTTATGGAAGTGGATGCACAAGCAGTATTCCCGCTTAGTACAAGTGAAGGCTAGAAAGAGACTGGGAAGCGACCAACTAAAGAGCGACAACAGTCATGAACATGCATTAAAATTAATCAACAATGAATGCAAGCATGAGTAGGATATAAATCACCATGAACATAAATATCGTGGAGGCTATGTTGATTTTGTTTCAACTACATGCGTGAACATGTGCCAAGTCAAACCACTTGAATCGTTCAAACGAGGATACGACCCTATCATACCACATCATAACCATTTTAATATCATGTTGGCACGCAAGGTAAACCATTATAAACTCCTAGCTAATTAAGCATGGCATGGGCAGCTATGATCTCTAATTGTCATTGCAAGCATGTTTCATTCATAATAGGCTAAATCAGGAACGATGAACTATCATATTTAGAAAAACAAGAGAGTTCGAGTTCATACCAGCTTTTCTCATCTCAATCAATTCATCATATATCGTCATTATTGCCTTTCACTCGCACGACCGAACGGTCTGGATAATAATAATAGTGCACGTGCATTGGACTAAGCTGGAATCTGCGAGCATGTAATACAAGGGAGAAGACAAGGTAATATGGCGCATGGTTAAATCAACAATAATGCATATGAGAGCCACTAAGCATTTTCATCATGGTCTTCTCCTCTGGACCCCCAAAGAAAAGAAAAGAAACTATTTACACAGGAAAGCTCCCAACAAGCAAAAGAAGAACAAGAAATCTTTTTGGGTTTTCTTTTAATTAATACTACTATAGGCATGGAAAGTAAACTAGCTAAATAGTTACACCTAATTTTTTTATTTTTCTTAATGTTTTTCTAACACACAAGAAAAAGACTAGGAAAAGAAATGAAACTAGCATGGATAGTATAATGAAAAAGTATGAGCACCGACTACTAGGATGAGTGTGTGAACATGAATGTAATGTCGGTGAGAAATACATACTCCCC
This sequence comes from Secale cereale, assembly GCA_902687465.1. Lineage (NCBI taxonomy): Eukaryota > Viridiplantae > Streptophyta > Magnoliopsida > Poales > Poaceae > Secale > Secale cereale. The sequence goes on from LR738715.1 coordinate 60,566,479, forward strand.
CAAGCTTAGGCTTTTGGATTAAGTTGGTCTATTGCCACGGATCAAAGCTACTTTCTCCGGTGCATGGAGGAGCGTCCTCTGGGTGCCACTGGTTGACAATCTCATCCAGATCCCACCGATAAACCGACTGCCGATAAGGGTCAAGTGGTGGTTCCGGCTCCGACTCTGAAGCTTGTGCTTGGATCCAGTACGCATAAACGACATCCGGCAAAACGAGGTACGTGCCTGAAAGTAAATCAAACAAAGATGGTGTAGGCAAGATAATAATCTCACAATATTTTTCATCAAACATCAATTTATACTTAAGCAACTTCTTCTTATCTTTAACGATAAAATCATGTGCTATCATACTCTTATAATTTAGAAAAGCCGGAGCCAGCAATGTTTCTTCCTTCTCATGATGCCGAATAGGTATTCTAAAGTGTTCAGCAAGGCGTGAAGTAAAGATGCCTCCGAAGATGGGACCCTTTGCACGGTTCAGACTTAATGTTTTAGCAACAACATCACCCAAGCTAAAAGTTGTATCTTGAAATAAAGCATGGCGTAAAATAACAATATCAGGGGCACTAAGATTCCCACTGTTCCCGCGACCAATTAAGCATCTACTAGCAAATATCGCAAAGTAGCGTAGAACAGGAAAATGTATACTAGTAATTCTTGCCCCTGAAACTTGCCCCGTTTCCCCTACAACTATCATATCGCAACATCCTTACGATGTGGTTCCTCAAGATTACCAGCAAAGGCTATGTTACATACTTGACAAAATTCATAGAACGACATCTCCTTAACCTCATCATATAAATGAAACTCCACTAAAGGTGGTGATTTCTTAGCATGAAAATGAAAGTTCTGCGTGAAAATATAAGTGAGCAAGAGATACTGGTCACGCTGGTCATGGAGGAAGTCGGTGAGGCCTGCATTCTCCACCAAATAATAAAAGTCTTTATAAATCCCGACGGCTTCCAAGAACTCATTGCAAGGCCATTCGCACGGCCGTACTTCCGTAGTGCGAGGAAGATTGTATTTAGACTTCTTATTCTCCTCCTTCTGCTTATCCTTTGAGATTTGACTAGAAGAGCCTCTCAACAATCTCCTCATCATTTTCTCCCTCTGAAAATTTCTGAAATTTTTAGTGACTCAGAATAAAATTGAACCAAACTCAAGAAGATTGATAGCAACTACTCCCAGGAAGTGCCTAGAGACTATATCATGCATTAGAACTACTTGGAACCACATAAATTTGACATGCAAGCTCAAGAACAGGGTCGCCTAAGCAGCAAAAATTTGCAATAAACAAAGCACTAGAACAAAAACTAATTGGACCATTGGAGGAGTCACATACCGAAGAACAATCTCCTAAAACAGTTTTGTGAATGGAGCTTTGAGCAAGGAGATCGAAAATGGCAGTAAGATGAGCTAGAACTCGTGCTTGAGCTGGTCGGTGATTTTTTTGGGAAGAAGGAGTGTGTGGGTGCTGGAGTAAGTGGAGGGGGCCACGTGGGGCCCATGAGGCAGGGGCGCGCCCAGGGGGTGGGCGCGCCCTGTACCCTCGTGGCCAGGTGCTGGCTCCCCCTGATGTGTTCTCAGTGCCAAATATTCTTAAATATTCTAAAAAATCATATTTCATTTTCGGGGCATTTGGAGAACTTTTATTTTCGGGGTATTTTTTATTGCACGGATAACTCAGAAAACAGACAAAAAATACTATTTTTTTCTTTATTTAATCTAATTAACAGAAAGTAGAAGGAAGGTACAGAAAGTTGTGCTCTCTAAATTCAACTATCTCATGCTCATCAAAAGGAATCCATTAACAAGGTTGATCAGGTCTTGTTAATAAACTCTTTCCAATTAACATGAAACTGGAGAATTTTTTAATAACACTAGGTTACCTAAATGGGCATATGTATGTCCCCAACAATAAGAATATCATATTTCTTCTTGACAATAGGAAGAGGAAATTCAAAACCTCCAATAGTAATTGTTGAAAATTTTCCAATAGAATTGATACTGTGGACCTGAGGTTGTTTCCTCGAAAAGTGTACCATATGCTCATTACCATTGACATGAAAAGTGACATTGCCTTTGTTGCAATCAATAACAGCCCCTGCTGTATTCAAAAAGGGTCTACCAAGGATAATAGACATACTATCGTCCTCGGAAATATCAAGGATAACAAAGTCCGTTAAAATAGTAACATTTGCAACCACAATTTGCACATCCTCACAAATACCGACAGGTATAGCAGTTGATTTATCGGCCATTTGCAAAGATATTTCAGTAGGTGTCAACTTATTCAAATCAAGTGTGCGATATAAAGAGAGAGGCATAACACTAACACCGGCTCCAAAATCACATAAGGCAGTTTTAACATAGTTTCTTTTAATGGAGCATGGTATAGTAGGTACTCCTGGATCTCCTAGTTTCTTTGGTATTCCACCTTTAAAAGTGTAATTGGCAAGCATGGTGGAAATTTCAACTTCAGGTATTTTTCTTTTATTTGTGATAATGTCTTTCATATACTTAGCATACGGATTTGTGTTGAGCATATCAGTCAAATGCATACGCAAAAATATAGGCTTAATCATTTCAACAAAGCGCTCAAAATCCTCATCGTCCTTTTTCTTGGATGATTTAGGAGGGAAAGGCATGGGTTCCTGGACCCATGGTTCTCTTTCCTTATCGTGCTTCCTAGCAACAAAGTCTCTCTTATCATAACGTTGATTCTTTGATTGTGGGTTATCAAGATCAACAGCAGGTTCAATCTCTACATCATCATTATTGCTAGGTTGAGCATCATCATGATCATCATTAACATTATCACTAGGTTCATGTTCATTACCAGATTGTGTTTCAACATTATAGATAGTTCATCGGGATTCTCAGGTGTGTCAGCTACAGGTTCACTAGAAGCATGCAAAGTCCTATCATTTTTCTTTTTCTTCTTCTTAGAAGAACTAGGTGCATCTATATTAGCTCTCTGAGAATCTTGCTCAATCCTCTTAGGGTGGCCTTCAGGATACAGAGGTTCCTGAGTCATTTTACCACCTCTAGTCACAACTCTAATAGCATTATCATTTTTCTTACTATTTAATTCATTGAGCAAATCATTTTGTGCTTTAAGTACTTTTTCTACTTGAGTGGTAACCATAGAATCATGTTTACTAATGAGTTTCAGTTCACCTTTAACTCTAGACATATAATCACTCAAGCGTTCAATCATGTAAGCATTACGTTTCAATTGTCTACCAACATAAGCATTAAAGTTTTCTTGTTTCACAATAAAATTGTCAAACTCATCTAAGCATTGGCTAGCAGACTTATAACAAGGAATATCACCTTCATCAAATCTATAGAGAGAATTTACCTTTACTAACTGTGTCGGGTTATCAAGAACATGTATTTCTTCAATAGGTGGTAAATTCTTAACATCTTCAGCTTTAATACATTTTTCTTTCATAGATTTCTTTGCCTCTTGCATATCTTCACGATTGAGAAACAAAACACCCCTTTTCTTCCGAGTTGGCTTAGGAGCTGGTTCAGGAAGTGTCCAATTGTTTTCATTGGTCAACATATTATTCAATAATAATTCAGCTTGATCAACAGTTCTTTCCCTTAAAACACAACCAGCACAACTATCCACGTGGTCTTTGGAAGCATCGGTTAGTCCATTATAAAAGATATCAAGTATTTCATTTTTCTTAACAGGATGATCAGGAAAAGCATTAAGTAATCGGAGAAGCCTTCCCCAAGCTTGTGGGAGACTCTCTTCTTCAATTTGCACAAAATTATATATTTCCCATAAGGCAGCTTGTTTCTTATGAGCGGGGAAATATTTAGCAGAGAAGTAATAAATCATATCCTCGGGACTACGCACACAACCAGGATCAAGAGAATTAAACCATGTCTTAGCATCACCCTTCAACGAGAATGGAAATAACTTAAGGATATAGTAGTAACGAAGTTTTTCCTCATTCGTGAATAGGGTGGCTAGATCATTCAACTTAGTAAGATGTGCCACAACAGTTTCAGATTCATAGCCATGGAAAGGATCAGATTAAACCAAAGTAATCAACTCAGGATCAACAGAGAAATCATAATCATTATCGGGAACACGGATAGGTGAACTAGCAAAAGCAGGGTCATATTTCATTCTAGCATTCAAAGACTTTTGTTTCAGCTTAGCTAACAATTTCTTAAGATCATATCTATCATTGCAAGCAAGAAAGTCTTCATATCTAGGAACAATAGGCATTTCATATCTAGGAGGAGAATCTTCATCATCACTTTCATCAATATTACCAGTTTCAATAATTTCATTCTCTCTAACCTTAGCAATTTGTTCATCAAGAAATTCACCTAGTGGCACCATATTATCAAACATACAAGTAGTTTCATCATACATAGCAGAAGAGGCATCATCAAGAACATGCGACATATCAGATTCAATAGCAGGAGTAGGTGTTGCAAGTTTACTCATAACAGAGGGTGAATCAAGTGGAGAGCTAGATGGCAATTCCTTACCTCCCCTCGTAGTTGAGGGATAGATCTTGGTTTTTGAGTCTTTCAAGTTTTTCATAGTGATCAACAAATATAAATCCCAAGTTACTTAAAGAATATAGCTATGCTCCCTGGCAACGGCGCCAGAAAATAGTCTTGATAAGCCACAAGTGTAGGGGATCGCAATAGTTTTCGAGGGTAGAGTATTCTACCCAAATTTATTGATTCGACACAAGGGGTGCCAAAGAATACTCTCAAGTATTAGCAGTTGAGTTGTCAATTCAACCACACCTGGAAGACTTAGTATCAACAGCAATGTAATTTAATAGCAAAGTAATATGGAAGCAACGGTAACAGTGGGAAAAGTAGTGATAGTAGTTTTGTAGTGATTGTAACAGTAGCAGCGGAAAAGTAAATAAGCATCAAGCAATATGTGAAAAGCTCGTAGGCATTGGATCAGTGATGGATAATTATGTCAGATGCGATTCCTCATGTAATAGTTATAACATAGGGTGACACAGAACTAGCTCCAGTTCATCAATGTAATGTATGCATGTATTCTGAATATAGTCATACATGCTTATGGGAAAGAACTTGCATGACATCTTTTGTCCTACCCTGCCGTGGCAGCGGGGTCCTATTGGAAACTAAGGGATATTAAGGCCTCCTTTTAATAGAGTACCGAACCAAAGCATTAACACATAGTGAATACATGAACTCCTCAAACTACGGGCATCACCGGGAGTGGTTCCGATTATTGTCACTTCGGGGTTGCCGGATAATAACACATAGTAGGTGACTATTGACTTGCAAGATAAGATCAAGAACTCACGTATATTCATGAAAACATAATAGGTTCAGATCTGAAATCATGGCACTCGGGCCCTAGTGACAAGCATTAAGCATGGCAAAGCATAGCAACATCAATCTTATAACATAGTGAATACTAGGGATCAAACCCTAACAAAACTAACTCGATTACATGGTAAATCTCATCCAACCAATCACCGTCCAGCAAGCCTATGATGGAATTACTCACGAACGGCGGTGAGCATCAAGGAATTGGTGATGGAGGACGGTTGATGATGACTGATAACCCACAAGTGTAGGGGATCGCAACAGTTTTCGAGGGTAAAGTATTCAACCCAAATTTGTTGATTCGACACAAGGGGAGCCAAAGAATACTCTTAAGTATTAGAAGCTAAGTTTCCAATTCAACCACACTTAGAAACTTTGTTTCTGCAGCAAGATAGTTTAGTAGCAAAGTAATATGATAGTGGCAGTAGCCGCAATAAAAGTAACGGTAGTGTTTTTGTAGTTTTTGTAATAGTAGCGACGGAAAAGTAAATAAGCAAGAAGCAATATAGGTAAAGCTCATAGGCATTGGATCGGTGATGGAAAATTATGTCGGATGTAATTCATCATGTAGAAGTTATAACCTAGGGTGACACAGAACTAGCTCCAGTTCATCAACGCAATGTAGGCATGTATTCCGAATATAGTCATACGTGCTTATGGAAAAAAACTCGCATGACATCTTTTGTCCTACCCTCCTGTGGCAGCGGGGTCCTATTGGAAACTAAGGGATATTAAGGCCTCCTTTTAATAGAGTACCGGACCTAAGCATTAACACATAGTGAATACATGAACTCCTCAAACTACGGTCATCACCGGGAGTGGTCCCGATTATTGTCACTTCGGGGTTGCCGGATCATAACACATACTAGGTGACTATAGACTTGCAAGATAGGATCAAGAACACACACACACACACACACACACACACACACACACACACACACACACACA